>JAWWTY010000037.1:61656866-61867727 GCA_035222235.1 Margarornis squamiger
GGAGAGCTCCCCAACGCGTTGCAAATAAAATACCTCCTGCTTTGAGCATGAAACTTTGTCTCTAAAGCAGTCTCTCTCTGTGCCTTTTGGGGCAAATTTGGTATCAGGGATCGTTGTCAAAGGAGCTCTGGGAACTCTTTTGGGAAGCCTTTGAGGAACTTGAAGTTACCTGCTGCTGTTGCGGATAGCTACCAGAGGTCCTGACTTTCAGCAAAGTGTAGCAGAGCTCATGAGCTCTGCCAGATGTCTTGGATTCAAGGGCCCTTGGAGGTTTTGTTTCAGCTGACACTGGCTAGGGAGCATCTGGCACCCTTTCAAACTGAGGGCTATATAAGATCTGGGCCTAAACCACACAGGTTTGGGGGGGCATTTGGTATGGGGAGGGTTAGTGCATAACAGCACACACTTCCTCAGCAGTGGTTGGGGTGCGCTATAAGCTACTGTCCTCAACAGCTGGTGGAAAAACTTTTCCTGTTATGTTAGAGGTCTCAAACCAAGACAGACCTTCAGAAGGGGGCTGCTAGTGTCGGGCAGGGGTGGTTCCTTCTTTAGCCTGAAGTGAGAAACACACCTTCTGAAATGTTTTATTAAGCAAGAAAGCTCCAGGAGGAGGTTAGTGTGCTATGCTTCATCAGACGTTGTGAAAGGAACTGGATCTTCTCTGAGATTCCCCAGTTTCAAGAAACCATGGAGGTATGTACTGAAGGAGGGGCAGGCTGAGTCTCAGAGTGGGAAGTAAAAACAGTCAGGATGGTGAAAGCTGGAACCTTGTGATTCCTGCTGCTAGGGTGAATGCTTATGCACTGCCTGATGATTTGTATATAGAAAATACATTCAGCACTGTGCCTGGAGAAAAGAGACTGGGAGCTCTCTCAAGTGAACCATCTGAGCTGGCTGAGCCTGATTCTTGCAGGAGTATAGTTGTATAGAATAATGAATGTAGCTTAAAACTATGCAGTAAACAATGTAGCTTGACCTACATAGCTTATCATTCAATGCTGGTGGTCTCAGCAGAAAGGAATTTTTGAAATCACAGTCTCATTTTGAAGCAGTACTGATAAAAGGAGTGCAAAGCTAGCAGGCCAAGTCAAAACTGTCCTTGTGCTCTAATACAGACAAAGGGTATGAAGACGTCCCAAAGTGAGAGGTCAAGAAAAGGACAATGTGAAAAAGATTACCAAAACCCACCAGGGAGTCATGAAGGACCACTGACTCAAAAGGGGAAGCGTGTCAAGGGGAGGAAGGGGATTAGGTAATGTTTGAATTGTTAATTAGGTAACTGAATAAAGGCAGAAGGCTTTTGTAACTCAGGTATGCACAATTTAGAGAAAATACTCTCTTGCACAACTAGCACGCTGAAATAAAATAAAAGAATGCTTTTTTCCTAAAACTCAAAAAATGGTCTTTGAGAGTTTCTCTATACCTGGGTTTTGGGGAACAGGAGCACCAGAAGGAGGCACTGAGGGTTGCTTCCTTGATGCTGACCCCTCTGCTGTAGGGAACAGGTCTGTCTGCTGATCTGTTGCCTGGGGGACTTTGCTGCTTTTCAGGGATTTGGATTTATGATATCATGGAAAGCCTCTGGTGTGTCCTCAGCCCTGCTGGTCAACTATGATGGGGGTTTGTTTTCCATGACCATGGCATGCTCTTTGATGAGTGAATGCCTCTTGGAAAAGCTGGGATACATTGGACTAAGGTAGAATAGCATCTTTGCTAACAGGATGGTCAACTTGGTAGGAAGAGCTTTAAAGTAAGAATGACGGGGAAAAAGAGGATGACAAATGAAGAAGCTGTGGATGAGGTTATCAAGCAAAGGTGAAATGAGAGCCAGGCCTGAAAAGAATTAACTGAGCCAGTAAAGTACCAGGCTCTGTGAGGAGTGATGCCTGTGTTAAAACATAACATGATAGCCTGTTCTGTTCTGCCTACTGAAAATGCTAGGAATGCTACACTGTCAACATAAGTGGGTATAAACTAAGATAAGGTGGGCACTTGAGGGAAGCCATCAGCCAAGGGTTTAGATAAGTGAGGATTTGGCAAAGAAAGGAAGGACATGAGTCAAGAAATTTTGCAAACATCAGCAGCCAGGCTGAGAAACAAAGAGAGCTGAAAAGGTCAGAACTAGAAAGAGCTGACAACCCCCAGAATAAGGCTGAAGAACTGGAACCACCAAGGACAAAACCTGCCAAAAGAAGACTCTGGAAGACTCTGCCCCAAGCTCTGCCTAAACCCTGCCTCTTGTGAATTTGATGATTAGCTGTTGAAATTGCATGACTATCTACGTTAAGATGTTGTAATCATGTATGTAGACTGTATAAATTACCTCGCCTTCCACTGGAACCTTGGAACTAATATTCCCAGTGTGAGCCGGCTAGTTCCCCAGTGTTGTCAATAAATACATTTTGCTGCTTAAAGACAAATTGTCTCTAGGCAGTTCATTTATCCCATGCTTTTTTGGAATCAAAGGACCAGGGCTTATGCAAACAGAGGGAACATCATCATTGACTCGGGTGTCACTGAGTATATGCATACAAACACGAGATTCAGAAAGGACCCCCTTGCTTTCTAAACTCCTCAAAGAGGAGTCTAGGTGTGGCTGGATCCAGTCCTAACCTCAGATGTGATATGTGTGATTCCACATCCAACTTTGTCCCGGACAAGTAAATACGATGAATGAAATATATTAGTATGAATACAGTGGATGTTTTAATTGTAGTAATGATGATCGTACCAGTGATGAGAAAAAGAAAAATACAGTCATCAGAGTTGTCTACTACACAATATCGATAGTTATAATTAATTAAAGTGTCCTACTCATTAATGCAACAGTTTCCAAAATGTCTTAATAATTACCGAATAGATTGATGTTACCCATACTGATGACTGTGGGCAAATATATTTTGCTCAGGCTCAAGAAGTAAACTTGACAGGTGTCCCTACTCAAGGGAGGAATCTCCACACACACTCCTAGAAGTCCTCCCTGCTGGAAAATGGGACTGTGCCTTCATAGTACAAAGTGATTGGTTGTCAGTCATATGTTGCTAGGCTAGTCACTGTCATGCCAACTCAACAGAACATGCTTTATTTTTAAATAAGATGTTGTCACGTGTTTGTTTTTCCTCATTCTGTAAACCTCTGTCTTTCACATCCTCATCAGTGTCAGTCTTTTACAGGAAACAGTACAAGCTGAGGCCCTGACTCTTTGTGGAGAGTCCATGTTCAAGCACTTCCTGAGTCACTGTTTGTAGCCTGGTGTTTTATCAGTAGTTTCTCACCATGTTTAGGCTGATGTGTCTTTCACACCCCTGTGATGGGTTTCATCTAGGATTGTTGGTTAGGCTGGTCTCAGCATTCTTCAACACTAAAAAGAGTGGGTTTTATTGGAAATGAACTAACTGGAGTTCAGGATCTCAAAAGAAGGGAAGAAGGCAAAAGCCAGGACTACTGTCATGACCTTCAAGAGACCAGACTTCAGCCTGTTCAGGTATCTCCTGGGTTGAATTCACTTCATGTGATCCTGAAAAGAAGACAGGTCCAGAAGAGCTGGTTGTTTTTTGTTTGTTTGGGGGTTTTTTACCCCAAAAAGAATCACTTTCTACAAGCTTGACAATGAAGAGTGGTCCATTCTGGTGTGCAGGAAAACCTGCAAAGATGGCAGGAAGGCCTCCAACGATGTACATGCATGAAAAGAAAGCACGCAGGAGATGGACACAAGCACAGGTGAGTCAGAAAGAATAGATCCAAGTGTGCAAGGATGGGGGTTAGGAAACCCAAATTCATCTGGAGTTGAGTGTGGTAAAGGGATGTGAAAAATAAGAGAACTGTTTCTACAACAGAAAATGTAGACCCACTCCTTGGAGGCTGGGACCTCGTGAAAAATAATACTGCAGTGGGCCACCACTGAAGGTATTGGAAAGAAGAGGGTGATTTCAAGCAGATCTTAGGAAGAATTTAACTAGGTTTTGATTGTAGATGTGCATATGTTAGTATGAGGGATTGCTGAACTTGAGCATACACCATGTACTGCCACTAACAATGCAAACTGTGTGTACTTTTTGTAAGGGCTTGTTCCCACGGGAATGTGTAAGAGTGTAATGGCTTCAGCAAACCCCAGTGTACCCTCTAGAACACTCAATATTGTACAATAAGAGACCGATTGATTTGTTTTACTTGGAAGAATACTGTAAAGATGTGATGAACAATGAGGCTATTGAACATCTCCACAAAGAATTCTGCACAGCCCTGGCTCTACCAGAGAGGACTGTCCAGGTCTGCATCATTGTGTGTTTCCCAGCATTGGAAGAGACACATAAGACTTCCTACTGTAACTTCTAAAAACACCTTTTCCTCTTAAGCATCTTGTGAGGTTTTGCTTTTTGGTTTGGTGGTTGTTTTTCTGCTTTTTGGGTTTTTTGAAGTCCACCAGAACTTCACACTGCAAAGCAGACACACAAAGGTTGAGATCCTCAATGCCTTATTTGCCTTAGTCTTCATTGAACAGTTTGAACTGAAAGGAACCTTTAAAGGTCATCTAGTTCAATCTCACTGCAATAACCAGGCACATGTTCAACTAGATCAAGTTGCTACTGAACTTGATTAGGTTTCTATCCAGCCCAGTATGGACTGAATAATTGTACGGTGAGGTAGACTGGAAACAGCCTGAGATTCTGAGTTCAAAGGATCAGCAACATAAAGACAAGCTAGATACCAGTCCCTTGTGGTTAATACTAAGGTCATACCACTTGACATCTTCATTATGTTACACGACAGTGGGGTAAAGTGCATGCTCACAAGTTTGCAGATAATTCAAAACCGGGAATAGTGGTTGATGTACCTGATGATGTCCCTCTGAACAGAGACATCTGACAGGTTGGAGAAATCAGCAGATAGGAGCCTAATGAAGTTCAGCCAGGAGCTGTCCTGCACCTGGGGAGGAATAACCCCATATACCAGTACAAGCTGAGGCCCTGACTCTTTGTGGAGAGTCCATGTTCCAGCACTTCCTGAGTCACTGTTTGTAGCCTGGTGTTTTATCAGTAGTTTCTCACCATGTTTAGGCTGATGTGACTGAAGCGCTTCCTGCAGCTGCCGGCAGTCAAACCAGTATAAGAGCAGCATGTGTCTGCTTCCTGGGATAGACTGATGCCAGTTGGAGATAGAGCCTACGTGTGTGTTCTTGCACCCTTGTGACAAGGGTGGCTTTTCACAGGTGTGTGAAGTTTGGCAGTTCATGAGCTGCTTCACAAGCAACTCCTGAGGTTAAACAGCTAAAGACTGTCACTGGGCTAGTAATTATTTCCAGCCCAGAAGATGAAGAACAGTAAACCCACCCCCAGCATTGCCAGACTCACTGATGGGAAAATGTGGTGAAGTGAATCCTGTGAAAAAGAGTAAGAGAATTGACTGCTCATCAGGCAGGTGCTGTATGCTGTTTAGATCTGTCACACAGGCGCAAAATTTGTCAGTACCACATGGTTTGCTGCAGCTTTATCCTGTCTTCTGATGCCAGGAAAGGGATCTCCAGGGAGGCATGGCAGCACTCCATGCTTAACCCAGCACTACCAGCATGGGGGTTTCTGCCTTCCCAATGCTAAAATGGCATTCAAGGGAGATCAGCTCTCTTCTGCTTTTTTTTTTCTTTAGGGACAAATACCCCTGCATGGCAGTCACGGCCAGCCTGCTCCTGGAGCACTCCTGGTACTCAGGCTGCTCGAGTACATCCTGTCTGTGCTGCTGAGAGGAAAGCTAAAAGAAGGTGTACTCAGACGGCCCTGTGTGCCTCCTGCTCCTGTTACAAAATTCACTACTGGCCCATGATGACTGAGTAGCATGTTTCATTTTGTGCATAAGATGTCCCAGACAAACTGGGCACATTTTTCTTTAGGGGGCTTTATAGCTTACACTAAAAGGGTATGATATGAATAATCCAATTATCTACTAATGAATATTTCGAATTATCCAACCACACAGTGTGTGTTCTTGCAGTATCATCATCTATTAGCATCCTTGTGGTTTATCTGTTAATGCAGACCTTCCAGCTGTTGACTTTAACAAAGCTATCAGGTGTAAGCAGCAACCTGTGCTCCTGTTAGATAGGGATCCTTAGCTGGTTCTGTGAGAAGAGAGGTTTCGTTTCCCCCGCCGACCGCAGGCTGCGGCTCTGGGCTCTGCGGGCAGCACTGCAGTGTGCGCACATCGGGGGTGCCGCCGGCTGCCAGGGCCGGGGCGCTCAGTCCGCAGCACACCGCCCAAGCAGCGAGGTCCAAACACACACACAAACACACACAAACAAACCAACAATGGATCACAGGCGGGCAGACAGACCTGGCGGGCAGCACAATCCCAGCGGCGCTCCGGGACTACATCTCCCGGCATGCCGCGCGGGCACCGCCGCCGCCGCCGCCATCTCCAAACCCACCGGGCACCGCCACCGGGCACCGCCACCGGGCACCGCCACCGGGCACCGGGCACCGCCACCGCCACCGCCACCGGGCACCGCCACCGGGCACCGGGGCACCGCCACCGGGCACCGCCACCGGGCACCGGGGCACCGCCACCGGGGCACCGCCACCGGGCACCGGGCACCGGGCACCGCCACCGGGCACCGGGCACCGCCACCGGGCACCGGGCACCGCCACCGGCACCGCGGGCTCGGGGCGGCCGCCCGGCCGCGTGCCTCGTCCCGGCCGCATTCCCTGGGCCCGGCCTCATTCCCTGAGCCCGGCCGCGTTCCCGGTCCCCGGCCTCATTCCCTGAGCCCGGCCGCATTCCCTGAGCCCGGCCACATTCCCTGAGCCCGGCCGCGTTCCCTGAGCCCGGCCGCGTTCCCTGTCCCCCGCCGCATTCCCGGTCCCCCGCCGCATTCCTGGGCCGGGCCTCATTCCCTGAGCCCGGCCGCGTTCCCGAGCCCGGCCCCGTTCCCTGAGCCCGGCCGCGTTCCCGATCCCGGCCATGAGCCGCCTCAGCGGCGGCTGGGACGGCTCCGGCGAGGGGGTGGACCTGCTCCTGGACCTGTGAGTGCCGGCGGGGCCGCGGCGGGAGGAGCGTGGGAAGGGGCTCGGCGGGGCAGGGCGAGGGCACCGAGTGCCAGGGCCGGCCGGGTCCGGGGGGGCCGGGAGCTGCCGGGCAGCGGACAGGGTTTGGTGGGGGGGACAGGGCAGGGGACAGAGTTCGACAGAGTTCAGGAGCTGCAGGACAGGGGAGAAGGCTGTGACAGGGTGACAGGGTTTGGTGTGGCAGGGCAGGTGACAGGGTTTGGCAGAGTTCAGGAGCTAGAGGAGAGGTGACGCGAGGTTTGGCAGAGGTGGCAGGGTTTGATGGGGTGCCAGGGTTTGGGAGAACTCAGGAGCTACAGGAGAGGTGACAAGGCGTGACAGATGTGACAGGGTTTGGGGTGGCAGGGTATGTGTCAGGGTTTGGCAGAGGTGACAGTTTTGGAGGAGTTACAGGACTAGTGACAGGATTTGACAATGTCAGGGATTGGTGGGGGTAATGATGTTTGTCAGGTAGGTACCGGGATGATCCCTGACAGCTCTGGATGTGGAGAGATGGCTGAGGATCCCTGTCTTTGCCTGGCCCCAGCAAATACAGTGAATGGTGTTTTGCTTTGTGTTTTTCTTTATGTCAAATTCCTTTGTGTTTAGAAGGGAGTTAGAGACAGCATAGGGATAAAATATTTCATTTGACAGATAAAAGAAAAATAGCTGTCAAAAAGTACGGTTAGTCTAAGATTTTTATTCTTATCTTAAAGCACTGAAGATAAGATTATAGTTGCCCTGGTGTAGCAAATAAGTGTTTTATTGTTTCCTATAAAGTGGAATAACAGTGGAAACATAATTTGAATGATTATTTAAACTGCAGATTGGTAATATACTCTGGGAATATCAACCAGTTTTTTGAAAAGAATTTGATTAATCTTAATCTTTTCATTCAAGCTGAATTTAATATTCTGTGGCAAGAGACAGTTAAATGTAACAAGTAGGCTTGGCATACCTCACACTGATTTCCATGTATCTGCATCAGTTTTGGAGTATTTTCTGCAAATTTGAACTAAGTAGTTGGTCTAGATTTACAGGCCACTTAAAGCCTTCAAGGGAAAAAAATTAAGTTTGCATGAAGTTTTCAGATACAACTGTTTTAATGTACTACAGTGTATAGTAACAATCTGCCTGCTTTAGGATGAATTGCCAGAAAAGTTCATTTACCCAGTGCCCAAAATATAGGTGTCATATGATAAATGCATAATTAGCACATAACTGAAGTGTGTGCCCTTGTGTGACAAAGACTGCTGCTGCCCATTCACATGACACCATAGGTATCCATCATAGAAGAGGGAACAGGCACACGGTGGGTGCACATGTAGCACCCCCAAAAGATTCAAATTCTGTTTGACTCACCTGAGCCAAAGGTAGGATGCTGTTTTGCTCCGAGGATTGGGATCACAGTAGGAAAGGCTAGTTAACTGGTTTATTGTATAAAGAATAGTAGCACTAATAAAGGTGGCAGCAGTCTTTTGTCCCTTCTGATGCTGGGGCACCTGGCTGTCTCAGCGTGAGACAACCCCTTCATAGTGATCAGCATGTTGCACAGATCTTGCCTAGGCGGGTGGGAGTTCACATTTGTGGTCCTTAGAGCCTAGTTAACATTTTTCTTAGAAGTAAATAACTATTCTTCATTTCTGCAGTCAAGTAAAGGAATGTTGCATATAGATAAACTGGCTAATCTCAAAGCAAAGAATGCAGATGGTGTAATCTACATATACAGAGTGAGAGCCTAGTACAGGCTTCTCTGTTGGTCAATGAGCCAAGTTCGTGCAGCAGTCACTGAGGTTCTATGAAGGCATTGCATTCTTGCACATCTCCTCAGGATGATTTAAAGGCAGCCTGGTGCTTGCTTGGGTTTAGAATGTTGCTCGTGTTGACATGACACATGGGTCTCTGCAGGCCAGGCCTGGGTTAAATTCTGTCCGGGTTCTGCTTGAAATCGCTATTGTCTCCTCCTTAGTGTCTTCTGCAGTGACCTGCTAGAGATGTCCTTATTACACTGTGCTAACTTTAGTGGGGTTTTTTTTAATGTGCTTCCATGCTGGAAATCTTGCTTCATTCCTTGTTTAAATCTGTGCTACAATTCAGATTATAGAGCCTTAATATTTTGACCTCTCTGGAGTTTTTACTTGTTAGGAGTTTAATTTGCTGTGATTCGGTGGCATTCTGATGCCAGACAACATTTTTTGGCAAAAACAGTTGTCTAAAGGGACCAGAGCTATGATTTTCTGCTAAGTCGAATTTGGTGTAACTCTAGGTTGCTGCTGCCCTCTGCACTCAGCCACTTGTTCTGGCAGTGTTGTTTCTGTGTCCTCACAGTTCTAGTCAAGGGGATTTTCAATCAGATCAGATCCTGAACAGCTCGCACTGCAACTGAAAATTCCAGAGACAGCATGAGGAAGGCACAGTAAAAAGTGTTTGAGGAGTCAAGTGCGGTATGGAAAAATAGCCTTTGCAATCTCTAGACTTTACATTTGGTTAAAGTGGTGTATAGTGACCACATTAATGGTATTTAAGACAATGCATTACCCTACATGCTTAACCTTAGATCTTAAACGTGGTAACTTCTCTTCACCTGTACTGTAGGGCTTGATACCACAAACAATTTCTACTTTTGATTGGTTACTAATATTTTTTACAGTACTTTTTAAATACTGCTGCAGTATATTATAATGTAATTATAATATAATTAGTAGTCCCTAAGACTACTACTACTTGAAGCTATAATTACACAACTTTTTAACAAATGTGTTTAATTTAGTGTGTTGTTTCTTATCTTAATGCCAGTCAGGTGATGGCCATCTGCTTATGCCAGACTGCACTTTAAGCTTCTTACTTATGCTAGCCCTTAGGCTTATTGTTTAACTAGCAGAATTTACAACAGAAACTAGACACCAAAATGTATCTGTTAGTGTGTGGAGTAGTCCTTTAAATAAGGTCATTATTTTTAAGATCTCCAAACCAAATAAAGTGCATTTATTAAGGTGTTTCTGGTCCATGATTGTATCTGCTGCTTGTCTGCCACCTGATGCCCTTTGCCCCCTGCCCCAAAAGAATAATTAACACTCTGAAGGTCTTTTGCACAAGAAATTCATATTGAAAATACTTAGAAACATTCTTTTTTTCTCAAACTATGTATTATATTAACTCATCTTTCCTAAAGTTATTGCTCCCAAGATGAGAAATGTCCAGCTTAGACAGGCAGTCCTAGATGATGCAATTTTAAGGGCAACTTATGTCAAACTTGTAGTCGGTTTACATAATTCTACTTGACTGAAAACTGATGGTGTAGGATTTGCGGGGCCTGACAAACAGTGGATGCCTGGCAGCAATAACACTTGCTGGAGAGGTGGAGGAGGCAGCTGGGGCAGATAAACAGATTTAGCTGGTGTTACAAATCTCTCGGTCCTGACAGCTGTTTTAAGATGACTTGTTCATGCTCAGACATGAGATCAGAACAAAGGGAGTTTCTACCATCAAACATCAGACTCTTAGAACAACACAAATGAAAGATCAGATTTAAAAATATTTTAATTAGTTATTACATGATAAAGAAAGCGTGCTACACATGTAAATCATCACAAGAGTGTGTGGTTAGCTATTGTTTAGGATTGCTCCATGTGTCATTGATATATAGCTCTCTTTTAACAGAGGGTCAGCCTATTGCAGACCAATGTGTTGATGACTAACGTGTCACTGTCTTGGAAAAAGCATGTCTTACAAAGGCATCAGAACATTGGCAGATGGGTATAAAAAAACGGAGAGCAGAGGTGGAACAGCAACTTCAAAACAGAGCTTCCTTTTGTGGTCTTTCTATGAATATAAATTACCTATTTCTAAAGAATGCAGGAAGATGAATGTATTTTGTTATTTGTCATTGAAACTCTTCTGGTTCCTTTCTTCTGTGTCCTCTCCTAACATCTGTTCTGCTATTTTGTGTTGTGTGACATAGTATAAGCACCCTCATGTAAGTTAGACTATTTGTGGAATAATTAGTCATAAGGATCTAATTTCTGTTTTATGTATTTGAAATATAAATATTTGCCCTGTCACAAGGCCTTAAGGTTAAAGATCACATGCCTTTTTCTGTTCAGCACCTCACGACACATTTGGAACAAATGAGTGTGCCATTTGACACTTGATAGACAACTCTGAACTATAAACTCTGGTGTTACAAGTCTGATAATGTGGAGCAGGGAAAAGGTAGTTGGAGCTTTTGCAAGAGAGAATGGTATTTTTTCAGGCCATTGCAGGAGTAAAACACTACTCAGCTTTCCCTGTCCCTGAAAAATAGGAATCATAACTTCTTCCATTAAGTTAAACTGTGACAAAGTGTGTCTGACCTGTGATTGCATTACATTACAGTCTTTACTTACCAGTTCTAGTTACTGCTGTGTGTATCCAGATCCAATAAGTCCAGATTCCAAGTACAGCAGAGAGAAATACCGTTGATTCAAAGAAATTGACTTTTGGACAAAGTGCAGGGAAGCTGCTAACATGGAGTTCCACAAAAGGAAAGCTTCACCCTCCTTATATAGTGATTTTGATAGCCAAGTGGTTTTGGTTATACATTGGTACGTATCCTTCTAAGTTACACCAGTCACTTCCTTCTAAACTACACAAACGTCTTGTAGATTACCTAAGACATACATTTTTAGGGCTAAGACAAATGTTTAAAAGACTAAATACCTTTCTAAGTTACATAAACATCCTGTAAATTACTTTAATTTGTGTTTTATGGTTTTACTGCTGTTTATTCAGAAATTCCTGTCTCCTGCTTATCTTTGATAGAAAACATTTGTCTTTTCACAGGATTAAGGCCAGTTCCTTACGAAAAATTTCTAAATTGCTCTAAGCAAGTTACAATACAGCAACCTTTGCTTCAGTATTGTAGTGCTTTTTAAACTTTTGTCATTTCCTAAACAACAAAGTGTTAGCTATTTGATTATCTCTGGATGCTGATTTAGCTTCACTCTAATTTATGTTCCTCATTTACCCAGGGACTTTTGAGTGGTGACTGCTCTGAAGGTCAGTATGTTCAGGATGCTTAGAAGTTATTCCTAAACTCTTCCTGGTGTTGCGTCTGGTGTTTCAGTAAGCCTGTGATTGTAATTTAAAGTTTCAGAGGTTGGAACATTAATATTTTATGTATTCTGTGGTACATTAAAGTGCTTTAGGAATCTTAAAAAGATAGGGTTGCATGATTAGTGTCCCTCTGTGATACTTGATATTGCAAAAGTGAATATTCTTCTGTATATTTGACCCTGAAAAGCATTATTTCAACTGTTCCACCTGGATACTATTCCACATATAACTGGATAATATCGATCTTTGTTTTATTTTGCTTAAGTAAAGTTTTTAATGTTTTTTACTCAAAAGCTCTCTTCCATCTAGACTCTTTAGAAATTCTGACTGAAATGATGCCTTTTTCTTGCATTCACACGGATAAAATTCTAGGATTTCAAATCCTGTCTTAAAGCATTGCCCAGCATTCAGTGATTCTAGTAAGCCTATTAATATTTACTTCTGCTTAGTCCTTCCTTTTTATGGATGAATACTTAAGCCCTGTGTGTCTTTGAGATTTGTTTTTTTAATTTCTCATGCAGCAGTATCTCATAATGGAAACTTTGTGTAAGTCATGTTTCAGTATCTGGCCAAGGGAACAGATTGCTCAGAACAGGGAAGCAATTTTACCCTAATACAAAAGATGCCCAGAGAGCAGGATGTTTATGATGTGTAGAAAATGCTATATGTGTTGGCATTGTTTTTAATTCAAAATCTCTAGCCCAGTGTGAATGATAGTCAGGCTCTTTCCTTCATGTTGATAAATCATTCTGATGAATAAATATGTAGGGTGGGAGTAGGCCTAAAATACTGCTATTAAAAGAAAAGGAATTTGCTATACTGAGTTAAACTAATCAGTGTTTCTGGTTGTGATTTGATTTCAATAAACTGTGTGAGAACCTTTCTCCTCATCTTAGGGCAGCTTAATTTCTTGAAGAACTGGTGGTGGTGATGCTTTTTCAATACCTTGAATGTTCACTATTCCCTCTATATTAAATTTTCTGTGTCTCCACTTGTTATTTTATATGCCTAATCTACTTTCTAGGACTATGACTATGAACTTGTTGATTTCAGATTTCCTGGACCCCACTAAGACAGACAATTTTCTGCCGCAAGTCACAATCCTGTGATCAGATCTAGTTTTAAGCACAAAGATAAAAGGGTTGAGCACAGGGTTACACAACACAATTCATATTAAAAGATTACTACAAACTGGACAGTGCACAAAATACTACACTGAAAATATGTCCTTAATGTTTTTATCTGAGGGGAAAGATCCTTCCCTGGATCTAGCTATACCAACCAAAGATTTTAGTGATCGCTTAGTGGAGTTTAGATGGTGAAAAGGCTTTTCTTGAAGCTGGTGAATGTACTACCAGCAAACTCGTTTGGTAAGTGGGGCTGGTGACTGCAGTGAAGGAGGGGAATCTTTGCCTACAAGTGCTTGGGGAACGCTTTCACAGAAGGATCAGTTGATTGACTCCAAAGGGCAGCAGCTGAAGTGGTGGTAGCATGGAACAGCTGGAACTTATAAGGTCTGAAGGCACCATAGCTGCATGCAGAAGATGACATTTCATGGCTTGCTTGCTCTAGTTCTAACATGTAATGCCTCTTTTTGACTGTGCTGTAACTTTCCTTTATTTCAGGTGCCTTCAGTGTTTGACAAAGAACCTTTCCAGATATGCTGCAGATATTAAACCGTTGCCACCCAACATAAAGGATAAACTAATTAAATTAATGAGTAGGCAAGGGCAAATAACTGATTCAAATATCAGTGAGGTAAGGACACGTTCAAAACTATACTGTCTGTGATAGTTTATATACTGGACTAAGTGAACTGGACTAAAACTGTTTACATGAGATAAATTTAAGCCTGCTTGCTCTGTCCGTGTCTTTACAGTTTTATTTCTTAAACTTCATAATGTTAATAGTAGTAATAAGATTGTGTTTTAGTAAAAAGTAAATTAAAAATGTTCTCTCTTTAGTGATAATTGACTTTTTTGTAATCAGCTGACATATAGTATCCCTTC
Source organism: Margarornis squamiger (assembly GCA_035222235.1). NCBI lineage: Eukaryota > Metazoa > Chordata > Aves > Passeriformes > Furnariidae > Margarornis > Margarornis squamiger. Next base: position 61,671,004 of record JAWWTY010000037.1, read on the forward strand.
AGTATGGGAAAGTAACCTCTATTACACACCAGTCTCTGTTCCTGAGTGCAGTATGTTTCAAGAGGCTTGTGCCTAATTTAGTTATGAAAGGATTTCAGGAACTTGTTAGAATTCTGTTAGGTTCTATTGATGTTAAGCATATGATCTCCATATAATCTATTTAAATTTTGATTCTTTGAAATGTGGTGATGCTAAGGCTAGAAATTGATGGTTCAAATTCTTTCATCCCTTTTGCTTACTGATTTTTGTCCTTGTTTCTAAATGTAGCCAGTTAATGACTTTACTTCAGCTGTAAATTCAGGGGCACATCTGTTTCATGTCTATCTGCTGTTATCTTACTCGGCCTCAAAGGGAGGCATGAGAATTGAGGAAAGCTAAAGGTTGGCTTTGGTGAAACAGAGTATGAATGACTCCCTGTTCATTCCTGCTTTGACCTGTAATTCAGAAGAGGTAAGTACTATCAGTTTCTCAGAGTCAGGATAGTGAAGCCAAGATTGGAGGCAGAAGCAGAAGTACTGTGGAAAACTTGCAAACAAAAACCTTAATCCTTAGTATGTACCATTTTTTGATTACACAAAGTAAAACTTTGAGTGAAAACCAGTCTTACTAATTTATCTTATTTTGGAAAATTTGACTGGATGAAATCTGGTTTAGGCTATCTTTTCAGTAAGTAATCCTTTCAAAGCATCCTAGGCGATATACATAATTAAAACCATATGATTGTGCATGTATAAGTGCCCAAAGCTTATTCGGGTATTTTTATTCTGAAAATAAACTAGAGAGTTTAATTTACCAACTTTCCTCTGTCTCGCTGTAAGATCTCATCTGTCTTTGTCTTCATTCAGCACTTCATTAGTGCCTTCTCTTAGAACCTGTTTTATGTCTGACACTGGGATATTCTGCTATGGTTCTTTTTCCATGTGTTTTTGCTTTCTCTGCTCCTGCAATTTTCTGCAATTCTATCCCTGGCTGTCATCACTTTTCTTGGGCATGCTATTCCTTAGCTGTCTTTGCTAACAGTTTTCAGGTTTATCTCACTTGCATTGTTATCAAAATGTTAGCCACTCTTGGATTCTGAATTCCTGCTACTTCTCCATACCATTTCACTCTTTAGTTTTCAGGTTCTTTCGTCTTGCAGATGTTATTGTTGCTGAGCAGAGCGGAATGGCTTATGTTGCTTGGCCCTTCTTACAGTTCCTTGCTCACATCTTGTATAACCAAAGTGTATTTTACTTGTAACATATTCGCAGCATCTTGATTAGTTTTCCACGTGGATAAGGAATTTTTTTCTTTGCTATTTCTTCTGTCTTGCCCTTTGCTTTCGTAGTCTCCACAGTATTGTGGCTAGATCTACTTTCTTGGACTTTTCCAGGCTATGCTATCTTGTTTACTCTTATACGTGTCCTTCATGTTCTTTCTTTGTTTTATTTTTTTTTAAGCTTTTTGCTTCAAATTAAATTTGTTCCATTTGAAACTCTGTTAACCTGCACTTATGGATAAGGTTCTATTTAATCTCTTACCTTCCTATTCTTGCCCAAATTTGTGTTATCATGCATCTTTCCCACCCGCCCCTTACTCTGCTTTTTTCTTGGAACAGCCTTCCATGACATGCCAAGTTCCTTATTCCAGCTCACTTTTACCATAAAGTTCTATAAAACCATTCAGCATGAGTCCACAGGATAGAAAGATAGTACTTTAGTGTCCTGTATGCTGCATCCTTAATCGACCCAAAATTTCATCTTCTTTGAAGCCGATTAGATTTTAGTATATCTATGCAGTGAATGTGAATCTATGAATGACAAGAGAAAGCAAACCTCTAAGTAATACCTGGAGGTGTGAAGAATCATGGCCTAGGGAAGCTTGATACTCTATCTACCTTATGGATGGCAGTATTCTGATAGTATTGTTGCTTCTCATTTAGACTGCCTTGCATCTAAGAGTTCTTTTCCTCTTAAAAATTCTCATGTGACTTCAAAACCAGAAGTTTGGTGAGTTTTGTTGTGTCTTAGGTGTTCAGAATTGTGAAGGAAAGCCAAAAAGTGAGGGAAAGCATCTTGAACAAATGTTGATGGTCACTTTGGCTTTAAGCTGTGTTTGGCTGCTTTAGTTCCTCAGATACAAGGTCAGAAATATGAGTGAAATAAGAACTGAATGTTATCTTGTGAAAACTGCTCAAGTGTCTTGTGCAGTTTTATGCCATAAAGAGACATATAAAAGCTTATAGCATTTGGGGAGAAAAAGTTGTCAAAGCTGTCGGAGGTCTGCCATTCATTTTGCTGAAAGGTTGCAGTTGGAATCCACTAGAAGTTTTTGCTTACTTGTCTTTGTTAGTAAACATTTTAGCATCTTATATTTGTGAAACAGAAACCCAATATTCCTTGTAGTATCTTTATGGTACCTTGTTAGAGGGAATCTGAGAAAGGAATAAGCCTTTAACAAGCCTGTCAGCTGTGCTGTTATCTTTGCTTGTGTATGGAAATTTATGCTTTTGTCCTTGGGAGTTAAGGAAGGGAATAACAATCTGCAGGGAGTATATGGCTGTCATTACTAAAATATGAGGCCTTCCATTGCCTTGTGTCTTAACTTTCATAAATGTCCTCTTGGGGAAGATTTCACAAAAACTCCAACCTATGGTCTTGTGGGAGGGAAAGAGCCTCTTTAATGAGGATTTGGTATCTCCTCATGGTATGATAATGAGGTTGCTTGTTTATGAGGAAAAGAGTGTGTCTGTAGGTGACAAAAATACTCTGGGGCAAAATATCTTTCAAATATCACTCTTAACTGTTCAGTGGATTTAAGTTCTGATTGTAATCCCTGGTTTTTTGCACTGTAGATTTGTGCCACCGAAGTTGTGCTAGTAAATGTGAGAGTATTGTCCTTGGTAAAAATATCTGTGCTGGTAGTAGCACTAGTGGTAGCAATTGTACCATCCAGATAGTATTTCCACTGTTTAAATAGTAGTATTAATGTGTTCCTATTCTATATGTCACAGAAACTGAACATTCATGCTATAGGAGATGAGCTGTTGCAGCAAACAGACCATATTTTCCTTAGAGTTATTAGTTCCTAGGACTGGTAACCCCATCCTCTAGTGAAAAGTTCTATGTTGTGTATAATATTACAAGTGTTTTAGATGAAAATGTGTGTGTTCAATGGCATAGCAGAGTGTGACTGAAATGGTAGGTTTTCTTTACAGGTATTGCACCCTGCTGTAGAGTCTCTAGACCTCCAAGACTGTGATATTTCAGATAATGCATTATTGCAGCTTTATAACTGCAAGCAGCTGAAAAAAATCAACTTGAATTCTTGCAGGGAAAACAGATTTGGAATCACTTCAGAAGGTATGTTATCTGTGCACAGATAACTGGGATCTTATTTCTGATTAATTTTTCTTGTTAGCTTGGAGTTAATTGCAAAAAATATCTAGAGTAAATATTGTTTTAAAAAAATCCCCAATGCCACACCAATACTAACTAAAAGTCTCTTCTTTGGTGTCAGTTACAGGCCTAGAGCACTGATTATCTTATGAGAGAGTTATCAGGTTACTCTCATAATACTATGTTATGTTGGTTATATTTTCCACTTTATCTGAATTATTCCTTCCTCCAAACTTGTTCCAGAGCCTTTGGACCCAGCATGGTGGTTATTGAAAATAAGCAGTAACTCTGTTTCTTTGGCAGGTGTCATAGCCCTGGCCTTATCCTGTCCTTACTTGCAAGAAGCGTCTTTTAAAAGGTGCTGTGATATAACTGACAGTGGAGTTCTTGCTCTTGCCCTCAACTGCCAATTCCTACAAATAGTGAACTTGGGCAGCTGTTCAGGCATCATGGATGCATCTCTGCAGGCACTTGGGGAAAACTGCAAGTTTCTTCACAGTGTGGACTTCTCATCTACTCAGGTAAATGTGGCAGTTGGCCAGTTGCCTTCCACTTGTTTATTTTTTAGAACTGTGATAAAATTGAAAGGGATCTTTTTACCTCTACTCTTGGCAAGATTTAGGACCACAGTTTACTTCCAATTTCCTCCTCTCGAGGATAAGGAAAGGTATATTTTGCATCCTGGTAAGCAGAAAAATACACATTTTGGTATTACAGCACATATTGTGAAACAAAGATAAACTTGTTAGAATCTGCGTGATACTGAAGGGTTTTTGTTTTCAGTATCTTTATTTAGTGCAATAATTTTCTTCAAGTTGTAAAGTAATCAAAAATATTTCATTTAAAGAAAGTGGAAGCTTGGACAGATTATTTTCTGCTTTCAGTTAGGACAAACTGACATGAATAATAATAATATAGGATGTCAAACAATAGAAGCCCCTAGCAGAAGGAAACTATTTCTAGTCCAAGAGTGACTGTGCTTTCTGAATGGTTTGTCAAGAGTTATATTACAGTGTCAACACTGAAAGAATGACATTTAAAATGTCAGAAATGGCAAGAAAGAGGATTTAAAAACAGTATTTAGCATGAGAAGAGGGAAATCAGCTGCAAAAGCAGTATCATAACATACAGTGAGATAATGATGCCAGGGAAAGGATTTTTGCAGGAAGTGCAGGTTCAGTTGAAGGTGATGGTGAATAATTATGTTTCATGTGGGTTTCAGTAGGAAGCATTTGTCACAAAGTGTCAGATCTGAAAACACACATCAGGTTCTATATTTTAGATGATGTTCTTTCAATTTTTCCAGAAGTAGGATAGCAAAAGAATTTTAATCTTTCATTTGTTGATTTTTATTATTATCATTTAACTCTTACTTCTTTAAACTTACTTCATTACTTTTTTATTTCCTTACTTTAAGAACATCTGCAGTCCTGAAAACAGGAGAAAAATTGGTCTATGTAGAGCAGAAGTGCTTCAAACCTTATAAATGAAAAGTGCTGTGCTCTGACCATACCAGTGTACCCACTGTTAAATGAGACAAGGAAGCTGCAGTTACACAGTTGGAAACATCTCTGTAGAAAGCTAGGCTGGATCACATGGCAGGAAAATGAAACAGTGTTTAATAGAATGAAAAAAACAAAAACCAAAGACGTAAATAATTTTCTCTACAGGCTTAGTTGGGAAGAAAGTACTGTAATGTTAAGTATATTCATTGATTGCAGGGAGGAAATAAATTAATATAATTTCCCCACCCAAATAGCTGTGTTGTGAAAAACTGAGCTTTAATCCATTGTGTTTTTTCTCCAGGTAACAGATGATGGCGTTGTAGCACTAGTGAGTGGAACATGTTCAAAGAATTTAGAGGTAACTTACTTAACCTAGTAACAAATGGATGAACAAAAGCAAATACCTGTGTTTTAAAATTATTAGCAGCAATATGTCTGAGGGATGGTTTTTACTGACAGACTTTTTTTGCCTTTATTTATGTATACGCTTGCCCTGATCTTGATTGTGAATTGAGTACTTTCTGTATCTCTGTAGCAGTGCCCCAGACCAGTGTTTTTTGATAACCTCAGTCTTTTAAAAATGTTTCCTTCTGTTGACTGTAGTATACTTATTTTAAGTGATGCTGTTTGAGAGATCTATATAATAAATGCAAATGAGTTCTTAACTTTTACTCTTGATTTCTTGGAGTTATTTCTTGATTCTGTTGAACACAAAGGCAGAACTTGTCTTGTGGAAAACTTCATGAGTTGAAGGAATCAATTAGCACCTCTGCATGGGTAAATGAAACTTTCATACAGAGTCTGCAGTTTGAGTAAAGCAAATTGTAATGGTTTTGTGTGGAATGACAATTTTATAAAAAGAAAGTTGTGTTCTCTCAGCATAAACTTCTAAAACAGTTTCTGTTCTACAAGCAGTAAGAAAAAAATCTAGTAGAGAATACGAAATTATTTGCTGCAATCTCTTCTGTGTAACTCTTTTCCTTATCTGCATCCTCAGACCTCCATTTCATATCATCAAAGTGCAAATTTATAGGCAGTGATGTAATGTCATATGCACAGTGAAAAAACAGAGTCTTAAAATTGTCAAACTGTAACAAGCAGGTAGATTTGTAAATAATTTTACTTCATTCTGAGGCATTCAGATTCCACATTTCATTTATTAAAACAAATTGAAAATTATACATATATCAGCTCTTTTGTATTGCTTCTCCAAAAACAGTTCTTGTTTTCTGTGTCATTGCTTTGTACAAAGTTGCATTTATTACAAAAGGTTTCTTTTGTTTCTGTGTTCTTTCAAGATCCTTGGAGTTTTGTATTGGAAAGTCTTTTTCCATTTTATAATTTTTTTATTTTATTTATACTCCTGGAGCCTGAAAGTATATTTTATCAAATCCTGGTTTTCCCCTGCTTTTCTTCTTATATTTATTGATACATAAGGCAATTTACAGGAGGGAAAAAAAGTTGGTTATAATCTATTAATTTATTTGGGGTTTCTTCTTTTTCTAGCACATACAAGAGGTAGTGGTTAGAGAAAGGGAACTGCAGAGCAAGGTTTTAGTCTAGTCTTGAAGAAGTTTTTAGACTTCTTTTAAGAACCATGTAGATAGATATTAGAAACTTCAGCAGAGACTGATGAATCCTGCCTGTTTTGGGAAACACCAGAATTCAGTTTGGGTCTTATTCCCCTGGAGCACAAATTGCTAGGAGAATGTGTGTCATAGGAAAAGTGATGGGACTCAAACACCATGGAATCTCATTGAAGAGTTTTCTGAGTTGTCTTGAATGATACATGCATGTTGGGAAAACTCAGGTTCAGGTTTTTAGTTTTGACTCTTCATAGAAAAGCTGTTTGATTTTTGCTGAGGGTTATTTTCCTGGTCTATCCAGGACCACATATGGGATGAATGCACAGAGGGAGTAGTGGGTCATATCTCCTGGGAGGGGATCTCTGAAACTGATTGAGTAAAGAAAAGCTTTACCTCTAAATCTGTGGGTGCTCTAACAGGCTTTTGTTACTGCTCTTTTCACACCAGGAGATCCACATGGCGCGCTGTGTGAACCTGACAGATGTTGCTGTGGAAGCAGTCCTTACCTGTTGTCCGAAGATACACATTTTTCTGTTCCATGAATGCCCATTGATAACAGGTGGGTCTAATCATGCAGGGAATAAGAAGAGTTATTTCTTGCTGATTGTACCTTCCTGGTCTCTGGAAAAGTACACTATACTTCACAAATAATCCCAAACAAATAATAACATACTAGATAAAATAATCATACACTGAGATTTTTTTCAAAGCAATGTGACTGTTTTGTTTGGAATATGGCAACCTTCAGAGAGGGATTTTGTTGTTGTTGTTTTGGAAATTGGATATTTTTTTTTTTATTTCCCTTCCCCCCCCCCCACCCCGCTTTAGCATGCTGATGAAGACCCAAAGACTTCAGAAAAATGTTAGCATCTTAAACCCCTACTCTATGCCAAACGTATGGAACGGCATCTATTCAAGAAACAGTGGAAGAGAGTAGGACAGCCCATGGGTTTTTTAAGTTTTATTGGTTGGTGATGCTTTACAGTTAGGTGATAGGAGAAAGAACCAAGTGGTTTTGGAGTACTACAGGTATATCTGAAGTGTGATACTGTAGTAGCAAAATAAGCATAAATACCAATTTATAATTGAATTACTTTGCTGTGTTGTTTACCTAATTTCTGAACACCACCTATACATGTTCTGAACCAATAACAGGAAATTCCCTTGTTCTTTTGCAGATCGTTCCCGAGATGTTTTAGCGGAGCTCATCATATCAAACAAAATCAAGCAAGTCACATGGACTGCTTATTGATTATTTATCCTGTATGAATGAGTGTCAAGTTTACAGATGGGAGAGCTCTTTCAGCAAGCAAGCACCTTGAAGAACAAGCTGGTGACTTTTGTACCACCAGACTGTGTCCCTCCTGGCTCCCACTGGAGGTCTCTGTTGCCATTCCAGCCCTTGCCTGTGAGTCTGGGCTTCCCTATTTTCTCTGCCTGGAGCCCTGTCTGTCTTTGCATCGCTGATTGTACTTCATTAAGAGGAAAGTCAAACTATAATTAATACTAAACTGAGCCATAGCTCAGCCTCCTCAAAGTATCAGACTTGGCTGTTCCTTGGTATCCTTTAGCAACTTAGCTACATGTACAGAAGTAAGTCTGTGTTCTGAATTTATAGGGTGTGAGGGTACTTGCAACTGAAAGTACCAAGTCCAAACATAGCATTGACACACAGAAGTGTCTTATAAGTTGGGAGTTTAACCTGACAAAAGTCAACAGACAGAACAGATGAATGGAGGTGGCATTAAGAGCAATACAAATGTATTTTTAGTAGTAACAAACAATCTCCTTTCATTGTGGAATGAAAAATATAGGTATCTTTCTTCCGATGTTTCTGATGCTGCAAATTTCTGGGTTTATTTACCATCAAATACTAGCTGGATTTTTACATATCCAAAGCTACAGTCTGTGAATGTGTAAACATAAACTTGCTTTGGCATTGTTATGGTGACTTTACAAATATCAGAGTATAGCTGCAACCAGTAAAAGAGTTTTGTATATGGGCAAATATTTAATTTGCTCTGGTGTCATTGCTATTGTTGTTGGGACGGACAATAAAAAGCAGGTGAAGATCCCGAATAGATGAAAGTGCAAACTTTCTTTATTGTAATCCTCTCTAATTGTTTCACACACCTACTTTACTATATTTTCCCAAGCATACGTGCAATAACATGATTGGTGTTCATTATACATAAACAATTACCTATTGGCCACAGTTACAAACTACTGCCTTTGTACAAGTTACTGTCTCTGTGCAAACTTTTGCAGGCTTCTTATCTTCTGCTTCCCATGGGTTCTCTCATTCTCCACAAGCTGTTTATCTTCACGGGTACACAACAATCTAGCCAAGGTCAGACGCCTCTCGTTCCATCAAGGGGCCTGCAGCCCTGCTGCAGTTTCCCATACTCTGGCTTTTGCTTATGTTTCTACATGAAAACCCTTTTAGGAAACAAAACATTGGTACTCATAAGCATAGCCATGAGTGAAATAGGACCAAATTTTGTGTCTGAGTACATAAATCTCAGGATGGTAGAGTATGTATTCTGCTGTATGCGGTTATATATCCAGTGCTCCCAGAAGCTGAAAATAACAATAAATGTATTGTTTAATTGTAGTCATATGAAAGAAAAACATTTGACTTGTAGAATGAATTTATTACATGATGGAACAGTGGCCTCATCACAGTTATAATTTATGTTCATTGGCTTTCTTGAACCAACATAACCTCTCCTGAGAATTCTATGATTTCTGCATTAAACTTCTTAAAATGCTAACAATTTTAGCATTGTACAGGGAATGGAGCATACCAGGTTGGTACTCTCTACGTGGAAGTACAAGAGTTTAGCTAGAGTGGTCTTACTTGGATCTGAGGACATTTGGAAACTTACGAGTTTAGGAAACTGTAAGGAATATGTTTACTTTACAATTTAACACTTGTAATAGCCACACTTATTTTAAGTGTTACAGAAATAAACTACTCTTCTACTAATCTGTTTAAAGTTCAGGTCAAATTGCATGGCAGATACTTGTTGCAGCCAATATTACAGGATATTATGATGTCTGACAATGATCTCTGTTCTTCTGTTGATTGTATGGTGTATGACATAAATAAGTTTATTTAGAAAAGTTATTCAAGTGTGTAACTAAAAGCGCAATTTTTCAACTACAGTACCTAAATTCCTTACCCTTGTTGCATGCAATCCAGTGGCTCAGCCTTGTGATGAATGTGTTTCTATGGTTCCTGTAGGTAGAGATGCACCAGCACAAACCATTCTTGCAAACAGGAGTTGATTTTGCTATGTCGGCCACTCACATCTGAAAGCTGTAACTGCAGCAGATCCTTGCACTGGATAGATTAATAACCTAATCTAGCAAGTTTTATTCCTCTTTTTTGGCTAAGGAGTATTGCCAACTCATGTCCAAGAGTTCAAAGGAATGATGGGCCCTCACTGATACCAGAGTTTCCACAGGATATAACAACCTTGTTACATTACAATGATGGTTTTAGCCAGACTCCCAAGTGCTACACCCAGAAAGAAAGTTACAAATGAAGATTATATAAAGCAGCTAGAGGTGGAACATCACCAAAATCTGCAACAGCAAAGGACACTTAAAAACATTGTCTGTGGGGCAATACTACTGCCAACCTCACTGGCTAAAGTTGTTCTTTTCCCCTTTGCTAATGTAACCTTGGATTTGTCATGTTGAAGGCAAATGCAGCTTATAGTGTGCCCTTAAATGTGCATGTAAATCTACCATCTTCCCCTATAGCCTCATCTAAACGTGTAACTTCATGGTGTATCCTCACCTTGCGCTTGAAAAACTGTACAACATGGCCACGAGTTAACACTGTATTTTTAGGTTTAATGTAAGTCACTTTAAGTCCTTCCCCATTAGAGCTTGAGTCTGCTTTTATGTGTTTATTACTTTCATAACACTACTGGAATATTTTTTGATTCAGATTAAAATCACAGTAATTTTCCACAAACATTGACAAGCACTGGGTGAAGTGGGAGAAGAACCACATATGTATGTGCTTACCACTTCATATTCTTTATTGTTTGGCTAGTTACTGTTATAAACTGTTAGGTGATCACTACAGAATATTCACATATTGTTCAGAAGATTAAAGTTTGTAAGACATCTGTTTGGATAGTTTTGAAAACTTGTTAAATTATATAACCATGTACATCTCACTGTGCTCCTAACCCTCCTGCTTCATAAATACCATGGTTTTCTGTACCACATATTTTTCACATTTATAAGCTTCCAGCACAGCATCTGGTATTTGGATAGTTGTGGGTGCGTTGTGTTTGCTTGTGCAGGTATTAGTTCTCCATCACTGGTTGTTCAATAATCAACTGCTAAAGGAGCTCTGAAAATGTTGGTGGTTTTTTCAAATGGCTGTGTTTATATTATATGCATTATTATATTGAACCTGTGGATCAATAGTTTTTTTGACCCTACAGATGGTTCTTTCCTGATGGGTGTAACTGAGAGTAATTCTGGAGCTTGTTGTCCATCATCTCCTCAAGAGAAGAGCAAAATAATTATATCAGACTTTTACTATCTGTTTTTATTTAGTTGCCTTCTGTTTGTCACACAAGGAAAGATTTCTTCCTCCCTCAGCAGCTTCCCAAGGTGATAGATTGCCTGGTTTACCCTTGCAAAGTTAGGGAATGTAGGTAATTTGACCCTACTCTCTAGGTGATCAAGTTACCCCATAGCTAGTACTATTTAGGCACTTTCCACTTACTAAAAACGTCTACATTGGCTAGCAGTCAAGAAGCTATTTTAGGTTTGTGTGCAACTCCTACATAACCACTCTGGCAGTTTCAAGGAAGAGTAAGTTTTTATTACCAAGGGAAAAAGGGAGATTCAAATTAGTTACTCTGACATTCAGAAGAGATATCCAGAAAAAGAGCAAGGCACTTTAAGTTGAGCATATTATGAGCTAATAATGTAGTAGAGAATTTTATGAAGGACAGCAACAGTTTTCTCTCTAAATAAGCTGCAAAAGTCTGTGAAAGCAGTGCAGTAGTCTTTCAGCCATGGCCCTCTCCCCACAGCAGTATACTGGACATCCAAAACATTTCACAGTAGTGTCAGAGAGCAAGACACAAACATGAAAAATATCAAGCATGCAAACTCTTAAGTGTAATTTATCTGTGGATCTGCACTTCAGTGCAGGCCCCTTTGAATACAGTTTGCATGTAGCTTTTACCTCAAATGGAGCAAAAGCTTCAGAGAATACAACTGAAATCGGTTCAGTGAAGGTACAATAATCTGCTTTACAGATCACGTATACTCTGTTTAATTCCCGTTTTCATTTACATACTTGCAAAAAAGCCAACCAAGTGGGACAACATTCCTTAGAAAGCCAGCTTCAACAGTCTTCTGAGCTATTTGAGGGCTGATAACTCCAGACAATACTTGATGTTAATCCATAGTTTTCTTGTCTAGTATATTCGGGAAGTGAATATTCTACAACTTTGTGCAACTGACTGTGAATGCTGTGGCTTAAAAACTGATGCCTGCCAGGGTCACCAATCAGCACCTCAGTTTGCTGTATCCTGATGCACTTCCTCAGCCAGTGATGCAGACCATCAGCAAGTTGTTCATCATAAAACATATCTCCTAGAACAATGAGGTCCCAGTTGCCAGCCTCTGAATTAATGATGTTCTTAATGGTGATGGGGAAGGGATTCAGGTGGTTCAGTTCACAGTTCAGGATCATTGCCACTCCTGCAACTGAAGAAAAGTCAAAATCAAAGTATTACATTTTAGGATTCTGCCACTCAACCCCTCCTTACAAATTTCCTTAACACATTTCAAATTTCATTTCTTAAATATTTTTGTTTATCATATCTAAGGACTTCCACAGTTTTCATTATGGGTTAAAATCTGGCATAAAGTGATGAAATTTTATCCTCATTACACCATTACACAGGGAAGAACTATTCCTGGAATGGCTACCAATAGAAAACAATTATTAAATTGAACTAAAATATCTAACTGCCTTAATCTATGGATATACTTCCTCCCTAAACAATGAGGAATTAAATTATGAATAAACTGAATTCATGAGTCAGTTATGGAAAAACAAAATCTGGAGGGAAAAGGCAAAATCTAGGTCCTAACATCAAAGTACAGGAAAATGCTACAGTCCTACAGAGAAGCCAACTTGCTGCTTGCATTTGGAGTTCTCCTCCAGAGCAGCTGTGATGGTCTATAGGCAGCACTTGAGAGAAACTTTGCTGTTTGTTCATTCTAAGGAACTATGGAGATACACTTGGTCCAAGAGAAGCTGGTACAACCCAGCTTCTAATACTGGCAAAATCCATTCCTCTTTTTAGCATTCTTCGAACTCTGTTTGGAGCTTGAATTTCTCTCAAATGGAGAAAAGAAAAGTCTGTATTCAAGATGTTCTAAAAATCACAAAGTATCTTTAGAGACGAAGAAAAAAAGCTCTTACTAGGGTCGATGTCATTAGCGAGGACTTGTGATGCACCACTCATGACTGCAGCTATTGCTGTTGCTCCACATCCACTTCCAAGATCCAAAACCGACCGCCCTTTCACAACACGTGGATTATCTAAAATATACCTGAAAAAGAAAAACTATTAAAGGAGTGAACAAGATGATGCAAATTTCTCAGGTTTGTGTTACACTACGTAAGAGTTGTTACACATGTAATGAAGAGTGGTACCTTAGTAACACTATCCCACATGTGCAGCCGGTACTTAGCTCCTTATTTGTCTCTGCTGATATAAAAATCAAGAACCATCATCTTTCTTCCTTACTTATTCCCCAACTCCTAAACAAAAAAATCCAACCAAGTAAGCAACATCTTATTTCAATCTTTTCTGACAGGTGAGCTTCTCTGTTAAACAGACACAAACTGCAAGGTGACTACAATGAGTAAGAATATATCAGAAACAGGACAGCAAGGATTTATAGAAACTAAAAGCAATCTGCCTGAAGAAACATGATGTATTCACAGTGAATATTGTGCCCACCCATCACCCTGAAACGCTGCTTATGCAACTGCTTGGAAGAAGAGGAATTTCTCCTCTTTCTTTCCCTGAGCCATGCAGACACAGATGCAAATACTTCGAGGCTGCTCAATGTCCCTGAGTAGCAGCAAGAAAAAGAATAGAGCTGTGGTGAGCAGAAGGAGTATCTTCATCTAATTGCTGACACATGCCAAGAGGAATCCCTTAAAACCTCTAGGCTGGAAGTGGGGAACTGACAGAAGGCAAGCAGCAGTTATTGTTAAACACTGCAAATCATATTAGAGCCATTACAGAGGATTCAATTGGCTGCAAAGGAGAAGGCCCTAAGTGTCAGGGAGAAGAGCCCTGGGTGACATGAATTACTGCAAAATGCCATAAATTTACTACCAATTTTCATAACTTCTGTTAAAGTAGAAACTGGAAAGGATTCTACGTTCGTGTTCTGACAGGGAGAGTGATGGCTGACTCTTCACACAGGGCTACTGGTAAGCACAGTTTTTGCAGGCATATTCCAGTGCAGAAAACTGCAATGGAAATGTTCAGGTTGGTGTAAATAGGGAATGGATGGATGGATATGTCTGTGCCTGGTAGCACCAGCAGGAATGGCACAAAGAGGCCTAATAAGAGTGTCAAGTGCAGGATGTTTGTGTAGAGGCTCAGCAGCTCAGCTGTTTGGCAATATTCCACTGATCCCATCACTTACACAATATGCTGAGTTGGAAGGGACCCACAAGGATCACTGAGTCCAAGCCTTAGCCCTGCACTGGACCATCCCCAAGAGTCACACCATGCGCCTGAGAGTGTCATCCAAATGCTTTGTGAACTCTGTCAGGCCTGGGGCTGTGACAGAGCCTGTTCCCTGGCCCAACCACCCTTTGGGTGAAGAACCTCTTCCTAATATCCAGCCTAAACCTCCCCTGACAACTTCAGGCCACTCCCCCAGGTCCTGTCACTGAGGATAGCCCCTAGTTTACCAGCAGGACCTGGTTTACTGAGGTGAGATTAGAAGCACTGTTTCTCCTTTTTAGGGGTTCTGCTTGGATATGCCGTGACTTTCCACTAGTAATTCATTAGGCCAGAGCATGATCTGGCCTAATGCTGCAAAAGCCTTGTTTCCATCTGAGTGGTTATTGAGTTACTGCTGATGACTGTGGTGACTCAGGACAGCTGGATCCGACTGTATCCCCTGGCATGCACACAGTGCATCAAGCTGCTGTTGGAGACTGCTGTCTGCCCTGCTGGGTTAACCAGGTATCTTAGGTTACATCAAAAGGAGTAGCTTGAAATAGGAGACTCCTGATGCTGTGGAAATGCCAACTGTGAAAGAAGTACAGTTATGGAAGCAGCCATATGTTTTCATGTTTTTACTCTTCCAGATTATGCAGCTAATTTCTGACATTCTAACACATCAAACAAGTGCATAAACCATAAGACAATAAAATAGAGAACTGCCAGATAATTATTTCTACCCAAATATCTGGGCATATGAATCATATGATAAAAAAATATTAATTTATCTAATTTATTTACCTAATATTTAGGAGCACTCTAGTTCATCTGCATGACTAATCAACTCACAATTTAACAGTAAGACTCACCTTCTCCCTGGTCAAAAACACCTTGCTATTTATACTTCACTGCAGAAAAGCTGTAGAGCCCCAATTCAGATCTTTCCCTTTCATCTCTGTGGGGACTGTCTGACAGCTTGCTCTTTGCTGTAAAAATTATGAACTTCTGCTGTTCAGAGTGGGAGATTTGATTTTACAGAATAGAATAACTCTAACTAGTTCCTGTGAATCAGGAGCATTAAAGATATTTTGCCAGTGGCAAAATCAAAATGTGGCTTCTGATGTGACTAAAAGACAGCCACAGTAAGGCTTGACAGTACGTCTGCTGAAACCCTAGATGAGGAGAGTGATTCAGGCTAGCCAGCACTCCAACTGCATGAGCATAAACCTACTTTTCTCACCAGACCAGATGCACATCCACGCTCCTGTCTCTCTCCTACAAGCCACCCCCCACATGTTATGGCAAAATACAAGCCTCCTGTTTGGAGTGACAACAAGCAGCAAAATTAAACATCTCACTAGGTTTTGATGGCAACTGCACTGCCCTTCCGTGGATCCAAATTCAGCCCTGTTGTCAGCACATGCATTGCCACTACATACAGCAGATTTCTACTTAAGAGATATAAGTCCTTCTATATAGCAGCTGCTGGAACGTCACTGCCAACCAGCAGAGATTGCAGCGCTCCTGTATAAGCACAGAGGAATATGGATAATGCACTCATAACAGGCAAATACGCATTGCTACAAACAGAGCCAGGCCTGACATCTCAGCCTTCAGCAGACTGCACTTAGCTGTGGTGCAGCCTATTGCATACCTGGAGAGGGCTTGGCCTCCTGGCCAGTAAATTGCCCAGAACGGGTCCCCGTAAGGCCACAGGTCGGGTTTTTCTCTCCAGAACCTGCAGCGAGGGGTGAGGAGGCGCAGCCGAATCTCTGGTGTGAGATGCCCGCTGTTGGTGACCTCTGTGTTCTCCTCCAAAAATGCTTTCACCTCAGGGTCCAAAGACTTGCCAGCACTCCAATGGCAACAGCGCTTCCAGCCTCCCCTCCTGCTCCTCCAAGCTTTGGCAAAGGTGTTCTGCCTGCCCAGGAGGAGGAGTTGCTTCCAGCCACCAAAGGCCATGCTTCCCCAGGGAGACAAACCTTGCCCAGGAGAGCTTGGAGCACAGCTTATCTGAAGCAGGATGATGAGGCAGAGAGCTTGAAACAAACTCACAGGATGTTGTTTTTCATAGTGATGGATGACAATTCCTGAAAGGAGAGAAATGCTGTTACGTTTCATCAGTGACTTCAAGGCTTTGCACCACCAGGCACTCTAGGAAGGGGAGGTCACTGTGTTGTTGTGTGATCATGAACACCTGCCTTGCCCCTGCCCAGAGTCTTTTAAGTGTGAAACAAGTGGTAATGAGGGAAGAGCTTTTAAGAGACCCATTCAGGAGAGTAATATCCAGTGAGAAACAACCAGTTAGTGGGACAGCTGATAGAGATAAAAATGAAATGTGCAGGCTTTTAATATTTCCCTCCCTCTGACCCTACAACTTACTCCCATTTAAGGTTCTTCCACTGAATCTTCAGATTCTGCAGGAGGGCTCTGGTACTGCAGGGCCTACAGACATAGCAAAACTGATTTTAACCAGAGTACTCCCAATTTGTTGCATTTCAGTCTGTATTTTAAAGGATCAGTTAGTCTTACTTATGGTGCAATAGTGTGGATGCTGTCAGCTATAGAAGAAAGCAGACCTCCATTATTCCACCCACACCTGCCAATTTTTCGCAACAGAAGAATCATGAATTTCACCATCTAGAGCTGTGTATGTTGTCCTTAAAAAAACCCAACCTAGATAAAGGGACAATGGGAAAAATATGCCAAAAAACCAAAGTCTTACCACTTTTTATTTCATTACTTCAGTTTTTCTTTATCTGTCTGTGTCTTCAGTAAAAGTTCTATGTCATGTTTAGTGGTGTCTTTGTTGTGTGCTGGCCTCTGCTTTAGGTACTGGCTTTAGTTTGATCACTTACCAAAACATTAAGCTGTGAACTTCCATTCCATAACACTTTGCTGTTTAGGCTGATACTCCCATTGTCTTTGTTTGAATCATTGGCTAAGGGCTTCATGGTTTTATTACAAATAAATACACATGATCTAACATTCTGCATTTTTCCACACTGGAGAATGCCATTCAGTAGAGTCCATTTAATTAATGAATATAATTAGCAAATGCCTTCTTTCTTGAAGGCAGAGATATATAATCCTCATCTGCCTAAGGGAAGCATGATGTTAACTGCAATCAATCTGAGAGATAAATCTTGTCAGCTAATGCTGTATGCTGGCTTTTCCCCGTGAATTGCTGCAAATTAGCAAGGATGAGCCTCGGCAGCGTTTATTTTGCACCGCCTGTCATGATGGTTACTCTCCCGAAATTAATTGTCGTCAGAGATAATACCTGCCAAGAGCTCTGCGCTCAAAATGCCAAACTGAGCTTAAGTGCTTAGTGAGGGAAGGCCTCACGATGGAGATCCTTGCGTTTGGCACTCCTGGCCTGTTTGTCTTGCTGGGAATAAAACCAGGATGGATATCCTTGTGTTTGCCACTCCTGGCCTCCCCGTCTCGCTGGGAATAAAACCAGGGGGAGCGTAGAACTTGGGGAGAGGAACAAAACCGAGCAAAACCCACAAAAAAACCCCCACCACCCAAAACCAACCAAACAAACAACCCGAACCCCAAAACCGAAACGAAACACCGATTATGATGCAATTTAAGCTGCCCCCATCCTGTTTGTTTGTTTGGGGTTTTTCAGGGCAGCGAGCGCCTTCCAAGGCCCAACCACGCCGCCCCCAGGCTTTGCCTGGGGGTCAGACAGATTTCCCCGGGGCCAAGGGCCGCCTTTTTGGACGAGAAGGGGCAAACCCCGCACTGCGGGCGGAGCCGCCGCGCCCCCCCCGCTGCGCTGCGCTCCGCCCGGGGGGCTCGGGCAGCTCCCGGGGGAGCCCTGGGAAGGTCGGGACCTCCGCCAAGCCCGTCCTCGCCGCTGCCGGCCCAGACATACCTGGTGCTGGTGGTGCTGCCACCGCCGCCCCGCCGCCGCGGAGGGGAGGGCAGGGCGCCGCTCCCGCCCGCCCTTAAAGCGGCAGCATCGCCGCCCCGAGCGCTCCGGGGATGGCTCTGCATCCCGCCCCGCTCCCGGCCCCGACATCCCGGCGGGCGCCATGGGCTTCTCGCTTCGTGTAGAATGCTTTTCCTGAAAGGCTTGCGTCAATGTAAGCTAGCTATGTATCTAAAAATGTTAAAAATCCACCCGGGAAGGGGAGTGATAATACATGTCCGGATTTGACAGCAGGGAGAATGAGCGGGGGATTGTATTTTTTCCTTCTTTTGCCCATCAGATCAAGGCCATTGTCAACCCGGTGTGGTCCAGCCAAAGCTCTCCAGCCTCCTGGACACAGCAAGAGCGACTGCAGGCACCGGGCCCCGAAAGAGCATCCCGCTGGTGCTCCAGGGGCGGCTCTGCTCCTCAGACAAACTGGGTCTCTGTTCTCCCCTCTGCGTGTTCCTTTTCCACGTGCTCCATCCATCCTGTCCATATTTCTGCTGCTCTAAAGACCCCTTCGCTTCCCTTCTTTCCAGGCTCTCTCCGGCGTGGACAGGAGGGAGGGGACTTCCCTCGCAGCACCCTCTTGCTGCTGTCCCTCAGGAGGGCACAGCTCCGCAGCAGGTGAGATAAGAGCCCCACAGCCTACAAACACTGGTGTTTCCTCTGAAGCCTCAAAGCGGCCAAATTTTCGTGTGGCAGTAACTGTGACTCATCGGGATGGCTGGACAAGAACCCAAAGCCACCAGATCCCTCCCAATTGCCCAGCCACTGACCTTCCCTGAGGGAACCACCCAGATAGGGGCTCATCTCCCTCCCAGGTGGGCTCAGGACCAGAAGGACCAGAGCCAAGCCCCTCCTGAGTGTGCAGTAAGGCCAGGCTGAGGCTGGAGGTGGTTTTTGGGGTCTCTGCTCACTGGTCCATGGCCATCCTTCCTGCAGCAGATGCTTTTGTTGCACTGGTTAATGGGCTCCAGCCAAGGGAGGCTGCAGACACACCTGTAACTCTTCAACAGCTCCCACCAAGTCTCTGCCCCATCTCCAGTCCCATCTGCTGGGATTTAGGGAATATGAGCAGCTTCTGACAAGAGTGACAAAAGTGGGTTTCTCCAGCTTCTTTTTGGGACAAAATGTCCCAGATTTCTCAGGCTGCGTTTTGAAAAGGCTCTTGTGCGTTGCCCGAGGTGATGATTCTGCAGTACTTAGGGTGCCAAGGTTTTGAACCTGGCGATTCCCTAGCTCAGGCCCGGATCTGCCCAAATCTCTGAGGTTACGAGGCCATCTAGTGATCTGCTGGCTTGTTGCAATTAAAATGTGTTCTCCAGGGTGGGAAAGCTGCTTATAAACCAGGACTTCTTTAAACGTGGGTGATCCGCTGTCTCCCAGGGGAATGTGGGTCCCTTTCATATTGGGTTGCAGAGTGGCTGGGACCCAGACAGAACCTGGTGTCCACCTGCCACGAGAAAGAGCCTGAAATCCATAGACATGTTAAGCTAAATGCATGTCTCTTACCCTCATGAAGCAAGACTTGCTCTCAGTCCTTTTAGAAATGATCCCTCAAATTGTATAAAGGTGTGGGCCTTTGTGGCTTAAGCTCAGGGAGGACATTATATTTTGGAGCTCTTAGAGGAACAGAGGATCTTTCAGCAGCTCTTGCTGGTCCTCTCCAAGGAGGGAGACATTGAAAACATTCATAATACCCAAAATTGTGCATAAAATGTGCAATGCAGGACATGGGTTGTTTTGCCCTCTAGATAATCACCACTATGCAAGGAGTAAAGAACTCTATAATTAACAGGAAAAGCATTATCAACATCAGCTCAGGATGCCATGTAAGATGCAGTACCAGCTTAAGTACGCTGACAGGTGATAATACACCTCTACCTTGCACATTTTATTGTATGCCTGATAATGTTCTCAGAGCACTCTGACAGGAGAGCTTTTTCACTTGGATCTCCAGCCTCTTTGATTGCTGTTTTAACAAGTGTCTTCTCAGCACTAGTTTTTTTTGTTTGTTTTTTTTTTTTTTCGTTTGTTTGTTTGTTTTTTTGAACTCCTGGTATATGATATTATTCAGTAATTATGTGAGCCTCAGTGAAGTCACTGCTGGCTAACACAGACCAACATCACACTGAGGCAGGTAAAAAGGATATGATCACAGAATCATAGAATAGTTTGAGTCGGAAGGGATCTTAAAGAACATCTTAGTTCAAACCTCCCAGAGATGTTCCCTGGCTGTTTCCAGATGAGAGATTACTTAGGTGAAAAAGGAAAAGTAAAGTCCTCGCTTCCTATTAACATTGGCTAGAATGTTAAAAATCCAGTATTGTTTATTTAACTGCAAATAATTAGTTATGACTGTATAGACTTCTAGTATGACATAAGAAAGCTCTGATACCAATGATAGCTGCCATCCCTCTTGTGAAAGTCCCTGAAGCACTCAGACTTTCAGAACATGCTTTGTGCTGATTACTTCAGCAAAGTATCAAAGCCTGTACCCCATGAAAAAAAAAAGTTTAATTTCTCAGGGCTTTTTGCTTTAGATGGTGACATCTTAAGAATTTCTGCTGCTCAAATGTATTGTATCCTGTGCAGTCAAACTACTGTAACTGTGCTGGAATTTGCTCTGAGGACAAGGACGTCTTTGATCACAACATAACATCGATTTGGTGTATCATGGCAGAGTGCAGCACTTGCAAAATAGAGTTATAGAGTAACACACAAGGGACTCCTGTGTGTCCAAGGGAATTAGGGGATTACTGGCTGATGATACAACTGCCCAAGTCTCTGGGGAATCTTGTTTGAGCCAATTAATAACAAAGAAATGGAGCTGCACAAGGACAGAGAGAAGGGGAAGGCAGAGAGGAGCTACTTTCACATTAGGAAGCCCCCAGCTCATGAATCCTCACAGATACAAAGGTTAAACTCAAAGGAAGGCAGGCCTGTGGTTCAGCACCCAGGTGATCTCCCCTGTTCACTCTTTCTTTTCTGGCTGGTAGAGGTGACAAGGCCAGCTGCTCCAGTGTGCTGGGGTGAAAGGACCTAGATGGAAATTCACTGAAGGGAAGATGCAGGGATTCAGAGTGCTGTTGACTTTTAAAAAGTATCCCAACAACTCAACATGAACAGCCAGGGTTTTTGCACATCAGGATCAATTTATGGTTGCCCAAAGGCTGTGGGAGCAAGTAATTATCAAAATGTAGGCTCGTGCATTAGCCAGTAGCTAAGGTAAAATTGAAGCTGAGAGCTCTGGCTAGGTAAAGGAGAAACAATTCAATTATTCTGTTATGCCTTCAGCTACAATCCAGTTTCAGAATAATGGGACATTTTTTGCAGTTGAAGAATAAATATTTTAACTTAACAACAATGGCAAATAATGTGTAATGTGTCCTGAAAGCATTAGATGTTCTTTTCATAGGATTACCTTTCCCCACTGCCTTGCCAACTAAATTAGGTTAGGAGCAGGAAGGAGCAGCAGCTGGCAGAGATGAAGGCATCAAGTACCTTCTAGCAGTGATACAAGAAAAGGAATATGCAAAGTGTAACTATTCTTCAGAGTGGAGGTGGAGTGATGAAATGAGGAGAAGCTGTATTAATTTGACCCTTGTGCCACTGCAAATTCAGCTTTTCCGGCATGAGAGGTCCCTCTGAGAGCCTTGATGGCAAGACTGGGAGGTTGAAAACTATTATCTCTGAGCTTGTTCTTGATTTTGTCTTTTGGCCATGTGTGAGATTAAAGTATGCTAGGATTTATCTGGCTGCTTGTGTTCCTGCACAGTCAGTCATGAGAGTATTTCTACAGCATGAATGAAGGCTGGAAAGATGCACAGAGTCAGATAGTTTGTGCTTCTATTTGGTGTATTGTTTGGATACTTGTTTTGCTGTTAAAACTGCAGGGGACATATTTTCAAGCTGTGTTTCTGAACAGTTGAAGTCTCCTTGAGCTGGTGGGACTTTGGGTCTCATATATATCTTGCAGTAATGATCCTTGGGCTCCTGAGTTTCAGTTCCCAGCAATATCTTGTGACAATCAGGTAGCTTGACTGAAACCTCATCATGGGGGCATATTAGACAGAAGCAGTTCAGCCTGATGAACTTATTTATTGCTAATGAACATGTCCACAGATGTGTCCCGTAAAAACATCAGGTGCTGTGGTGGTTTTATTTGCACAGCAAAACGATTGCAGCACAGGCAGCAACTAAGAGGAAGCAGTGACCAGCTGGCACAGCCTCTTCTGATGATACCACTACCTGTAGCAGTACACTGGAAGAGGTGGTGGACAGTTTGCAGTGGGCTTTATTTGTTGCTTGCTTTGATCTTCCACAAACCAAACTATTCATGTCATACTTTTTATACTGTTGTGTTGCTGCTGTGGTCATCTGTAATAACTTTCTGGATACCAGTGTCTTATTTTGGGAGACCAGGGGTCTGGGGTCACAGCAGTCTGCAGAAAGGTTTTGGGTATCCCCAAGGTCTGGGCCAGCTCTGGAGCTACCCCAAGGTGGGACACTGCTACAGGGGGAAGATTTATTTACGGGAAGGACTGTAAATAGAGCTGAGCAATGGCATCAGAGCATTTATTTGGTTGGGATTTTTTTTTTCTCAGTGTTTTAGGGTTCTTTTCCACTTTGTTTGCCTGCAAAGCCCTTTAAGAGGAAGATGATGGAAGCTGGGTGAATATGGGCAGCCAGGGAAAGGGGGAGCTTAGGCACCGTGTAGCATCTCCATCTGGTCTCCAGGAAACCTGTAGCTCCCTAAGTTTTCCTGAATGAAACAAAGACATTCTTCATGTCCTCATCCCTCTTGACTTCCTATGGCAGTAAAACTCATCCCATCTGCCTTCCCACATTCCCTCCACATGTGATGTATCAAGGGCGATATGCAAGTCTTGTGACTTCAGTGTATTTATTAGTCCTTAGCTATTTCCAGACAGGCAGAAACAATGTCAAATGCCAGAGCCAAGCCAACATTTAGTCTGGAGCATGAGATCATGACCACCAGCTGGGGCCCTAATGCAAGTGATGCTTCCCAAGCTTAGTTCTCTTTGTTGCCAGATAGTCTGGATTCACTACCATTTAGATCTTTAACTCTTCTTTGACTAATTCTTCTTTGACTAATTTATTTTCTTTTTTTCCACGCAGAGAAATTGCTCCAGCTTGCTCCAGAAACAAACCCTGAAGCCACAGTAACGCTGGTCATCTGATTTTAAGGATCATGCTAACAGCCATTGGTGCCAGCAAATCAAGTTTTCAAGGAGCTGTATCAGTCTGTATCAGTTCACAGCAGCTGGTTCATTTTGCAGTTCATATTTTCTAGTTTTCCACTGGTATTTAGAGCCTGGTGCCAGCAGAACTCTTCCTTTCACCCTCCACATGGTAGTCTGCCAAACATTTGGACCTGGGCACAGAGGAAACAATGGAGATCTGACACAGACAAGACACACAGGTGGTGCTTACTCTCTAGAGCATCTAGAGGAAACTGTTTGCCAAGGACCTGACACAATATACCTCCTCTTTTGGCTGATGTTTTCTCTTGCATTTTGGGAGGGTTTCAGGGTCCTCAAGCAACTTTGTTGTGAGTCAGAGTCATGCTATGTCAGGACCTTTGCTCTTCACTATTTTGCACTAATATCCAGAGGACACAGAAAACAAATGATACCATGTCAAGGATGCCCAAAGGAACAGAAACGCAACTCACCCGCAGCACCAGCTGTCTCCCTCACATGGTGAACAGGGTGAAACTGAAATTCAATGTGACCAAGGACAGAACAGTACTATCTATGCACATGGAGGCACGGGAAAGTCATAAGGGACTGAAAAAAATCAGCCTTTGAAACTTTTCTCAATTTTCAGTGATATCTGGCAAAGTATTAATTCTATGGTTTTTCCCATCCATACTTGTGCAACATATCCTCTAAAAAGGGGTGTTTGGCATACCTCTCCTTTCGGATACAGGCAACTCTGTCACTTTTGTATCAATAGATTTCAAACACACATGCCCAGATGAATAGTCGGGGTCAACAGTTTTAAAGGTCTTTTCCAACCTGAATGATTCTGTGTGGTTTGTTTACATAACAACTTAAGCTGTCAGGAGTCCATATGTAATGTCCTTGTGTATTTCAAGCTTCTCCAATCTTAGTGCATTGGCAGTGAACTGCAATTTCCTTCACTGCAGCAGAGGACATGGTGCAGTGACACCCAAATGGCTCGTTGGGAGTGGGCTTGCTTCCAGCTGCATCTGCTGCCTGCAGAGCTGGGCAGGTTGCACATGGAGCTGCTTGGATGCCTCTTTGTCACAGCCCCAGGGCTCCTAATAGCAAAAGTATCCTGAGAATCCCCTAACCTTGCACTGTGTGATCTCACATCTTGGGTTTTATCAGCTGAGGTGTCAAGCTTCATGCAAGTAGTTGCATTTAGCTGGAGTGGAAGCAGCAGTGTCACTGTGACCCTGCAGCATAGCTCTTCAGCTGTGGCACCATGAACTGGTGCTGGGAGAGCCAGGGCAGGAGCACCTGCAGGTAGACTAACCCTCAGTCTGGATAAATGGCCCAAGAAAAACGGAGCAGACAGGCTCTGTCATTTTTCAAACAAGAAAGTAAGTACTTCCATCACTGAAATCAGGACATCTCAGCTGTATGTGCTGAGTCTCAGGGCCCTGAGGGAACTAATGGGTCTTACTGACCCTGGTCACTCCCTGGGGCTCCCCCCACTTTGCCTACAGCCCAGGACAGTATTTGAATCTCTTTGCAGTCATGGTCTCTAGCTCCCCACAGTCCTGCCCTGCCCATCCATGGACCTCTACCAAGCCATCCCCCTTTCCCTGGCCATCACTAGACTCTGTTTCCAGCCTGGTTCCCCTCACTGTCACCCATGGGCTGACATCAGACAGCAGCCAGACACACTGACAGTGTCTGGCACCAAAAACTACTGCTGATCTCTTCCCTTCATCCCTGCTTGGTAGTGTTGAGCCCCAGGAAGCCAGTGGCTCTGATTTAGCTGGGGAAATACTTTATACTGAGTTTTCCCAGTAAAAGCTGAATTTCAGCCTGGAGGGAGGTGCTGATCTATCCCATTGCCCCATTAGACAGTGTCAAATGTTCCCACCCCCAAAGGATGTGCTTGCTGGGAACTGCTGGAGTTGCTCAGCATGGATCCAGGCTTAAATAGGTTGTGACTGTTGCTTTGCAAGGAAGTCACTAAGAAACATGATCCTCAAGGAGATGCAAACTGCTTTGATCTCTGTCCTTCTGGTTGAGCTCCTCTGTGTGAGCTCAGAGCTGATTTCCAGTAAAGCCTAAGCATAGTCCGCCAACACAGAAAATCTACAGTCTTGCTGTTGTCAGTAGTAAGTCTCCTAAGCAGCAAGTATTTCAAGGCAATGTGCTGTTATTGGGCATGAGGAATAAGTGGCAGAGAGATATGGCTGAACCTACAGATTTTTGGTAAAAGCATTAGTAAAAAAATTGAAACAGGCCCTTTAGTGCTTTAATGAGCAAGCATATTATAACATCACTGCAGTGATATGAACACATTATAACAGAGTATGTAGCAAAGCAGCAGTCCTTGCTAAATGGCACAACAATTCACAATGCATATTCATTGCAGGAAACACTTTTCATTTGTCCTTGATTGCATGTCGTATATTGGCTATGGATTCCATGGATTTGGATTTCTTTAGCATGCCCTTGGGCTTTCAAGTGTGCTAGGAAGCATTGTAATGTAGATGTACTGTGTCTGGCACTTCTTACTGAATAAGGCTTCAAAGGGAAGTTGGAATCAGACTCTAATTACATTTGTACAGAGGCCAAAGGCATTTTGAGGAAAAGATTACCTGCTGTTCATGGACAGATTTTGTCCAGAGTGCATGCAAACGTGTGGTTGGTTCACACTCTCACTGATATTGGCAGAAATGGCACTGCCTGATTTTTGGAAGCTGAGATAAAGGAAAGCAATATTTGTGAGTTGGCTTTGAACACAATGCTATTACTCAGGTAGATGTGACAGCTTGAATGCATCTTCTCTGGAAGTTTTCCCAGTACCAGAGATCATCTAACTGGGAGCACAGACCACTGACACAGCTGTGCCTGAACCCCTGCCACTGCAGACAATATTGCTGTGGGCATGTGGGCCAAGCAGCTCACCAGGATCCCCTCATGCCTTTCTCCTTGCCACAATGTGTGCCTTTGAAGCTCTAGTGCTTTACAAAGAAGGCCACAGCCCTTTCCTCATGCTTTACATGGGCAGGTATATTGTATTGCAAGACCCTTTTACCTTCTTGGATCTTTCCCAAGCAGACTTCCCAAGTTTCTAAAGCACTGGGGTCCTGGAGCACTGAAAACAGAGGAACTGGAATTTAGAGGCAAGGAAACAAACACCTTCAGCAGAGAGCAAAACTTATTTCAAAATGAAGAGCAGTGGTTTGCTGTCCTCACTAAATATCCGCCTCATCCCAGGCCTGGTGTGAAAGGCATCTGTCAGCAGGCGATGGTGTTGGGACGCGTGGGCTGGAAGGACTCGGCGTCAGGGCTGCTGCCCCTGTAGGGGTGCATCTGCCTCCCAGTGCAACGCCATCGGGCTGGCTTGGGGAACAATAGACCTTTGTGCCTGGCAGATGTTCAGGCAGAGAAGAAGCAGTATTTGCTTTCTTTTCCTGAGGGCAGTTGAAACACAGGGAGTGCACTGACCTCATTTCCAAAAGGGTGGCTGGTGTTTCCACAAGTCAGGTTACAAGCAATTTGGCCAAGGTCATGCAGCAAGTGAGTGATGCTGTCAGAGATGCATGGAAATCTCCATGTGGGTGCTTTAGCTTGATGGTCCCAGCACAACACCTTCATTAGAGCATGACATGCTAGTGATTTATCCAGGCAGTGTACTTTGCTGATTAGGTTGTATCTCGGTAGCAGTGGGAACAGTCTGTGTGTCTTCTACATCCAAAGAGCAGAAAGCGTACCTTACTCTGAGCAAAATATGGTCTTTGACCTCGGGGTCTTGGCACTGAACCATACAAAAGGTCATGGTTGCATATGATCCTTCTCCTGACATCATGGGAGGAGGGGGAGGATTGCAGGAAGCCCTCACCTGATCAGCTTGGCAGGAGGAGGTGCACCTTGCAAGCTCAGTATAGACTCACAGCAAGAAGTGGAGTGAAATGGTAGGAGTCACCATAAATTTTTGCCATACTGTGCCATTGAA
This sequence comes from Margarornis squamiger, assembly GCA_035222235.1. NCBI lineage: Eukaryota > Metazoa > Chordata > Aves > Passeriformes > Furnariidae > Margarornis > Margarornis squamiger. The sequence goes on from JAWWTY010000037.1 coordinate 61,698,337, forward strand.
CATGTGAAGAGGAAAGGGCAGGGTGGCAAAGGACACAAGCCTCCAGAAACTGGGCATGGCAATGTCAGGACTTGCCTAGGAGTTGCTTCTGAGGCAGCGTTCAAAGTCTGTGTACCCTACCTGTCTGGGGTGTTGTTGCCACTTCCCCACTCCAAGAGCTGAACGCTTGAGAAAGATGATTGAGGCTGAAGGTTGTTTTGAAAGGCTGAAGATGAGGCCAGCCCTGAAGTGGAGGTGCCTCCTCAGCAGAGGGATTATCTGCATGCTGTGAAGCCTGGCTTGCAGCACAACAATGATGTGAATGAAAATGGGCAATATAGTTCCAACCCTGCCTGTGTTTTGGGATCTGTTTTCTGATGCTGAGCTGGGTGCACTCAGGAAAGGCAGACAAGGCTACAGATTTGTTTGTGAAGGAAGCAGTGGGAACATAAGGTCAGTCCCAGGAGGGAGGGGAGAAGAAAGTGCAATAAACTGTTGAATAATTTCAGTTGCCTCTCCCTCAAGGATTTTCTCAGAAAGCAGATAAGAGTGGAATGCATCTATATGTGTTTGCAATGCAGGGGTATGTGTACAGTTAAGTCACATAAAATTAAGAAAAAGCAATGGGTTACAATAAGGAATTATAGATTTAAAACTTTAAATTATAAATCACCAAAGCTTCAGAGGTCCTATGGCTGAGATGCCATAGTAATCTTTTACTTTGTTATCTATAAGTCTGCTGTATGAATAATAATTACACAATGTGACAGAGCCATGTGCTTTTATTCAAGCTTAGTCTTTATAGATATGAGACCAGTATAGAAGATGAGCTACTTCCTTTAATGGTATTACAATTTGATTAAATATTAGAATATGTGCCTGCAGTATCTGCTGCTAAGCAATAATGAACTGGGTTGGAGGAAACATTCTTTGTTTTATGCCTTATGGTTAGTGGTCTGGTTTATTTGGTTTTGGACCCTGAGGCAGCCAATACCTTTCCTATGTTTTAAGTAGTCTTCTTGCATAAGCTCAGAGAATAAAAATCACTTTCTTCATGAAGCTCTCTATAAAATCTTCTGCAGTTTTTCTTTTTCCAACTTCTGCTATAGGCTCCTCTGCACTTTGTGCCAGAACAACTTAAATTTTCATCTTACTTTTCATCCTTAACCCCTCCAGACTCCCATTTATCTCAAGTGACTAATCACAAACAGCTAGCTCCTCATGTCATAGCTGACAGCACTGTGAACTGCTCAGCTGAAAATCAGCTAGAAGTCGAGATGTCCTGAGCATTACAAATATTCATACTGCATCTTAGTGGTTTTCCTTCCTTCTACCCTACAGGATCTCATGACCCCATAGATACCAGAGCAAAACAGGAGAGGCTTTCAATGGAAAATCAATGTGTCTTGGCAGCTTGTGAAAGATCTTCTACAGGGAACTGTAGAGCTGTGTGGAGGAGTGAGCAATCCATCACCAGCAGCATGATTTCCAATTCATTGAAGAATGCTGAAGAAAATAAAAAGTGAAGCAACAGTGTCATAGCAAGGAAAAGGAACATAACCTTTAAATGGCAGCACTGGGCATTGGCTTCCTTGCAGAAGTAGGACAAAGAGCTTGATGGGCCTGTAGTCCGATCTTTTATGGCAGATCCTAAGGGCGGGGAGGGGGCTGACACGCTTATTAGCGTTTGACCCAGTTTAAACTAACAGGTTCTGAGGAGCAAAGACTCACTAAGAGGTTAAGGAGAGGGAAACCTGAACCAAACTGACATTGAGAGAAATATTCATAGCAACTAGAGATACAAGTACTTAAGGAAGAACAAATCTTGCAAGCCAAAAACCTTCCCTTGCTTTGTTGCACCACTGGCAATCCAGCTGGTGATGGGACAAAGCTGCTGCCACAGGACAGTAGATCAAAGTGAAAGGTCTCAGGCAGACCTGGTCTATACCAGTAAGTCTTTTCTTGTGTGTGAAATTCTCAATCCTACCTTATCGCTGTTCTTTGGAGGAACATGTAAGTAGTTCCTAGTCCTCTGACACAGCTTTGTGCTCTGCTGTGCCAGGGACTAACCTTATCTCCCTGGGTTATTTTTAATATGATTTGAGTAGGGGACATCCATCCCATCCAAGTCCCTTGTTGAGCCTTAACACTCTTTATTGGTGAAAAGAAAAAATACCCATAATCCCACACAGTTACCTCTGATCTTCCCAGATGTGCCTCATGGCACAATCCTATCAGACAGTGCCTCTTCCCAGGCTGTAAAAATGTTTTCCCATGGCATTTGGCTGATTAGTGAGAATGTGCAGCAGTTTATGATGCTTTTAGCCCTCATCTTTTTTCTTCTCTCACTCTTGCATAAAGCTCCAAAATGCCTTTGTGGGCCTGCTATGACTACTGTGAAATTTAAGCAATCAACAGAGTAAGTAAAGTATTTGATCTGTCTTTAATACAGGGCAGCCCTTTTAGAGAGGCACTGGTGATAAGTGTAGGCTGGGTTTGGATGGTGAAAAGACAACCAAAATGCCTAGATATGAATAAAAAGCTGTGCAAAAAGTCTCAGTATGGAGAAAAGGCAATTATGGACAAGGAGGGAACATCTCAGTGCTTTCCTGTGCTGTACGTCATAAGGTAACATGCATAAGGTGATGGCATGTCGTGATACAGAGAGGTGCCATTGCATTTTGTTTGCACACCTGATGTGGGAAAGCTTCATGGCACAACAGAGCTTAGGTGGGCACAAAGTGCTCCTGGGTGCTGCATGCCAACACAACTCAGCCAATGCTGCTCTTCAGGCTTGCTGCAGCCAAAGGCAGAGACCTCTGCTGCTTTTTCCTGGCAGCAGCTGTTTAAACCCACATAGAAGGGGAAGTGGCTTACAACAGGCTTGTTTGTGTTTCTGGCCACTTTGTCCTGACATGAATGTAGCTGGAGAGGAGTGAAAGAAGACAAACGAAAAATGATCTGTAAATGGGTATCCAGTCCACCTCTTCGAATGGAGGAAAGTATTGGCACTGGGCGGGAAGAAAAGGGTCTTGATGTAACTAAAATCCTGGAGTTGAGCTCTGAAAAGTTTTATTATAATTGCAGTTGCTGTCCAGTGAGCTAACTTTCAAACCTACTTTCACTGCTAAAATCTCCTAAAAGCTACTGATTCCTTGGGGTGGGAGCCAGGATGGAGGGAAACAAAAACCCATGAGAGTGAAGAAAAGCTGCCCAAAGGCTACACCATCTTGGAGGGAAAGACTGGAACAACTTAGTTGAAGGGTTTATGTGAGAAAAATCCAGGCCCAGGGACATAACAAAGGACCTGAGTGGTCTCATTAGATGTCATTTGTGCCCAGATCAGTTGTCCTAGAAGAAGAAATCATGGACCCCCCAAAATTCCCATAAAAGTGTCTGTGGGATCTGTATGTACCAGGAGTGGGAGCTCAACCTCACAGCTAATCCAGGAAGAGTGAGTTTATTAGCTTTTACACCTCCAATCCCTTGTGTTGTGCTTTATCCTCTTGTTTAATGCTCTATGTACTACTGACTGTATTGAGATTGAGGTGTCTGTGCCCTGAATTTTATTCAAGCAATATATTCCTGTACCGAAGACAGCTAAATCAAAGCAATCTAGAACCAGCTGCTACTTAAGGTAAAAAAGTCAGAACCACTGTGTTAAATTTTGGGTTAATCTTAGAAGCAGTCTTAACTATACATCCCTCAGAGAAGCTGGTGAATTCTCTGTCTTGGACTGCCTGAAGACACCCATGCCATTGGGACTGAAAAAAAATAATAAAAAAAGCCTTCAATAAGAGCACAAGAGTACATCTCCACAGTAAGAGCAATTAGTTTTGAATGAGAGTCAGAGACTGACTTGTCAAGCTCTTATCATCTGACCTAAAGCTGAATAAGCAAATACATACAAGTTAATAAACAAACCAAACTAAATAAAACAACCTAGCACTTGGTGCAAAGTCGAGAAAATGACTGGTCTCCTGGAAAACTTCTCTGTGGATCTAGCAAGGTTCAGGTTGTTACTGAGCACTGCAACCACAAGAATTTGTGATTGTGATAGAGCACCCATCCTTTTTTTATTATTCTTTTAATTGGATATTGGGGTTATTGGGAAGTGAGAAAATGGTTTAATTCTTGTCTGTTGTCAGTAGAACATTGCAGGAAGTTGAGAAGTAGAAGGGCATAAAATTTGTTAACTTGAGAGGATTAAGAGAGAGATGCTGACTTAGGTGGCCTCTAGGAATAGTTATTCCATGTACCTCCATAAAATGACACATGCTGGATGAAATATCGTGTTCCTTGTAGGCATTTCCTTATCAAAGGCACTTGTTGAACAAGGGCAAATGTAAATCATAAAAAGAAGAGATTGACTCAAGCTGCTAGGAGGTAAATGAAAGGAGTCATAGGAGTCCATGGTAAGCAAAGGACGACTGTAATTATTACAGACAGGATGGACCAAGACCAGTAAACAGATGAAACGGAAAAGGATGAAAGTGCATACAGAATTCTGCTAACAACATCCTTACGATATACAGATGTCAGAATTATCTGACATAAGCAGGGATCTCATCCCTTTGGAGAAGAAAGTCTTAGAACTTCAAAAGAATCACCTCTCCCCCTTTAAAAAGAGGTGTCGCTCCCGGACGACGCTGCCAGTACTTTGGCGTCGGGCGATCCTAATCAGAAGGGTTTTAGCAAATCCTAGAATCAGAATGGTTAGCAAATCTCAAATAAACTGGGAACGAAGCAACATTTTAGGGTTTTGCTGTGAAATGGAGCGCGGGTAGCAAAGAAATAGCATTCCGTCCTAGAAGTTAACGTGGTACGGGCGACAGCCATCACGGAGCGGGGATGGAGCCCGCACAAAAGCCATCCGCTGCGGGTGGTGGATGTTGCTTGTACATTGGGGTGTGGAGAAGAAGAAGCCGCTTCCCCCAGCAGGATTCCCGCAGGAAGCGCTCAGCGCCGGCGGGGCTCGGCCCATTCCGGCAGCGGGGCTCCGGGAGCTCTCTCCCGGTGGCGGCAGACATTCCCCATAGGAAGTGATACCGTCTCCTTTTTTTTTGTTTAAATAAAGCCACCCTCCCCTGCCCACACCCGGGGGCGGCGGCGGTGGGGGCGGGATCTTTAACCGCGCATCCCGAGGACTGCGGATAAAACGCCTGACAAAGCCGCCGGGATCCTTCCCGCACCCGGCGCGCCGGGAATGCCCGGCTGGGCAGCGGTGGGGTGTGGGAAGCCTCGCAGGGTTTAAATGCCCCGCGGGGGCGGTCCGGCCGCACAGCACCTCCCGTCCCCGCCCCGCTCAGCTGACAGCAGTGCCCGCCCGGTGCCCGCTCGCCGGAGCCGCCGCCGGAGCCGCTCGGTGCCCGCCCGTGTGTGCGCCCCCGCCGGGGATGCGGGGCGGCGCGCCCTGACCGCCGCGCTCCGCGGATGCCGCAGGGAGCCGGAGCCGCCGCCGGGATGAGCGGGAGCGGCGCCCCCGGGCCCGGCGCGGCGCCCTGCCGCTTCGCCCACTACTTCGTGCTGTGCGGCATCGACGCGGAGAGCGGGCTGGAGCCCGACGAGCTCGCAGGTGAGGCCCGCACCCGCACCGCTGCGGAGCGCAGGGATTTTGGGATGCGCGGCTTCAAAATGTCTGCGCCCCCCAAAAGGAGGCGGGGGGACAAGGGAGGAGGGGGTCGCCGCGCCCGTGGGAGCGACTTGGAAGGATAAAGCATCCTGCCGGAGGGGCTGGTGGAGCATCCCCCGCCGAGGGCAGCTCCCGCCGGGATGCGCCCTCCCCGGCAGGCCGGCCCGGCGCTAGCCCTGGTCCCCAGCGGTGGCGGGGGACACACAGCCCTCGGCCACCCTCGGCAACCCTCGGCCCAGCCGCGACCCGCGGGGTGAGACTGCCCGGAGAAGGGTACCGAGGGTTGTGGAACTGGAGGGACCCGAATGACCGAGCTTTCTGTCGGAGCAGAGGCATTTTCTTCTGTATCTGCACTGGAAAGGAGGGGGAGGGATCTGGGAAAAGCTGAATAAATTAATGGGATCGCATCTTTATTATGCTGGGTTATTCACGTCTTATGTCTATTCAGAAATAGTCTTCTTGTATCCTTCCGTCTCCCTTCACCCCAAAAATGTTATGGAATCGAAGAACAAAATTATTGCTGTAGGATATAACACATTGTCTAAAATGTTTATTTTTGATGGGTTCATGCCAGTATATGAGCTGATTATGTTGGCAAAAGGCAGCAGTTCTTCCTCAATGTCACTTTGGTTTGTGTAAAAGAAACTATTTAAGTCAGGTTTTTACACATAAAATTCTATCGACTTCAGGCTTAATAACTGATCTTAATTGCATGGAAGCTAAAGGCTTCCTCATGGAGTTATGAGTTTGGAAGTGCTCAGGTGCTTGTATTTGACCGTGCCTGTGTGTTTGCACTGCAGTCGAATGAGCTGTGTGTGGCTCAAGTTGAAGGCAGCTGTAGCTGTCACAGTGGGCACCTCTGACTGGCCACGGGATCCCGGCTGTGGGATCCTGGTGAGGTCTCTGCAGCTATTGCATCAGGAAGTACCTTGCCTTCTGGTTGTGTAAGACAAAGACTTGATGATCTGCATCACTGATCAATGTACGCTGGTTGAAGTTCATATTTTTGTCACCTGTGAAAGGGGTGGATTCGCATACCTGACTTTCCAAGGAGTTTATCTTAATGTAGGTACCCTTTACAGTGAGCAGTCACTGAAAGTAGCCTTGGGATCTCCCAAGTTGAAGCATTAGCCAAATGTGTTTTAATTTTGGGTTTTTTTCACGTGTACTAGTGACTGCAGCTGTATGTTTTCAGTTTTGCTGCTTTTAGTAGAAAACTCCTGGCTCATGAGCCATCTCCCAGCTGATGGTACGCAGGGTTTGATTTGCATGATATGACCTATTGGGGTTTCAGCTACCTAAAGTTTGAGTCATCTCTAACTCTTCTATCTGAAAAGAAACTATTTTTAAAGCTGTGTTCCCTGGCAGTCTCTACCTTCCCTGATGAGTACACAGACTTTCAAACTTGTATTTTGCTGGGTTTTTTGCACCATTTCCCAGTGAGATGCACAGGTGTGTTCTTGGGGAGTGCTGCTCAAGGACAGCCTGGGCACGTTTGGTTTGAGCACCGTAGTGCCTTGAGTACAGGGCTCCTCTTTTGTGGTCATTCAGTAGGTTTAGCCGAACTGCTCCAGCAGCACTAAGCAGATTTCAAAGCTAAAAGAGTCTCTCTCTTCATTTTTCAGTAAAAGAAAGGCATTTCAGCACACCTGAGATATACTCATTTATAAAATGTAATGCAGCTGTGAATTATTTCAAAGAGAAATTACCAAAAGTAGTTGTTTTTAAAGCAACGTCTTTGTAAGTGTTTTCACCTGGGCAAGGTCCAGCAGGAGGGTTTGCACATACAAACATTTTTGGTAATGCCAGTTTGGGAGGCATTCTTAATACCTAGGAGAGTTGGGATATGATAGAGGAAGAAGTGGAGTAACAGAAATATGAGGGGACTTGATATTGCCACTGAGCAATGTTGTATTTTTAGGGACTCGTGACAAGAGCTTTCTGCTATCAGCTGGGAGCTCAGCAGTGGAAAATGCTGGGGAGGAACAGGGAGTGCTGTGAGCCACAAATATAATGCAGCCGTGAAAAATTTAGCTCTGGTTTGAGATATAGCTGAGGAAACATTTCTGTAAAAGCTTGGGGAGTACTAATGCTGCTGTAGGCAGGCAGTAGTGGGAGCCCATCTAGAAATGTGTGTTAGAGATTTGAAAAACCAAGCTACTAGGATTGAATTCATTGCCTGAATGGGTGGGGAGAAAGATGCTTGAGGGAACAGAAAGTCTCTTGTATCACAGGAAACCCACAGATGAAGGCTATTCTTTCTAAAAATGTTCTTACAATGTTTTGTAGAAAGAAATGATGCTGTTCTTTCAGTATTGAGTCATGTAGCTGTGACAGCTAGGTCTTGCTATCCTTGTGCTTAAAGAGCTTGTTGAGGAAAGTAATGGCATCAACGAAGAGTTGCTGTGACTTAAGCTGCTGCGCAGGTCATCTCCAGTTTAGCAAAAAAAAAAAAGTCATCAAGAACCTGTTTATCTCCAAACCTGTGAATCCCTTGGGAGCCAGTGTACACAAAGGGCCTTGCTCAGCCCTTTGAGTGGAGCTGCGCTGGGGCTGAGCAGAGGAGCATGAGAAGAGACAAGAGGAGCTCTTCTGGCACCCTGGAGGCCCCAGGGCCTCTCCTGTGAACAGAGACGCAGAAGTTAAAAAATCCTCGAGGGATTTTCAGCTTTCAGATGGGCTTGATGGTGATTGTCTGAGACACAGGCAGCTCACTGGGGTACAGGGTGTGCTAAGGAGATGGTGGTGAGTCAACTCTGGCATCATCTGGGAGCTCCCTGACCTGTGCCCTCCCTTTGCTGAGGACATCAGGGGACTCACCCCTGCGTGGAGGCTTTCCTTGCCTGATGGCTTAAGCCCAAATCTCTTTCCATAAAAACTCTCTGGTATTAAAACAAACAAACAAACCAACCCACCAAAACATCTCATCTGCTACATCAGACATGAAATGAAAGGTTACAGTGATTCTCCTGAAGGCAGGGCGAAGAACTGCCTGTTTAATTCTTCTTGTAGCGTTGATAGGTCTGTTCAGAAAATAAAACGCAATAAAGGTTTTAAAGTTAAGGTATAAGGTTTTGACAAGATTTTAAGAAAGAGTAACTTGCTTTACGGTCCTTTTTCCACTGGATGTTCAGTGCTTAAAATAAGTTTGGTAGATGAGAATTTTCCACCAAGCAGATGGTTCATTTTGCTTATTTTTTTTTTTCTCTCTTTTGCACGTATGACATTTCTTGTACAGATTTTCCTAGTTTTGGGGGGTTTTTGTAGCAAGTTGCTCCACAGCTGACTTTTCATATGGCTGATTTGGGGGTTTTAAGTGAATTAATTTTGAGAAGTTAAAAGCTGTTTACCTATTGCTCAACTTGGTAGTGTGTCCAGGCACTCAGAAAAGTTGCATATAGGTTGTGATGTTGTCAAAGCACTTGTGTCACTATCACAAAGCTCTTGGTCAAGGATGAATGGGAAAAATTCCACTTTTCTAAGGACTTGAGGGAGGAAAGGAAAATATTTAAGGATTTTTTGGCATTTAATAGTTGAAGAAGTCATAAAAAAGGCAGGATATTTGATGTGAAATATCTTGAAAAGCATGCGAATTTCAGTATTGGTTTTGGTGCTCTGTTGAACTCCACTAAAATAGGATGCAGGGAGCTTTTCTCTCGTGCCTAGGACTGATGGAAAATAAATTTAAGTTCACTTTCCTCTACATGCCTATTTCTTTCAGGTAAAGCCATTTTGAGACCATCAGCCTTATCTCTACAATTCAGAAAAATCCAGAATATGTATGACTCAGTTAAAAATACAATGAATTATTTTTTTATTGGGGAAGTAATTTAGTGCTCTGGAGGAAAGCAGAGAATTAGGGATGGGTGTTTTGTTCTGCAGAGGAGGGACTGGTCTGTGCTTTGTTGAGGGTGCTGTTGCTGGAGTGGTTTGAAAGGAGAGAAAGTACAGGAAGCCAGCACGGGAACTGGGACCTGAAGGACCATCTTGGATGCTGCTTTTTGTGTCCTAGAACATGAATATTGGTGGAGTTGTGGTAGCCCTCTTGCTGTGGGACATGAAAAATTTTATACCTTTCTTTCACACATGAACAGTAAAATATTACCTCAAGACTATGGTTATGGTGAGGAGACATTCTAGTTACTGTATCTTGTCTAGCAAATGTATTTTACACTGTCTAGTTTTGGCCATTGCATAAAGATTCACTGTCTTATTGTCCCATTCAATGTATACTTTAAAATTGTAGAGAGCTTCATTATTCTACTTTTAAAATCAAATTTTATTTTTTTTTTTATAATCAGCATAGCTGAGAGTGCTCAGTGGAACTGCTGAATGTCTTGGGGAAAATAAACACTGCTTCTGCCTCATGCTGTTTCCCCACAAATATTCAGATATTGGTAACTAATTTCCCTCCAGTGAAATGTTGAAATCCAAACAGAGCGTGTTGCAGTCTGGCTGACTGTGTTTCTTATCTAGTAGGCTCTTATTTTTAGAAAGCTAAAAGACTTTTCTGCCCTTGTGTGTGCTTGGCACCTGCGTGCTCACGCCTTGCAGAGTCTCCCTGCAGCCTGCACCATTCTCCATCGCACTTCCTTTGTGCCAAGTCAGTGCACGAAGTGCTCTGCCAGAAAACTTGGAGGCATTACTACAGTGATACAACTTCTTGTGTGCATGGCTCTTCTGAAAATAGGCAATTGGGTTTGTTCCTAGTTTACTGGAAATAGACTGAGAAATCTCCCTTTACTGAGGAATATCTGAACAATTGCCGTTCCTGTTCATGACTTACTCAACTGATGCAGATGGAAAGCAGGTTGCAGGAGTTTTGCTTTTCGTTATTAACTACAGTCCAGATATGCCCAAACCATTTCTGGAGGGATTGTCCAGGTTAGAGTAACCTGGATGTGGGTGAGAGTGGTATGAGTAGAGGCAAAGATGGCTTATGCTGTACAAATTAAGAAAACTTAACTTGCTCCTCAAGAGCAGTTGAGATAGATTGTGTAATTTCTGATTGTTATAGGGCTTGTGGGAGCAGTGGAATTCAAGCATTTCTCCAGCCTCCCTTAAGAAGTGATGCTCAAATACAGCACTAAATCTTCTGACTTTAGAGCTGGGAAAAACAGATCTCATGGATCATGGTTTGGGTGGAGCATCTGACTTACTGAAATAACATTTGTTTTTCTGTGAATTGTCATAATAATAGCATATATTTAGAAAATCTGTTTGATAAAATTCTAAACTGAGTTAAATATTTTGTTCATGTGAAACCAAGTCTTATTCTGCATAAATAAAGTGTTGCTTTTCTAGTTAGAGTGTGGAGGTAATCTCTGCTTCTGGGCAACCTTGACTTGGTGCTGAAATAGAAATAATGTTTCTCCTGCCTTCTACATCTTTAAAGGTGGTGGCATGGATAGTTGCTGTAATGATTTATGCTTAGCATTATTTTTTGGTGGTTTTTCTTTGCTGCTGGGGAAAATCAGAATTCCATTGTTATACCACAAGGATTTTTATTTTATTTAAAAAAACCCTCTGAATTATACATTAAAGACTTGGCTTCTGGAGGAGGGTTTCTGCAGCCAAAGGAAACAGTGCTTTTTATAAAGAATTGTCAATATTATTGACAAGTATGATCTCCAGTTACAATAACCTTTAGCAAGGAGTAACTTTCTTGCTCACTTGGATTACAGACTATTTGTGGAACTGCTGATGGCTATGATGTATTGTTATGTTTTAGTAATAGCACTTTCATTCTCTATATGTGCCAGAGAAACACTGGATTTAAATGCTCCCCCAGCCATGGTGTGACTATTCTGTTATATATTTGCCTTCATCTAAGTTTTTGTACTGTATTCCTTTGAAAATAAGGTATTGATTGGGTTGGAAAAACATCATTGTTCCTATCAACAGCACTGACTTACTAATGCTAAACCAAAGAGAATTTCTTGTACTTTGATTGCCAGATAAGCTGATGTTTTAATTTCCACTTAGAAAGGCTGAAGCCTCTTCCATGCTCAGCGGCTCTTTCGCTGCCAGCAGCTGTTGCAGCAGCACAGATGAAGAAGGTGTGATGGGGTGTTTTTCAGTGAAAATCCTAGTAACTGCTCTGTTAATGTTGCAGTAGGTAGCCTTTTTTTTTCGCATCGTGTAAACTGCAGTAGTAATCAAAGTGCTGGCAGGCAGGATGGCTGAGCTGCTGTCCTTTATAAGAACGACCTAAATCCAGCCCTAATCTTGTTCCTGCGCGTCAGCCTGAAGTCAGGGCTGGCCCCATCCTGGCGGCTTAGCAGTGTGGTGGCTCGGGAGAGACGGGTTCCCCGGGACTGTAGCCACCTGCCTGGGGAAGAGAGCATGGAAAGGCAAAGGTGTGCATGCCGTGGACAGTGTGGCAGTGCCAGAGCAGGCCTCATCACGGCTGGGGGTTGGCAGGGAGGGCACGGAGATGGTGGGTTTGAGCCTAAGGTGAAGGTTGCTGTTGCCGCTGGAGAGGCTCCCGTGTTGACATCCACCTCTGCCTGGTCCTCAGGGTGCTGCAGGATGGTGGTGTCTGGGGGAAGGTGACACTCACCCCTCTGAAAGCGGAAGAGCAGTAACCATAAATATGTCAAATTGCTCAGGGCAGTGCGTGACTGTAGTATTGATTTCTCTTCTCAGCTGTTTGCCCGTGTCCTCGCCAGAGCCATTTCCCGGTGCTGCAGGAGCCGTGCCAGTGCCCTGACACCCTGCCCACAGCTCTCCTGTGCCAGTGCAGAGCTTGACACAGGAATAACTCCAGAATGAGCTGCTTTGGGAGAGGCTGAGCTGCATGTAAGCCAGCAGAACAAGGGTGTCAGGGCTCTTTCCTGCTTTCTTTCACCCGCTTGTCAGGGACTAATCAAGTTGTCCTTAATGCCAGCTCGTCCCTGAAACACGTTGGCAAATGTACAGCCCGCAAAGCCTCTGCATGGGCTGATGCTGGATACATGGCTGGCACACAGCTCCGTGCTGCAGTTGCTGCTCTGTTGCAATGAGGGCTGGAGTCAAGGAGAAATGTGAATGAAGGAGGGAAAAAAAATAAAGTGTGTGCGCTTTGTGTTGTTTGGCTGTTGCTATTTGAGATTATATAGGACCACTTAGATACATTGGAAGGAGATTACAAGTAGCTTGTTCAGCCACCTCTTTTTGTATGGAGAGGAATCATACCAGTCAAAATACATGAATCTACATAAAGTTAATGAGTGTAAATAATCTACAATTTTTTTTATTTTCGTCCTTTTTTTTTTTCTTTCATTATTTACCTCTTGACCAGAGAATAGCAAAAATCTGTGTGGTAGGAAAGGTTGCATTGAGGAAAATCAAATTTGGTCAGGAAACAGTAGGCCTTCACTGCGGTGTTTTGGTCACGTTAGCCATATTGATAATCCCAGAAGTAATTAGGGAAAAAAAAATGGTAATGGGTCATCATAATAGAAGCAGCATGTTGTGGAGATGACTAATGTGTGGCAGACTGCTGAGGTGTCAGATACTGCCATGGCTGGAAGAAGCTTCTGTTACATTACCTATATGAAAATATAAACAGCTCAATTTGTGCTTCTTGCTTGGAGTCAAATAGTTTTACTCAGCAGTCTGATCATTATATCTTACCTGAGAGTTCTCTCATTAGGGTGTCCTAGGCTTGGTGAGGGTGCCTGGCTGAAAACAAGAAGTCATGCTCCTTTGAGGTGTGAGGTTTTGCTTCTACCTCCATCTACCTACCCAGTGCGTGAAACATAACATCAAAACATCCAAACAGGTGCTTAAAGAGTGAAATGGAAACAGTATTCCCATGCTAAAATATACTCAAGTAGAGTTGTTTTGAAGGACTTTGTTAGACCTGCTTCAAGTGATAGTATAAAAATTAAATCTTAGTAGAATATAATATTGGGAGGAGGGATCTGGTTTTGGTGGATCTGTAGAGAAAACTTGTTGTCTTGCTGGAGAACAACCTTCACTGTTTCATACAAAATGTCAGCAGTTCTTGTTTTGTGTTCAGAGGCAATGTTTAAGCATGTCGGTCTGGAAGAGCGAGCCCCACCCCCTCCTTGGAACATGACTTTGACTTTGCTTTACAGTCATATTATTCATCTAATTGCAATAATAATTCTGTGACCTTTTAATCTAGCAATTAAAAAAAACCCAAAACAACAAAGAAAAAAACACCACCAAGCTTTATACCAAATGGAGTCAAATCGTGCTTTGAAACTGTGTGAGTGGTAGGTTGCACAACATGAAAGCTGGAAGAATTCTCTGTCCTCCCCCTTCTTGGTATTCTCTTGTCATGTTAAGGACTAACATGTGGAAGGGTAAGGGGGCTTAATCTGAAACACCATTCTGTGTAAACAATGACAGGATTAAAAAAAAAAAAGCAAAGCTCAACTGTCATGGGTGTGTAGTGGCTGCTGCTTTTCACGGATGACTGAAATTATTTGTATAAATTTGCATTTTCCCTTTAGCATCTCTATAAACCTATGCTCATTTCCATGCGTAGCTATTTCCACGTACAAATGGATTGGCGTGCGGTGGCACGCGATGTGATGCCACGTTACCTGTGTTAGCAGTAACTATAGTTACAAGGAAAAATCAAGTATCACCACTGATGCTCCTTACGCGAGGCTGCCCAAATGCCAGAGGTGCTTCAAGTCTCTTGTGAACTGGAAGACAAGGGGGCTGAGCTCTTTGTAATGAAATGATGAAGCCAAGCGCTTGCTTAACTGGGAATTCCTCAATGAAATATTGATCAAATGGGCCAAACAGTCTGCTTTGGACTGACCAATGTTTGGGATGCAGCTGAAGCTTGCTGGGAGAGGATGCTGCTGTCACAGTCCAAATAGGTATTGCTTACACTGATTTCAGGTGTCTCAGGGGTTCTGCAGCCTGTGTTCTCCCTGACCTGGAGACTGTTTGGAGGGTCCAAGTCACTGATTTAGTAGCCTGCCTCTCCTGCCTTTTTTTCCAAGTTGCAGCTGAGGTTAATCTAGTCAGGTGGTGTTAAATACTTTCTGTTGGGCCCTCTGGTCTCCCATGAGATGCACAGGAAAGAGAATCAAGATTTGTTTTTTAAAATTCAAATTATGAAGTATTTGAGCAAAGAATGCAATATGCAATTGAGTAAATATTTGGCTTTTCTTTGTTGAGGGAGGGGAGGATTTGCTGATGAGTTAGTTATTCACACAATACTATTTTTCCGTCAGTATTCCCACTTGGTATTCTTGTTTGTTTTATGCTGTTCAGTACTCTGACATGAATTTAAAATTAAGAACAATTTTATGCTTAAAAACAAAACAACAGCTCTGTTAACACAGACCTTCTCTGGCTGTGATGATGGCTGGTATGGGAGAGCTGAAGTGCCGCTGCAGTCTTTCTAGAATAAGACTTTTTGTAATGTAGATTTTGTACTTTCTCACTTTGTTTATTCTTTCAAGATAACTGTTTGAAAATACACAGCACCAAGTATTTGGGGAAGAATCTCTGCTTTCTATTTAAAAAAATATAAACAAAACAAAAATCCAAACAAAACACCAAAACCGCCGGATCCCCTAAAATTCTGTGAATATATGAGGATTAAATGCTTAAAAACTGCCAGGTGCTTTGTAAAACCACCACCAGTGTATGTGCTCTGTCACAAAGGTGTGAAGGGTGTATTGTGCTGTATATTTTGCTTTGCAAACATTGCAAGAATATCAAGGCCAGGAAGAATGGTACTACAGTGTCTCTAATGCACCCCTTTTTGGGTTGTCAGCCTTTGTCTGTAATGACTATCATTATGAATTTATTAAGGGAGAATATTTATCTCTGGAAATCTGGAGAGCAGCTATTCAGCCTGGATGGACTAGGTGTTTAGCCTTTTCCCAATATGGTGCTATTCAAGACAGGTTTATCTTACTGGCATTTGCAATTATGTTAACTCTTTCAGGCATTAGTGATTGTGAGAGCAGATGTTGTTTGACTCAATACAAGCAGGGATGTGTGTTCTAGTGTTTCTATCTCAAATTGGAAAATGACTAAGAGTTGAAGAATTCCAGTGTAAGGAATGCTATTAAGTAATCATTTTTTTGCTGTATAAATATGAACATCTGCATAGGGTGAGGCAGCTGTAGCTGTGGTCTGCTGTTGCACTTAGAAAAAGGGGGATGGTGATGGGAGATGTTAACTTGCACAGCAGCAGCTCTGGGTAATACCTTAGTGTGGTTTCTGTGCTCGTGTCTTTGTTTTCTTTCTACGTGGAGCTGCCCATAGGGTGGTGAGTTGAGTGGGGAAAGAAAGAGGCCTGTTGCAAATTGCTCAGTCTAACACACTGTTAAAAAAAAAAATAAAAAAGGAAAAAATCCCTCTAGCTTAATGTGGACTGAACTTCCCATGAAAACTCTGCCTTAATGAGCTCGGACCCCTCAGCCCTGCTTTGTCCCTGTCAGCAGGTGAGAAAGAGCTGAGGTCTCTGGTGCGGGTGCCCTGGCTGTGACCCAGGAGCTTGGGGCCCCGATTAGTTCAGCTCTTGTGCTTTCAGCAGGAATAAGAATGAGAAAACATCTTGTCTTGAGGGCTGGATGTATTCATGCCCCTTGCTGCAGGTCTGTGCTAGAGCTGGGAGAGGCATTTATCCAGGAGCTTGGGAGAAAAGGCACAGATTTAGGTCTGTCCCTGAGCTGAGAGTGAATTGCTCAGAGCAACTATCACAGTGGAGTGTTCAAGATATGTCTCATATTTGGTGCTGATAACTATCTGAAAACTGTTTGCAATTCAAAATCTGTATTAGGTTTCAGTTATTAGTTAATATTTTGTCAGCACTTTGTGACAATGACTTCTGACTGTGTCCCAGTGTGGCTTGTGGTGCACTGAGTAACTCAAAGGGGAAGCTGACACTAAGCAGGAGACCATCTGTGTTGTTAATAGTGTAGTGTTATCACACTCAAAACTCAGCTTGTGTGATTGATATCGTGATCACACCAGACTTGTTTCCTTTTTACTTTTTATAAAAAAAAAAGGTCAAAAAACAATCCCCCAAACCAATCTGTGTCCTTATCTACCAACTTCTGAGCCCACAGGTCAATTTAATTTTGTCAGAGATGAAACGGAAAAGATAGGGTATGTATTTTGGTGAAATCCCTGTAGCTAGAGGAGAGATCCTAATTAACCTTCCAATAGTACAAAGGCTGCAGGGAAAGCAACAGCACTTTCTAAAGCAGGAGCGGCCCCTCCACGTGGGTATCCTGGCAGGATAATTGGCAGCCACAGAGCTGGGATCTGAGCTGATCCCTGCCTTCTGCCCATCTGGTGGGTTGGGGAATGAAGGCAGCTCGTGGTACTAAGGGGGAAGGAAGGAAGACCAGAGCTCACGGGCTTGTGTGAGCAAAAGGAGCTCCAGGTGAGAGGACCATGATTTCTGTCCTGGCGTCCTGTCGCATAATTCCTAGTGCTATTCACCAGTACCTGTGAAACAGTCTAGCTGTGTTAGTGCCATTGTTCTTAGTCCTTCTTGCTCAGTCTCAGCTCCTACAATTTGGTAAGAGGTGGTGGGAGCAAAGCTGTGTTTGGCAATAAATAGCAATTCTAAAATGGTTGTTTGCAGGGTCCAAGTCCTTCCTCAAGCTCAGTGAAAGGATATGGGAGCCTGGCTGTGTTGATACTATTGCATCCAGAGATGTGTCTGTGGAAAAAGACTTCTGTATTGTTTCAAAATGCACTGAATGGGGGGAAGAGGATTCTTTACTTTCTTTTTCTTTTTTAATCTTCCCTCTTCCTACGTTTAAAAACAAACCAGCTCATCCTCGTGCTTTATTGTTTTAAAAAGCTATTCTGCCCTTTCTGATAATACTGTTAAGAACCAAGATCTGTATTCTGATGTATTAGTGCTAATGATGCATCACGAGTCATAAAACTGTATTCAGTGCATTAAATTTTGAGTAACTCCAGTAAAAGGTGCTGCAAGGGATGGCTAATCACTTTGCATTTATGAGTTGTCTTGGAAGTAAATGACAATATTCAGCTGAATCTGCCCACTGAAATGCCTTAGAAGGAGATGGCATTGCCTTTCAGTGCAAGGTTGGCAATCCATGCTTGATTGATCTGCTCATACCAAAGGGGCATTGCTCCATGCTTCCAGCAAGCTTGTAATAGATGAATGCATTAGTGAGCCCCTGGGTAACTGAGACTACGCTTGGGACCTGGGGGGACATCGGAAAAGATAAACATTGCTGACTCAGTTTCTCTTTCTCAAGTTACCTCTACATGTTTTTTCCAAGCAGTGGTTAAGTGAGAGTATTAAAGTGGCTTTCCACATCACTAACAGTAGCAGAGCTATTTGTGTGGGTTTGACCAGCTGAGTTATTTACGCCTTTTTGTTTTCCTGAACTTTACCTGAAAAATGTTGTGATCTTTGGATGTCAAAGACTGACTCTTGGTTAGTTGCTGCTAGACCATGCTGAGTGTTTGTACATTAGAGAGAGGTTGGGATCAAACCTTCTGTGGGTCCAGCCAAGCAATTCACTAAGCCATTGTCATCTTTTGAGTGTATTCAATTAACTGGTTGGTAAAAGCGTGTAGAGGTCTCTGAAGGTTAATGATAATTCGTGGTCCAGAAAGTTTGGAAATTATTCTAGCTTTAAGAGAAACCATTTCAGGAGATTACTTAGCTTTTGCAGCTTTGATTGTCTTTTATTTTCACTATCTGCATATGTTTTATAAAAAATAAATGGCAGCTAAATTTAAGCTAACTTCATTCGGGAATTAAATTTCTGTTTTTCTTCCTTGCAGTGTCTTACTGATAATTGTCTTGCTAATACATTTATATTCTTCTCCTTAAAAATGTATTATCTGGTTTATTTTGTAGGAGGTCATCAGTTTCACAATATTGTGTAAAACTGAAACCAAATCCTCCTGTCTGCAGCTGCAGTGTTAAATAGAGCATCATTGTCATGTGGTGAGCATGGCTGTCAAAACACTTTGGGCAAAGTGGGTAACATGAACAGTTCTTCTACATTAAATATTTATAGTAGAAAATGCAAACTCAGAAGTCTGCCAGCAGACAGACATACGGCTTAAATACATTGTTGTGGTGGTGAGGGCAGGAATCTTTGCATTGCAGCTTTAGGAAGAAGACAGTGAGCTGTTCCCCCTTGCTCATGGGTTCAATGATGTAAATTCTCTGCGTGTAAATATATGTGAAAAAGAACTGGAAATAGAAAACTTCAGAAGAGAAACAATAGCCCTACGCAAGCGCTTTGTTTCTAGCTGCCCCCAAAATGGTCTGGTCTCTTTGCCTGCTGGTCTTGTGCTACAGACGCCACAGAAGAGCGCAGCACAAGCCTGCTCTTGCGTGGCTGGCCTCAAGGCCCAGCACGTCTTTATTTCTGGTTCTCTGGTGCAAACAGGTGGTGAACTACAAGTGGTGAGATGCTGAGGAGGAAACCATGTAATTAAATCTGGCACCGTGGTATAATAAATCTCCGTTGTATTCTTTAGCTTTCTAGACGCCTTTCGAGCAATACACAATGGCTGTGATTAATGACTGTTGTATTGTCTTAAATAATAAGCTTGAGCCTTCAGATAGGTGACATAATTTAGCTGTAATGAGCGTCAGCTTCATGTGTTTGATCTCAGTGCTTTGAATTTCGGCGTTGCTGTTGCCATGTCCTTGAGAGATTGTTTTATGCTGAAGAAAACCAGTAAAGGAGTGGGGTGGGAAGCAATTTCTATGAGGGTGTGAAGAACCCAACCAAACGGGTGTTCTGAGGGCACTGACTCTTTTGTTGTATCTCGTTTTTAGATATGCGAGATGAAAGCGGTTGGATTGTTCACAAACTGGACCCACTGTTTCTGAGAGAGATTTTTTCTTTGATAAAAGTATTCCTTGCTGGGAGGTGTCTGCTGACAGTACCAGTGATGGGTGTTTCCTTTTGTGTGTCAAGATGCACCAAATACCCATAGCAGGGAAAAGGCTTTTCTGTCCTTTCCACACCACTGCCTCGTCCGTCATCACCTCAGCAGGCTTCTCTGTTGTTTTCTCCCTTGACTGAAGGCAGCAGTTCTTTGATATGAGCTCCTATTTCTTCACATTGCTTGTGTTCAGCTGGAAGAGGCAAAAACCCATTATATTTTCTTCCCTGCAGTACCTGTGAAGAGCTTTCCCTGCCTCTGTGCTGTGTATCTGCACAGCACTTCAGCAGAGCTGGGGAGGGAGGGCTGAGAAACTACAGAGCACGTCAGACCTAATTATTCAGCCAGCATAAGGGCCTTTCTTTCCTGCTCGGGATATTTGCTTTTGACTGACACACTGTGCTGATTTCAAAGCCATTCCACAGCACCAAACCCCAAATCCATCCTCCTTCAGGCAGCCTGGCCCAAAAAGGCAGCCCTCATGGCAGGGCTTGGCAGTGAAGGGTCAGCGCAGACTCTCCTCTTTGTCATTATTTTTGTGGGGATGAGGGGAAAGGGATTTAAAATCCCTCACCCTTTCCTATTAAGTCTGACTCATTTTGTCTGGTTTAGCGTTGTGGTAGAAAGAAACATAATGGATTTGTTAGGGTCAGTGCTTCACAATGTGACGGTTGACTTTGATGGGCAATAGGGCCTAGTTTGCCACTCTAGACAAAGGATTTGTAGGTCTTGCAGGCTGCCATCTGTTTCTAAAAGCAAGTTTTTGTGGAGAAGGGATGCAGCTTGCATGCTGAAAAAGTTGGAGTCTTTTTCTTGAGAGCTGCTGAGCCTTTGTATTTGAGCTTTTAATTTCAAAACTAAGCACAGTTTATTAAAAGCAAGACCTCCCTCAGGCAAGATGAACGTACAAATAACATCAGTGATGTGTTGATGTCTTCTAAAATATTTGTATTTTAGAATGCATGTAATGATCCCCAGAGTAGGTCCTATTCTTTTCTTCAGCCCCCACCCAAGCTCTCTGAAATGCAACATCTGGCTGCATTCAGGTAGTTTGCCTTTATTCTGCTACAGAAGCACATGAGACAAAGATTGGAGAAGAAATAATGTTCAGTTTTCATTTGATGTTTTCACTTGTGCTGAAGTTGACAAGGTAGTGTTAAGTCATGGGTTGGACTCAATGATCTTAGAGGTGTTTTCCAGCCTAGCTGATTCTGTGATTCTGTGAAGTTTTGTCTTGTGCTCTCTTAAAAACAGCAATAAAAAACAGCTGATCATACTCCGCCTCTATAATCCAGACTGGAAAGTCCTGGTTTCCTGCAGTGAACCTGCTGCAGAGTCTCTTAAATAAAGTGGCCAGCTGACCTGTAGGGCTTAGACGTGCTGACAAGTATGATCTGTTTGTGCTGTGTGTTAACCTGACTGTTAATGGATTGTTTCTATGTATAACTACTGGAGGAAGCACAGAGCTGCACAATCCAGGTCTGGAGGGCAGGAACACAGCCTGCTGCAGGACTTAGCAAAAATAATGAGTAAAGCCTCTGCAGTTTTCTGCTTTCCAGCTGGAGATGAACATCTCCAGCAGTGATAAAGCAGTCCTGGCTTGCAATCCAGTCCTGCCCATTTATTTAGCCCGTTACTTTCCTGATGCTGTATTGGTAGCTGGTGTGTGTGTGTGTGCAGTGCTTCTTAATGCTCTTATGGTGCATGTTTCTGATTTAATTAAGGAGAGTGACTGGTTTGGCTGCTGTAGCTGTGCAGGTACACATGAGCGTCACTGAAAATGGGGCTGGATTGTTCCCCTTATTGAGGCAAGTGAGTTAATTTGCTGCTGCTGAATGTCACGTTAAGACTGTGGTAGAAGCCAAAGGAAATTGGCACCTTCCACTTGGCCCCAAAGGCAGCAGCCCAAGGCCTGCCTCTGCAGACATCCCAGGCATCTCAGCACTCTCCTGAAAACCAGCGTTTGCCAGCACTAGCAGAAAGCTGGCAAAGCTGCATGGGGACTCGTGTTCTCATTGCTGAAGTGCCATGTTTCTGGCTGTTCCTGAAATTAACCTTTTCTCCAGACTTGGCAAGGGTCTTGGTGCTGGAGGCTGGCATGGGAGAGGGGCTTTGCTGGCTCCCCTGCCCTGCCTGCCCTGCCTGCTGCTGGGCAGATGGAAACACAGCCATCAGCCGGCCAGAAGCATGACCAGCTCTGGTTTCCTGCCCTGGCTTTCCTCACAGTTCTGTGTCTGAGCCAGCACTTCTTGAGAAAGGAGGGCTTTTCTACTGTGCAGGCAGCTGTGAAAAGAGGAAATTTTTCTGAGGGAATCAAAGGAATAAAATGGCTGCCTTTGATGTGGTGGCCTGGTTCTGTACTGAGCTTTTTGCTGCAGGAGCTGATAGCCTGCCCCTCTGCCAGATTTTCCTCTGAAGGCTGGAATATACTACAGATAAATACCTGAGGCCCAGAGAAGTGTCATTCCTGGTCAATGGGATTAAGTTAAATGAGAGTGTACCCAGCTCTTACAAAAAGAGGAGAGCTGGTCCATAGTAGGCAGTCTAAACACAAGCCGCTTCTAGTGATACAGGCTCCTAAGTGCTGACCATTTTGTGGAATTTAGATAGTTTGCCAATGGTTTGTCAGGTCCTGCCGTGTAATTTACCCAGCTTGGGATAGCTGCTGTTAGTGACTTTCTTTGGAGCCCTGTGATGACATTCAACCATCAAATATATGTGCTACGAGTGAGCCCATCCAGCTACCTCTGAACTCCTTCCAGGCAGCAGAAAAGCTTCATGTCTCCTTTAAGGTGCAGCAGTGCTGTGGTGTCAAGTCCTAACACCTATATGGGATCTTGGCAATTATCCTTGAGGAAGCCCATCATTTCCATGCAGTTAACTTTAAATTTCCAAAGCTGAGACTCTCTTGAGTCTCTTTTCACTAAAATACAGGATGGCACAAACTTCACAGAAGTACAGTCATTAGCTTAAGAGGAGCTGATGAAAAGTTTGAAAGGGTTTTGTTTAAGAAAAATTTGCATCAAGGACTTTTAGGTAGTTGTGTTATCATTATATTATAAATGCATGTTGAGAAGTCAACATGTTCCTTGTGGTCCATTTGTGGACTCCAGGTTTTTGGCAATGTGCTCCTCGGGAGCTATCGAGCTTACTGAAGTGGTAGCTCTATGACCTTCTGTATCTTTACTCTTTTGTGTAGTCTGTGTATTTTCTACACTTTAAAAAAAAAAAAAAGAAAAAACAATAACAGCAAAAAGAAAAAAAAATAAGATAGGGAACAGCAGGGGATAAACTACTGACGAATGAGAACAAAAATGGTGGAACCATCATTTGTGGAAACAGCAGTTGATTTAGTTGGTTTAGCCAAAGAATCTTTGGCTTTTTCTGCTACACTTAATTGAAATTTGCCAAGCTGGAACAAGCCCTGGCATAGCAGTTTCAATCCCTGCCCTTGCTGCTCAACAGCATTCAAAGCTGCAGAGAAGTGGTGAAAAATGCTGAGCAAATACCGTGTGAACTAGAAAGTCATCGCTGAAATGCCTTCTTGACCTGGTGGTGATGGTGGGTCATTTCCTCCTTCTGAGTCAATTTGGGACGTTTGGCACGTGTGCAACACACAAAATTGAATTGTGTACCACAGGCAGCACAGGTTCCCAGCACAGGGATTTTCTCCCTTGCAGAGGTCTGTGTGTGCACACAGCGCTGTCCCAGCGGGCGCCTGCACAAGCTGTACTCTGGAGGATGCCTCTGATCTGATACCTTCTGCTTCCTTCTCTGCTGAGAAGGAAAACTTAGATTACTTGGGAGCTGCAAGAGGAAGCCAGGAGTTTTCACATCCCATTATTTAGAAATATTATTTGCATCTAAAAGAATAAGGGTTATAATAGAGAAATGTAAATCCTAAATGTTAGTCCCGATGTGGCATTGACTGTAGGTCCCAAGGAGCTTTATGTTCTGTCTTTCCTGCAGTCTACTGGAAAAAATGTGTTATTTGTACAGGGCAATGAAAGAGTTGGCGATGAAAGCTGCACTCATTTGCACGTACAGTTGGATGCTTCTGAAGCAGTTCAGCTCTGGGTGGTTTCAGCCTGTCTAGTGGGATAGTGGGGGCCTAATGTCCTACCAAGTTAGTTGTTACTTCAGTCAGGAAGGAGAGGAGTGGTGTGCAAATGAATGCCTTCCATTTGAGTTCATTTGGAGCTGTGGATGTAGGCGCCGCTGTTTTTATTTGATAAACTTGATAAACCTCATCTGCTGTAACAGTGATTTCAATTGGAGGAAGATAAATTGAGGTGGAGAAGGAAATTGGAGGGCACAGGCTCAAGCCTGAGCAGGAAGGTAGTTTTAATAACCTTGTCAAATGCGTGTTACTTTAGTTTGGGATAAATGCCAGTTCTTCAAAGTTCTTAAGGTAAAAAAGGCAGAGACCTCAAATTGTTCAGGTATATTTGAATATATTTGAGATGCCTCAGAGAAACAAACCAAGTTTCAACCAGCCAAGCAAGACAGAAGACTATAATTTCCTTGTGAGACCAGGAAGGATCTCTGCTGGATTTGTGTTCCCAGTCCGGGAATGAGAGCTTTCAGTTTGTGCTATCCAAAATGCTGATGAGTAAGATGTGCTGACAAAAAGGAGGCATTTAATGCAGTCAGAGGAAGAGCGATGTAGGACGAATAGTGATGTAGCTTATCTGTGGTCATGGGTGTGCCTCTCTGGGTGTGTGACATTCCTGCGCTGGAATAAGGGCAACTGTGTGCTTCTGTTGGATCCTGAGGAAATGACTTACAAGTGCATTGAATAGTGTTGAGGGGGTTGTGTGTGTGAAGAACAGAAAGCAATGAATACAAGTCTTTTCCTAACTTAAGGTTATCTTTTAAGTTTTGTTTTTGTTTGATGAGCTGCATTAAAAGAGCCCAGATACAAAGCCTGAGGTTAAAATGCACACTAAAACTGGAATACAGACTACTGTTTGGAAAAGCAAACTGGCAGAAATTTGTAGAGGAGAAGTCTGTGCCCCAAGAAATAGGCAAAACTGGTAACAGAGCTGATGGTTTTTCCAGATTATAAGGCAAAAAAGATTATCAAACCAAGTGATAAGTTGGTGATGCTGAAAGTCAAATCGTTTTACAACACTGTGAAATGTTCCTTAAAGCAAAAACATCCAGTGCCTGGGAGGCTGAGGGTGGTGATGGCTATTCCTTCTCCAGATCAGCAGGGAATTCTGTGTATGTGTGTGTAGAGATACATGTGCAGATCAAGCTGTCACAGCTGAAAGGACCCCAAGTAACCCTGTTTGTTATAAAATGGAGTTTCTGCAGACTCACAACTCTCTGTGACTGTTTTCTGCTCACTAGATGAGAATTAAGTGAAGATTTTTGATCATCCTACGTGAGAAACCATGACCTCAATGGCCAATAGGTACATCCTCAGGAAGAATCCTGGAAACTTAATGGCTTCTTGTGTGTTTTTTCTGCACCAGATTGGAAAACTATAGTAATTTTTTGCATGTGGTGTCCAGTCAGTGATCTGAGGAAAGAAGTCTACCTCATTTGGTGATGAGGCCCTTGCAGATGAAGAATGTACAGTGTCTTTTTTTTTTTTGGTGGCACATGACAACCGATTCTAATGCTTGTTGAAGAGCCTCATTATTCCACAAGTCTTAATATTCCACCAGGAATGAGCCTCTAAATCTCTCCCAACTTTTCACTTACATTAGCAGTAGAAATTTTGACATCTCATTCCCTCACTCTGTCCCTCAGTTCACTAACTGAAAGTTGTGAAAACATGAAACAAGAAATCAGTCTTTTTTTTTCTTTCTCATATGTGTCTATGTTCATGATAAGTCAAGATAATGTTCCTTAGGACTTGAATATAAAATCCATATTTCAAAATCTATGAGGTAAGAAGTAAAAAGACATAAATGGAAGTGCTTTTGATAAATGTTTCTAAGAGGATTTGTTGAGATAGATAACATGTAGGGATTAACTCCTATATGTATATGTATATATATATTTGTACTACAGGATGATCTAATGTTAAACCTCTGACAGACTAAATCACAGCATTTCTTAAATGGGTACAGCATTTACATTTTTCTTGTGATATGGCTCTGATGTGGAGTCATTTCCTCAAGCTTATCCAGCAAGCTTGGTTTATGCAGTGGAAGCATGAGCTCAGTTAGATCCACGTTCACTAAAGTGTTCAGTGGTATTAGAGGCAACTAATGGCTGACAGCAGCCTTTTTTTCTTTCTCTTTGAAGCTTCCAAGTAGGTGGCCTGTCATCAGCCAAGGTGTGGTTTTCCGGGCTTCATCATCTTTGTCCCTGCATTGTGAGTACCACATAGTTGTGGCTTCTGAAATAGGCTGCAAATTTGGGCTGCTGTTGGAGCAGCAAGTGAGGACTGACTGAGCCATTTAAGTGCAGTGGGGATGGTTGCTGCAGCACTCGCAAAACACTGACTTACTGCAGTCTGCAATTCTTCATGACGAATTTTAGGGAGATGTTTGATTTCATTATGATTGGCCTGTCTTAACTGCATGAAAAGACTTAGCTGAACTATCATGCTAAAAATCCTGTGGGGAGTGTGGAACAGACTTTGACAGTTTTCAAAGTCTTAAGTCCTTTCACTGGTGTCTGGAATTCTTTCCTTTGAAAACAATTATCAAAAGAAAATTTCTAATCCTTCAATCTTTGGCCCTTGTATTGGAGCATTAGCAAAAAGTAGGGGGTTCTCTCAGGGCCTGTAAGCCTATTTTGCAAGGAGGAGTGTGGTGGAAGAGGCTTCCAAGGACCTGCTCTGACAGTAGATACCCTTCAGAAGAGCCCTCTGCTCTGCAAGCTCCGTCTTTCTGCACAATACTTCACCCGTATAGTAGGAAAAAGATCTTGCCACTCTCTTTGATTTCTGTCTTACCTTTCTACATTTCCAAAGAAAAGTATTTTCCTTTTTGAAACATACCATACTAATTGTAGTTGTGGCCATATGTTGTATTACTGAGTTAAATTTTGTTGGAAGGCTGAATTAAAAACTAGGTTGTCTCCTTTGGGCAATCCCACAAGTTGATTAAGTAGTGTGAGCGTCAAATGCTGTTCTGTGCTGCATATCAATGTCTGTCTAGATTGCCACAGGGGTCACCCTTATGCCAAAGAGGATTCAGAGTGCTTTCTATTGCCCGCTTGTGGTGAGGTACTCTTATATGAAAATTCCTGTCCTGGTCAGGGATACTGTTAATCTTGTCCAATAGCTGGTATGTGCTGTTCTATGGAGTATAATTCATGAACAATGTTATGAAATAAGTCTTTTGCAGAGGGTACATCTTTATGGTTACCCTTTGGGAAGGTTGATTTACATAGTAGGGAGCTTATGTGTGTGCATATGCATCCTTCTGCTGAGCCCAGACATGGGGAGTGGCCAGTCAGCTTTTCATCCTCTACTGATATCAAAGCAAGTTTTTGTTTTGCTGCCTCCTTTGCACCTGGAGTTCTTCTCTTCATGATCATCCCCAGCATGTGAAATAATTCAGGTGCTGCCTGTATAACTTTGTTCAGTTTGTTTGATGGATGGGATTTATCCCCATCGCTGTATTGCCTTTCTGTTGAAACTTTTAACCTTATTCTGGAAAGTGGTTTAGTTAGTTGTGGCAGAGAGGGAAACGACATAACTTTTTAAGACATGCTGATATATTTGGAAGGGAGAGAGAGGAGAATGTAGCTATTTGGATTGCTTCCTTGAGGCTGCCAGATTGACTTTCTGAAGACTGTACCAGCCCAGGCAGTTTTGGCATTTTTGCAGAATATGCTTATTGCTCTTTGACACAATATTAGGAACTGTCCTAACTCAGGAAGATATTTGGGCTCTCCAGTAGTCTTAAGAAACTGCAGCAGCAGCACGTTGCTCTGAAAGGGAGCTGGTGCCCTGCCCTTTTGGAAACTTGTCTCAAATGGTACAGCACCCTCTCAGTGCATGGTTACTCATGCTCAACAAGCCACAGTCCCTCAACCAGAGGCAAGAATATGAAGAAATAAAACATTAAGCAGATTGAAGTTAATGCCATCATTACATTAATCAAAACTGCCCTCCTGTTGAGCACAAAAGCAGTTGAAACAAAGTAACGGACTCATCAATATGAATTTCATTCATTTCCAAATGATTCCATCACTACTTTGCTGTTTGATGCATTCATTTTATCCAGTTCATTTGTTATGCAGCTATTACGTCTCACCAGACAGTCTTAGTCCTTCACAGGAAGCAACTTTGTATAGCAAAACTTAGTTTATTAGTGTGTTTGCCCACTGCAGGTGTGCCAATGCAGTAGGCATGTGGCTGTTCATAGGCCTCCAGTTTGGGCTTGCCTGTAGAAAATTCCTCAGAGACCCACCAAAATCCATCTAGGAAGGGCAAAGAGCTTCTAGGTCCCATTTTAATTTGTGTTTTTACGTTGTGAGTTGGCTGAGGGTTCATGTGCATCTCCAAGCACCTGGAAAGCAGCGGCACAGGCTGACAGAGGTTTGGGAGGGCTCCCCTCCAGTCCCTTGTGCCCAGATTGTGTGCTCTTCCCTGCTGCTCCCTGCTCCCCTCTCCTTTCTAGGCAGTATTTCTGAACTGTCTCTCAAGAGAAGTGGTGACACTAAAACATTGCCTTTTCACCAGAATTGATGCAGAGTATCTGTGGGATTGAGAAAGGAGATGCTAAAACTCTCATGCTAAAACTCTGCTCACAGAGGGGCTATTAAGTACTCTGACTGTTTAAGAAAAGTTTAAGGTCCTACTGTGTATGATGATTGCTTACAGCAAGTCTCATATGAAAGAAAGGAAGGTGGGTGGGAAATCTCTATTGTAGTTGCATGAGCACATGGTATGGCTAGTACTGGATGCTGTGTCTGATTTCTGAGTAGCAGCTCCTGGCCCAGTTGCCATTGATGAGAAGATTAAATATCCTTTTGGTATAAAACATAAGTTGATATATTCAATGTCATCCTGTAGTGTATTTGTCAAGGTTCTTCCTTCAGTTTACCAGGACAGACTTTTCAGTTTGTAAAGGCAAGTAGTGGCTCTGAGGGGCTGTGAAAGTGCATTTTCCTAGGGCAGGAGACAGGTCACTGCTTTGCTGTGTCTTGGAGAACTGCAGTATCTGGCTGAATGAAAGGCTTTTGCAGGTTGTGGAAAGTATTTGGTAGGGCACGGCACAAAGGTAATACAGCGCATTGTGAAATATTAATGTAGAACTTAAAATCTTGCTTTAAAAAATCGTTAAACTTTAATTACAACAAACATGTCTGAGCCATCGCATTAAAATGTTAGAACTTGATGTTCAGTGTGTGAGTTCAAGCAGGCGAAGATCATCCTGAAATATGCATGTGAACAGGATTTCCCTTGCCCTTCTTCCCCTTCAGAATAGTAGGGAGGAAGCATCAGAAAGTAAAGTATGACAGTAGCAGGGCCAGTTACAGGAATCTGCATGGATTGAAGGCACTGAGTTCATATTTATAAAACAGCTTGCCCCAGGAAGTAAAAAGCAGTTGTTCATCACCTTTGCCTTAATGGGGCTCATAAATCTCTCTGTCCTAAGGAAAGCTCCAGAGCACAAGAGGAATCTTGATTCTGTAATGCAGTTACAAGGTTCAGCATGAGATTGAAGTCCCTGCCCACGCTCCAGGATTTGGCCCCGTGTTTTATTGTTCTGAGGATTGGGCCAGGTATTTCACCTGACAGTGCTGAGCTCATCCCAGTGAGGTGAGTGGTGTCACCAGGAAACCATGGAGTTAGTTATCTTACAGGTCTTGTCTGTGGGCATTTTACAAGCTTTTTGGCTTAGCCAGTCATGACTTTTTCCCCCCCCACTAAATTGTTGTCAGTGGCATGGCACTGTCTCAAGTGCTGCATAAGCCTTGACTTGACAATGCTTTGGAGTGCCCCATTTGCAGGTAGGTGGTCCATGTCTGTGATATGGAGAGCTCAGGCACTGTTGCATACATCTCTAAGAGGGCCTTTTCTTCTTGGTTGCAGCAGTTATGGTTCAATGGCTCTGTAAAACTGGTAGTTCTCTTCATTATATTCTTTATTTAAAAATAAGGACTGCATTTAAAAAAAGTTAATGAAATGCCCATAGCTCATTGCAGGGATGACTATTGCAAAGCAGTGAAGAGCCTCGGGCTCTTCAGGTGCGGGTTTCTCTCACTGCAGTAGTTTCCTTGGTGTAAATTATAAATGCAGTCATGTTGAATAGCAGCATTTTATTGGACTGCCTTGCAGTAGCGTGTGTGGGAGAGAGAGTGGGAAGGAGGGCAGGAATGAGCAGTATCCTCCTAAGAGGGAGTCTCTGGCTACATTTGGAAAACCCTGTGATTATCCCTTTGTAAGCCACCTTTTGGTGAGGTAGCTACGGGAACCTTCTTTCAAAAGAGGTAATTCAATATTTTTCATCATACCACATTTCAGGTTGGTTTTCATGTATTTTATTCTTCCCTTCCTTTCTTCTGTGTACTAGCTGTTTTCTTTTGCAAGTTTGAGGTCTCAGACTTTAGAGAGAATGTCTTTTATTGTAATTTTTTTCAATCAGTGCACATTTAAATCTTTCTTCCTTTAGAGAAAAATTTCCACTCTTCAGAAATTTAAAGCTTCATTTGTCTGAAATCAGAGACAGTTCCCTGAACTGTTTAAAGCTGGTGCTGCTTGCTTCCTTTTCTCCATATACTCCCCATCCTCCAGGTGTCTTTAATAGAAGAGGCTGAAACCACCTCCAAGGTGTCACTAGCCTACCATGCAACACGCTGGAGCTTGTGGAGACTTTTATCTTGTAATTAACTTGCAGATGTCTGACATGAAAATTTTCTATGTGGATCTGAACATAGCATCACCTACCATCTGTAAATAAAACAAGGACAAGGCTTTGCATTAGTAATGAGACGTGTTATTGGAAAGAAATGTGAAAACCTGAACTAGAGATGTCTGAGATCTTTTTGTGGCACTCGTAGCAATGTGAATTGACTCAGCTGCACAGGTGCTTAGAACAAGGGCACAGGAAATAGAAAACTTCGATTTATCTCTTAAAATAAAGCCAAAATTAATTAAAAGCACAGTTGGTGTGTGTATTTCTGGCCAGCACAAACCTTCTTGGTAGAGCACCTGTAGTTTCCTCCTGACAGCAGTCCAGCCAGTACAGCCTCCTGGCTCTGGGTTAGTTGTGAATAGCTTGAAGAGACATGAGCCTGCATTTTATTTGGTTTCTCTAATGCTACAAAGATCATAATTTTGAAGCTCTGATTAGAGATGACCAGCATTATACAACAGAACATAAAAGTACTGGGGCTTTTCCACGTTACTTACCACATCAGCTGTACTTTTGCAGGGACCTGTGAGATCCCAAGCCCTCCTGAAAATTTGATTGCTACAGACAAAGCAGAGAGTGGCCAGTGGAGACAAAGCCTCAGTGTTAGTTAAAAGGGAATGTGTGTAAGATAGACTGAAGATCATGTTTGAACAGTAGCAATAGACAGAAAATTGTAAATGGGCCAGCAAAATGTAATGATTAAACTTATAAGAAAAAGAATATGGATGTGTCTGATCCTTGCTAAATGCTTGACAAGTGAAACTAAGGCACTCTGGAGAACAAAGGATTCATCTCTTCCTGCCGCCTCCCCAGCCAGAGCCTGCGGAACAGGAGCATGGATGAGAAATTAAGCAGAAGATGGCAGCCACTTTAAGGACAGCAAATCTTTTTCCCTAAATATATGTAGATGGTTACTGAAGCTTCATTTTATATTCTGCTTCATCTCTGATGTGGTCTCGCAGAGATCCTGTAATTTTCATAACTGCTCGAAAAATGTCCATACTCTTTCTGAATTAAGACAGCAAATTGTACAGATAAGTCCCAAAATATTATTTGCTTTTTGTTTAGATCATGGGCATAGTAATTGTTTAAAAGTTACCATATTCACTAATCTATAAAAAAGGGGCATTATGTTTTCCTATAATATACAGGCCTGTCCCTTGTAGTGATTGCAACATAAACATGTTCCCATCTGTTTTTTTGTCCAGTTGCTTATTGTAATACAGTGTTTTAAATAGCTGTTGCTGAATAATTGAATATGTCTGGAACTCTGCTTTCACGTGAGTCTTACTGCTAATGTGTGAAAAGTAACAGGTCCTTTAGGGTAAGTGGCTATCTTAAGTTCTTTAGGAGAAAGGTGTAGGTGCATAGTACAGGGCACCTTGGTAGACCTTTTTGATTCACAATTTATTTATTTCACTTGCACCCCTAGTCTACTTGGGCTGTGTATTTGGTTGGCTTGGTTCCTCTGGCTTTCTTTTGAGATAGCTGTTTTTTCATCTTGCCTAAAAGAAAGATGATGAGCCAGAACTGTGGCATCTTTTACTTCGAAGGGTGAAATAAATTTAGGATATTAAGTTTACTGGTTTGGGTGAACGTTGCAGTGAAGTTGTCATATTGCTGAGGACTGTCACTGTTAGTCCAGTTGTCTTGTTGTGGTCTGTTAAATAAAACAACAGCCACAGGAAACATATGGTTTCAGTTTCAGTGTGTTAAACAATTCACAATTTGTATTCTTAACCTGTTTATTGAGCCTGATTTTTAGTAACCTCTGTCAGTAGGGTTGGTTTGTTCTATTTATTGATGGAGCACTGTGTCTGTTTACAACACAGATGTCTGTCTCCTACAATACAAATTGAGCTTTTTTTAGAGCTGTTTGAATGTTTTTACTATTCAAGCCCACTGCAGTCTCATAACTTAACCTACCAGCTGAAGTGAAGGCTTTTAAATGGGACTCTTCGCTGCTGTTCCTATGGTTACACTGGAACAGAAACCTGCTCAATAGGAGCCAGAAGGGCACAGAAAATCTTCTAGTAGCAGTTGCTGTCATTATTGCAAGTTTATAATTTCCAATTTATTCTTTCTTTTTTTTTTGTGTAGTATTTTCTCTATGGGTGGAAGTGTATCTTTTTGAAGATTAGGGGCTGCTGCTGTTGGAAAACAGTAGCTAGAAGATGGTGAAGGCACAGCCCATGGAAATAGGTTTTTGTTCTGCTTGCAAGAGGTTTTATTTTTTCCCTTTCTACCAGTTAACTTAAATTGCAAAGCGCTCTTTGTGTGCAATTCTAAGAGACAGTTCCTGGGTTATCTGTAGGTGACTGGCATGCGAACTACAAACCATAATCAATATACACCTTCCTATCAGATGGTGGGAGTAATAAGTGGTACGTTAACTGCTATTGTGTGGAAATAATACATATTTAAAGCAAACAACCAGCAGTTCCTTGAGTGCTGGAACAAATGGAGCCCAAGTCTCCTGTGGATTTGCCTTGTGCATGATTGATTTTTACCATCTGAGAACGAGCACAGGCATTTCCTCGCAGCTGGGGCATTTTGTGGTGTTTCCCTTTTGTTACATCTCTGGGGAGAAAGGGCACATGGCAGTGCTGGTGGGAGCTGTGGAGCTATGGTGTCCTCCTCTCTCTCTCATCCCGTCTCTACACCCAGCTTTGGGCTGGAGCAAAGGGGTCTCTCCAGTTTTGCCATCTAGTTTTGCTAGCACAAGAGCATGTCATGTCACCACTGCTGTCTCCAGGTGCTTGTCCCTTGAGCTCACTGGAGAGGCAAATGAGGAGGTTGGGTCACTGGGCTGCTCTTGCCCGCTTTGGGCCAGCCTCGAGCTGCCTCTCCCAGGGAGCCCCTTCCTCTGTGTGACTTCCCCTGGGCAGCAGATTGAGATGTCACTTTTGTTATCTCACTAATGCTGGTGAACATGGAGTTTCCACGGGGGAGCAGGGGGAATAGTAGCAGTGGGAAGGCATGTTATCTGCTTGGGAACTGACCTCTTGGGGCTTGTTCTGGTTTCTGTTTAAAAGCTTTGCCTTGTGAAAACATCCACAAGCCCTGTGGCATGAGCGCAGGCTGAAGTCAGCTTTTGTACTGCTAAAAGCCCAGGGTAATTAGACATCTATATAAATAACAGTTGAGGACACATGCAAACAGAACAATGATTATTCCAGCTTCTCTCTGGATGCCTCAGTTTGTCTTGCTTTTTAGGTTATTGTAAAGGGTAGATAGAAGATCATCGCAAGCGAGGAGCAAAGGAAATCTGATCATAATCATATAATGCAAGCTTTCTTTCTCTTTTATGATGCTGTTTGAA
The DNA here is from genome assembly GCA_035222235.1 of Margarornis squamiger. Classification (NCBI taxonomy): domain Eukaryota; kingdom Metazoa; phylum Chordata; class Aves; order Passeriformes; family Furnariidae; genus Margarornis; species Margarornis squamiger. Next base: position 61,731,986 of record JAWWTY010000037.1, read on the forward strand.
ACTCAGGTCATGTGCGAGTAAAGAAATACGGAATTGTAACAGAGATGGTTTAGGAGGGACTGAAGGTAAAGCAGCAGGATGGCAAATTGGGAATTGGGGTTCTGCGCTGGATAATTTTGAGCTCAGTTACATAACGTGGTGCCTACTGGAGCAATCCATTCTTGTTTATCAGTGGTAAAGTGTCAGGAGTACCTGGGGCTAGCGAGGTTAGTAATAGTGATAAGCTGTCAGGGTATTGGGAGGGAAAGCAGCAAAGCAACAAACTGTAACAACATGCAGCTATTTGTCAATCATGCTTTGTGATAAATTAATTGCTTTTAGTTGTGGACTCTGCCCTTTGAGTCAGCAGCTTGGCTCTGGCCTGTGTGTATTACCTGGCACCAGGGTTGGGGCTCCCTCGGGTTTGGGGTGCTCTCACCCCTTGTCCTGCTGCTGCCAGGGAGCCAGCCTGGCTGTGTCCTGCCACACAGCCCAGGGATGCCCACCTTGGCGTTGTATTGTTTTCTCCAAAATATGCAGAGGATAGAGGGTTTGACAAAGTGTTGTTCTCTGGTGACATCATTTCTGGGATAGCTGCCCTGAAGAAAGACGGTATCTTGTGTCCGTCACTTGGCCTGAAACCTTTTCTATTGGGAAGCGGTTTGACGTCAACATAAAAGATATTTTGTTTTAATTTTTTTTTTAATTAAATAAATTGCAAGATTGCAATGCAGACAATACAATTGCAAAGTTGAGAAAAATTTGTGGTTTTATGTTGTGGTTGGCTGAGGGTTCATCTGCACCTCCAAGCAGCTGGGAAGCAGTGGCCTGTGCCAGCAGAGGTTTGGGAGGACCCCCCTCCAGAGTCTTGTGCCCAGGCTGTGTGCTCTTCCCTACCATTCTCTTCTCCCGTCTCCTTTCTAGGCAGTATTTCTGAGCTGTCCCACAAGAGAAGTGGTGACACTAAAGCATTGCCTTCTCACCAGAATTGATGCACAGTATCTGTGGGATTGAGAAAGGAAAATGTCCTCATGCTAAAACTCTGCTCACAAAGGGGCTACAGGTGAACAGGAATGAAAGGAAAACCAGAGCTCTCCTTTCTTGGACTACCTTCTGCTAGCTGAACAGCTGGCTGTACCTCGCTGCCTTGGAGATCCTTGTATCCCTCCAACCCTCCAATCTCCCCAAGAGCCATCCAGCTGTTTGCTGGTCTGGTACCTGACTAAGCCTTATGTTTCCCATATCGAACAAGTCTGTATGAGGTGTAACAGTGATCAATGCACTTTGCACACTATGAAGTTTCATTCAAGACCAGCTGTGACATTAGTCAGTCACTCGAGGTGACAGTCAGTTCAAAGGTAGCTCGTGCAACTCACAGGGAGTAGCGTAGCAAAGGGATTACCAGAAACTCATTTGAGTGCCTGTTCTCGGAGGGAATGATGGAACAGTGAATGCCCTGCTTGTCCTGTGCTGGGTCCAAGACTTCTGCTGAGCTTCATCTGTAATAATGTTTTAGCAGAAGTGACTTTCCAGCACTGGTGCAGTAAATAACTCTGCCATGGAACATTTACTGAACCATTTATTGACGGTTGCTGACTGCTGAGAGACTGGCCTTTCTGCCCCAACTGCAACTTTCAGGGAAGTGAAATTACTGTTCCAGTAACTACTGGTTTATTGGTGCTCATCTTGAGATGCTTGAAATCTTTCTCAGCCTTTGATATGGTTATCTTTACGTAGACACAGTAAGTCTTGGAGATAAAATGGGGAACTTCAGAAAAGCTGTTAACTGCATGAATAAATTCTGAATTTAAAATTAGTAACACTTCTGTCTTGTCAATTTACAGACATATAAAAGTTCGGTTTGTACTTCCCCCTCCCCTTCTGTGTCCATTTTTGTCTTTTAAGAAAGGTTCTCTTTTTCTTTTCAGCATCCATCAATAAGACTGCTTTTTCTTTTCCCTCTCTGTAAAAGCTGCTTGTTGATCTGAGAGAAAGGTGTTTAGATGATGACCTGAGGCTGGTTTCTTTCTGCGTGGCCAGGTCCTTCTGCACAGAGTTCCCTGAATGACTTTAAATTCAGAGTTTCTTAGGCACTGGTATCTACTGAAAAATATAAATTCCTTCTGTTTCCCTACTGGGCAAGATTCAAGTCCAAGGCCAGCAAAGAGTTAGTGAAGTTCTTTCTTTTGTCAGGATTTTGGTGGGAGTTGTTTGCAGGGGTGATGAGGTAGCAGTTAGTAGCTCTGGGAATGTTGCTATACTGAGAGCCCTACTCTGCCCTCAGGCCTTCTTCTTCTGTGGGTACGCAGGTCACTGGAGGATACTGTTCACTGCCAAAGATAGCTGCCAAAGTCCTTCAGGCTTCTGCTTTACTTGGGCTTTATAAAGTGGAGAAAGACTGTACATTTTTAGTCAAGGTGATAGAGTTGTCCTAAAGCTTGGGGGCTGTGCCTGAGTGGAGGGGAGGGACATCTTTTTTTTAAATTAGTGGGATGTAAGAGAATAGATTTATTAACTTTTGTGGTTTACTCATTTATGATTAGTATATGTAAACCAGAAGTTATGTAGCCACTAATAAACTTGTAAGAAAGATTGATTATTGCATTTCTTTTTCACTCTTTCAAAGATGCAATTTCCTTTCCCCTGCCTCAGCTCTCTTTCTGGTGGTCTTGCACAAAATGGATTTTTTTCTTCTCCTGCTCTTTCTGCTGTTCAAGACTGTATGGGCCCCAAATCCTGTTAGCAAGATTTTTATTTTTAAAAAAATGAACTTCATAAAAGATGTCATATTGCTTTTTTGGAATATTGTAGGTGATATATGGAGTAAGCCTAAAATAAAGAATATCTTGTTTTAGATGCCTTTAGCTGCTGGGATCTCTTTTGATGGCTGGACACATCACTTGAGAGATACCACCCAGAACCTTCTGCTGTTTAAGAGTTGGTTGGGAGGACCCCCACAGACATGAGTCTGGGCAGGGAGCAGACCCCAGGAGTGGCCATGTGCTGACAGAAAATATGGACTGCTGGGTCATGGTTGAGATCCTTCTTGCATGTCTCCTTTCAGCTTATTAATGGTGCACTTCTATTGTGCAGCAAGCCATTTTTAGTGGATATCATCTCTTTTGGGAGGTGGGAGAGGGAAATTTAGGCCCAGTCTCTCCACACTTCAGCAAGCAAAAAATTGAACAAATTTTTCATACCCAAAGGCAAGTGTTCTGCTTCTTATGCCATGTTAGAGCAGACTTGCTATTCCCTTAGAAAGATGTCATGGTTTAGCCCCAGCCAGCAACTGAGCCCCACAAAGCTGCTTGCTCACTTTCCCCTGGTGTGATAGGGGAGAAAATTGAAAGAGTAAAAAAAGAAAATGTGGGTTGAGATAAAGACAGTTTAATGGGTAAACCAAAAACTGCATGTGTGAGCAAAGCCAAAAAAAAAAAAAGGGAATTCATTCTGCCCTTCCCATGGGCAGACAGGTGTTCAGCCATCCCCAGAACAGCAGGGCTCTATCATGTATAACAGTGATTTGGGAAGATAAATTCAAGCCATAGCCAGCTACTGTGATGGAAATTAACTCTATCCCAGCCAAAACCAGCAGAAAGCTGTAGCTGCATTTTGTGAGGATTCTGTGCTTGTAAATCTTGAAGTTTGCTTGCTTCCTTGCTGGATCAGGCCATGCAGGGACTGGAAACAGGCAAAGTGGTGCCTGAACTGTAGCTGATATGGGCAAGAGCTTTGTTTCTGGTGACTGAGGAAGGAAATATGATGGACAGGAGCATCCTGCAGAGCTGAGGTGCCCAGGCCAAAGGAGTCATTTAACAAATCAGAGTGCAGCCAACCCTGCAAGTGCCAAAAGCCAGGCACTTATGTAGAGAAGGAAAATCCTATGGTGCTGTATCCACTTTTGGATATGGGTTTAAAGATTTTGCAAATACCATAGAGCTCAGCAATGTTACTTTTCCATGAAATCCGCTTGGTAAGAGCCTGAGAAATACCAGCCTTGCTGGCAGTAAGTTTGTGGAAGCAGCTCACGTGCTACTGTTGCCTCTGTGCATGTGCTGCCTCTGGGAAGGTGATGGATTCTATAATTCATATTAAGAGATCTGTGTGTCATTCTGCAAACAGAGCTGAAGCTCCAGATCAAATCAATGGATCACTCCTGAGTGGGAAACCTTCCAAAAATGGTACCCTCTGCATTTTAAAACCAAGCATCACAGCTAATGCTGGTATGCAGGTACTTACTGACAGCCTGCTGATAAGGGCATCTGATTTTAGAAACTTTCATAGTTTTGTGGACACTCTTTAAAGCATCTCTGAGGTTGGTGAGTATCTTTTGCATGTGGAGAGCCAGCACAGAGGGGCCCAGGGTGCTCTTGAAAGAGAGAAGCATGGAAGTGTATGCTTAAGAGATGATAGAAATTTCCCTCAAACTACACCAACAAAAAACATACCCTTAACCTCTTGTTCTTCAGGCAGCTTCCACAGCTATGTGTAATGCAGTTTTAGCCAGAGAACAGGTGAATGAGGAAGATATAAACACCTTGTCAAAAACCAACTTGGTTCATAGAATCGTAGAAAGACTTGACTTGGAGGGGACCTTACCGTTCCAACACCCACCACCCCACCCACCCTCCTGCCATAGGTAGGGATGCCATTGTTCCTTTTAAGATTGGATCTGTCTTTATTCTTCCTTCTTTCCCTATGTCCCCATCTTTAACCAAACACAGCAATCATCTAAATGCATGTTTACTTATACTGCTTCTCTCAATCTTGATGCCTCCTAATTTTGGTTATGTTCTGTGGCCTGAACACTATATTATCAGTTTTAATGGTTTTGTGCCTAAAGACTGTCTGTCCTTAAGCATGCACCAGAATGACTTTTGACAGAAAGCATGTTGAGTTTTACTTTGGCAACAATCTGGTGATGTGCGTGTACCCGATAAGCTTTACAGTGCTGTCCAGTACTGTAATACAAGCATCTTAAGTCAGCTGGAGAAATGCAGGTTGATTCCAGCCTTTCAGCATAAGAAAAAACAGAACAGGAGGAAAAAGTGGTAAAGTTTAGGGCCTGCCTCTGCCTTAAGGGCACTGTGCGAACAGGGGGCTTATGAAGGCTGGAGGCTTTTGTCCTCTTAGGGCTGAAGGAAAAAGATACAGGGAAAATTACACTTCAAGTATGCACTGATTCTGGCTCTGAAAAAACCTGAGGGCATTTGGCTTATAATCTTCCCCCCCTCAAATGCTTTCTTTTTAAAACTCCAGCTCTTCCCTGGGTTGGGGGGTTCCCTTAACACAAAGCTCATGCTTCCCCCGTGGCTTCTTTGAGCCCAAGTAACAGGGCCTGACCAAGGCACATCTCGCACCTTCAGAGCCAGGTTGGCATTGCTGGCTTTTAGGATTTCCTCTGTCCTTCTGTCTCATGCTGGGCTAATTTAGCCTCATCTTGGTAAACAAGAAAAGGGTCCTTATTCAACAGATTTGAGCTGGAGTGACTGCAGCTGTCGTCTGGTCTGTGTGCAAACCAATTTTGTTCATTCCCTCGCCTGGCAGGAAGCCTGCACCAGAATTGTGTCGGGACTAATCAGCATTAAACCAATGTCAGAGGGCTCCAGCAGGCTGCTCTGTAGCAAAGCAAGAGCAACAAGGCTGTTCAGGAGGGATTAGCCTAAGTCCTGCCCGGGATGCAGCTGTGCTAGGACAGGCACCAAAACTGTGCGGAGTATTCTTCTTGGGCCTTGTTGTTGTGAAAGCAGCCAACTGCCAAAAAAAGTGATTTCCCAGTGAGAAATTGGCGTGATTTGCTGTATGTGACCATAGATACAAAAGCCAGGAGAAGGTGCAGTGTCTGTGGAGCTGTAATATCCAGGAGACACAAATAGTGCCTTTGAGCATGCTGGGCTTTCCCCTTCTGGAGAGACAAGGTGGCAGACAATGAAATAAATTCAGTGTGTGGTCTCCAGCCAAAAGATGACGCTACTGATGCTGCTGTTATGTTATACTGTAATAGATGTGTTAGTACTAAACAACCTGAAGGCTAGGAGGTGGAAATATTTCGAAGAGAAGACCAGAGGCTTGGCAAGGGATGATTCATAGCTCTAATGCCTCACAAACTCTGTTTTCCCACCTGGTATTTACACTGCAGTGCCTTCTGGTTTGCACTGAAAGTATTAAATCAGAGAGATCCCGACTTACACTGTTGGCTCCAGAGATGCTGAAATATTGATGTCTTACTTTGTGCTGCCCTCCCTACAGTTACTGAATTGTCTTTGCAGTTTTTCATCTCAAAAAATATTTTTCTCTTGCTCCTGAGCACCGTGACTTGGCTTTTGAAGTCAGTCCTGCTTTGAACATGGACATGGACTAGATGACCTCCAGAGGCCCTTTCTGCCCTGATTATTCTGATGCGCTCAATCCCAATCCCTCTGCTTTTACAGGTACATATTTTGGATGATTCCATGCCTGAAATTCTCCAGCTTCCTCTCTGACTCTGTCAGGGCTCTGTCCGTCTGTGTATCTGCTCGGCATTAGTCATCCCTTCCCTGACTGCAGCTATGACAGTGCATTGTGTTAACAACGTGAAAGGGGCATGCTCGTGTGTTATCCACAGCAGGCACAGCCATGCTCTAAATGCCTTCTAGGCCTCCTAAACCTCTGGTAAATCTGAGTCTGCCTAAATTTGCATGTCAAAACTGTTTTCTAGTACAAAGCTAAGCCCAAATGAACTTTTGAACTGTACCCCTGCCACATGCTAAGCATGTTTTTGTTGTTTAGGAAGCTCATTTGGGGGGGCAAGCAGACCTTCTGGTCTAAGGTGCCTCAATTAATGATAAGCTACACTACATAAGAAATCCTCCTTCTTAGGGAAAAATCTTTAGCAGCAAACCTGTCTGAGTGAACTGAGACACAGCTTTCATCACTAGAAAAATCCTTCAGGCCTTGGTGAAGAAGAAGGAACCAAAGGCCCAGTCTTGCCTTGTGTTTACTGATACATGAGATTTTCACTTGGGTGCTGTCTGACAGTGTGGAATACTTAGTGGGTGTGAAGTGATTAATTAGGCAAAAGAGTATCAGCTACCAGCAGTACCTTCTGAAACACAGTTTTCCTGAAGGGAGGTGAAATGATTTAGGATGGACTTTTAAGTGGGAGTTAAAGGTTAAAAAAGACCAACCAACCAAAAAGACCACTATTTTTTTTAAAACCTACTGTCCAGCTGGGTACTGACAGAACTAGATGGGCTTTCAAAGGAGCTTCCAATGCACATCCTTGAATAGTCATTGAAATGGTTGGTCCCCACATGCATCTGTGGAAAATATATATGAACTTCTGCAAATTCAGTAGCTCTGATTTTTTTCATTAATTTTTCTTTCCCTAACCAGTCCTGTGTGAGAGAATAGTGGCTTCTGTGTGACCTGTGCCCATGTTCCAGGTAGGCAGAGCAGACAGGGATGGCTGAGCAGGATCTGGTCCCTTGTCAGTCTTGCCTCCTACGTTCCCTGGCAAACTGGACCATGCCATGCCAAGCTGCCTCATCTCAGGTTTCTCCTTTTCCCTGGTCATCTTCTAGCAATCTCTTTCCTGCCACGTTCGTGTTAGTGATATGTCTCATTCTTTCCCTGACAATAGGGATCAAAAATAACTGTTGAAAAGAAAGAGGGCCAGTAACACAAACTGTATTTGCTGTAACCCAAACTCCCTCTTATCTTCTCTCCTTTAAGACTGGTCTTGTTTCCTAAACAAATTACCACTTCGAATTTCAGTGTCTCTCTATTTATTAGTCTCTGAATCTTCAAAAATTGCTTTCCCCAGTGCAATTGTTACTCTTGGATTCTGGGATCTGTTTTTCATGCTTAATCGTAGGCAGTGTGCTCTGCTGATGGCCAGTGGCTTCAGGCTGTTATCCTGAAATTACCACCTCTTGCCATTTCTGATGCAAGAAGTTGGGTTTTTTTTAATTCAAGGCATTTGACAAATTTGAGCCCCCTCCCTGTGGGAGCACAGATGGCAGCTAAAGGGATGCTGGAATGATTTCACTCCTACCTTGGTGATGACAAACCAGGTTTCAGAAAAGAGCCAAAAGACTCTGCAAATCTATTTGAACAGATCCTGTGTCCCTGAAAAATGTGGGATTTGATGCTCCCTGTGATGGCCAGTGCTGGGGTCTGAGGTCCTACTTGCTTATCCACACTCTATTGTCCAGGGCTCCCCTCCTGTCCAGATCTCAGTTTCTTGCTTTCTGCCTCAGGGCATCCTGTGAGAAGTGCAGAGCTGTTCTGCTTGTTAGGGAATTAATTATTCATTTTCAAGTAGAAGGGCTCCTCAGGAAAATTCATAGACTCATAGAACAGTTTAGGTTGGAAGGCACATTAAATATCATCTAATTCCAGCCTCGCTGCCATGGGCAGGGACACCTTCCTCTAGCCCAGGTTGCTCCATCCAACCAGGCCTTAAACACTTCCAGTGATGGGGCATCCACAGCTTCTCTGGGCAACCTTTGCCAGTGCCTCACCACCCTTACAGTAAATTTGAGCTGGTGCACCTTTGTGTTACTTTCTGTTTGGAATACACTGTACAGTAGCTTGCTTACCCAACTCAGGTCACATAGGATACAATCTTTCTCAAAAGAGCAAAATATTAAGAAAGGTTAGGGAAAAGGGAAAAATTGACCTTGTGTCAGGACAGAAGTAAGTGCTTTTGCTTCTACAAATTAACACAAGGTTACCATTAAACACGTTTTCAAAGCAGATACTAAAAGGCTTAGGGAACATTTTAGGCAATGCTAATTGCATGGCTTCTTTGATGTGCCCTGATGGTTCAGGGAGATGAAGCAATGTTGTCATTTGCCTAAGAAAGTGCAGACCTCTGCCAGATAGTCCACCTGGATGACTGTTGTGGAGTCACATGAGCCTGTGTGTTATCACTAGGGTAGGGCGACTGCACTTTGATCTGACCTGGAGAAGGAGCTGTACCCACGTGGGGCTCAGGTTTTGCTGCCATTAAATCAGCTGCTCAAGATCTACCCCTGCGGGCTGCATCAAAATCCATCATCTTTTTAGGCATGGAGAAAGCAATGGAGAGGTGGGAAGGGGAAGGTGAAGTGGGCTAGTGCCGTTGCAGGATTATTACAAGTGCATCCTCCACTCTCACTGCAAAACCAAAGTATTCCTGACCTGGATAAAACGTGGCTTAACACTAACCTGCAGCCTAAACCGCCTGTGTTGGGAAGCACCAGTATTAAAAAGGAAGCAGGCAATGTGAGTGGGATACCTGGATAAAGGCACCAAGGAGTTTAGATCTGTGGGACAGATGGCATAAGAATGTTTCTTTGGGAAGGCATTAGTTTGGGAAGGGGTTAACCAGAAGCACAAGAAGAACAGACAGTTCCTCAGGCTGTTTATAAATTGATACTCTGATGCCACAAAATACAGATTCAGGTTGAAGTTTCATATTTCTGTATTAAAATAAGTCACATTCAGACTGTCATATCAGTATAAACACAGAATAAACCTTGCTGGATTCAAAGCCTGGGGTGGAGTCCTACTTTAGCAAGCAGCATTTTCAGAGGCAAAAGGAGTGTGTTTTGAAAGCTTTGTTGTTTTGGCTTATAAATAAGCTTAGTTAGAAGTTTGAGTGTTTTGTAATTCTTTCATGACCCTTGAATTTGCAGCTGTAGGATGTATGTAAGTGCTCAGATTCCTTTAATCTCATATACATACATAGTCTTTTTGATTTCAAAGGGAAATTCTGTTCCCCACATGCACTCTCAGTTCTTGTGACTACTTGGAGACCAGCCCCCTTGGACGGACAGGCTGTGTACATGTGAAACCCTTGAAATATCCATTATAATCTGTGGTAATCTAATACTAGTGAATCATTTTACAGTCCTTAAAAAGAAAACGTTTTTTCAGCCTCATAATAGAACTACAGATTTTATTTTAGCAAATATCCAGTAATACTTGTGGGCAGCTATCCTCTGCTTAGATTGTTCTTAGCAGCTGCTAATTGCTGAGATCTGCATCATTTGTTCTCACCAATATTTATAGTTTGGATCTTTCCTTTTGTGTGTGCTTCCTATTTAAATATTAAAAAAAAAAAAGAAAATTGCTTCCTAAATGTAAATATTTAATCCAATGCACACAGACCTGTTAACCTTTGCATAGAGGAGTTATCCATCAGGGATGCTCTTGGTGTATTTGCATGTTGCAGAATAAATCACCAGAAACCTGTCAAACCCTGAAGAGATATGCAAATGCCTGCGTCTCTTTAATCTGACATGTGTGTATCCTGTTTGATTTGAGATGGGAATTTTAATCCCGTGGGAGCAATGCAGGAACTCCTGATGCTACCGCAGTCTCATGAGGAATTATGAGCCAGCTGGTGTCCAGGTTTGAGGGCTGTCTCTGTTGTTGCTGGGACCGTTTTGTGGAAGAGCCCCAGGTGCAGGGTACAGCTTTTGAACCTGTAACAGAGCGTTCCTGCCAGTCCTCTCTCTTTGGGAGAGAGGGAGCATGCACGAATATGTGGTTGTGAATACATTACACATGTGCTCTCTCTTACACAGAATAATGCTCTTTTGTTGGTGGGTTTCTGTTTTATAGGGAATGTTGAGTGAGGACTGTTGAAATCCATCCTTATGCATCAAGAATTACTCTCTCCTGTCTTGATTTGAAGAAACAGCAACCTTTTCCAGGCAAAATGAAATGCTCTTGTTTTTCTGTGGCAGGATGCTCAGATGTAGCTGTTCCATGTTGTCACACCAAGACACCATGGTTTTCAGAGTTTTGTTGCTATACCTGTACATTTTGTTAATTCTCTTTCCTTTTGCATGCACTGTCTTGCATTTATTAGACCTTCCAGACCTCCATAAACTCATAGAAACTATAGTTACTGAAGTGTATTCAGCTGTGGCCCATGCCTAATGCAGCCTTGATCTGCTCAGTATAAAATACTCCGTTTCTAATGTGTAATGTAACAGCTACTGAGGTCTCCAAAACAGCATGGCATGCCTTGCCTCATTAGGTGAAGCATTTTCTTTAATTCCATAAAATTCTGCTTTATGTGAAAGGAAAGTGTAAAATACTATAACACATGTCATGCAGGAGCAGCAGGAGTTGTGTGCAATGGCCAGGAGGGCTCTGGTGTCTTGTTTGGGGTGGCTCTACAAGCCTTGGTTTAGAAGTTGCTTCTCTGTAGCTGATGGCAGCTCATGGTTACGTAAAAATTAGAGCAGCAATTACGTGTCTTCTACCTATGTATTTTTAGCATGCCAATCAACCTGGGATCCAGGCACTAAAAGATTAGTGGATTAGTGGTAAAGAGGAAACATTTGCTCAAATGGCAAGTAGTTTTTAGGGTTATTTAGGTCTCTGTTCTCTGCTGCTTTCATCTCTACTAGTGGGGCATTGAAATAATAGGCAAAACATGTACTTTGGGTGAAAGTGGACTGCAATTTCTTACTCTCCTTTTTGTGCATCTCTCCAAGTCCAGTTTCAGAGTTCCAGTGGCTCTTTTCAACCCTGTTTTAGGCCAGGAAATGTTCAGAGTTCCCATTCGTTGCTCTCAACTGTCTTTTTACCTTTAGGGTCTAAAAACAACCCTGAAAAATGTACTGTTCTTATATGGATATCCACTGCTCTACAGAGGGATTTCTACTGGATTGAAAGTGGAAATGGGAAGGGAGAGGGAACTAGAGGCTGGATTTAGTTAGTGGGGTTTGGGAAAGGAGACACTTCTAAGATACAGAGCCCTTTGCACTGATCCTTTTTGATTTTTTGTGGGACTTTACCTGTGTTCTTTAAGAGACCTTCTTGATGGCAGTGGAAGGTGTATGCTGGGGTTTAATGCTGAGTGGTTGAGAGAGCAGGCAATGCCAAAATGCACCAGAGAGGAAATCTGATAGAAGCCTTGAAGTGGGGCTTTTGAGGCACTTGGAGAATTGCAGTTGCCTCCTTTTCCAGATGTTTGTCAGGATGAATGGGACAAGGGAAGAAAGAATCTGAGGCACAGGGGCATTTGTGAGCTGAACCCAGAGACAATTACTCTTCTGGCCTTTTCAAATGAGATCCATCTTTATGCAGATGCTTTGGCACCTAATACTCCCCAAGGTGTTAAGGGAAGCTAAAGGATTTAGTTTCTGGGAGCCTTTGTAGGGATCTGAACTAAATCTAGAGGCACGGTAGAAATGTGGCTGTGATCTTGAGTTTTCCACTTGGAGTCTAGTTTGGATCCAGAAGTTAATATTTGTCTGTGCCTTTGGATTCAAATCCTGACACTTTACAGTGACATGGTGATGGACTCCTGTATTTTCAGTAGACTTGAAAACTGGCCACAAAATGGGCAGCATTGAGAAAGCATAAACCTGGTTGTTTATGCTCTGTCTCAAATACTTAGAGCTCTGCTGCAATTGAAAAAAACTTAAAGCTGTGTCTAACTAGCAATGATTTACTTAAGGTTTATACAAGCATAAAGAATATTTTTCATGTGGCTTACATGCATAATTACTGTGCACTGATGGCTTCTTAGTGATTCCTTCTGTAAACTCACTGGCAGCAGGATGTTCTTCAAATGAAGGTGGAGTTGACTAAGACTTGTAGGTTCTTGCAGAGGTGTTTGTGGCAGAAGAGGTATTTCAGCTGAGTAGTTACAACAACTGATCTTTCTTTCCATATGGTATTTTTGCCTCTTAACAATGTTCTAACTCTTTTAGTTGAAAAAACTCCATTGTTGTTTTTGCAAAGCTAATAATAACTGCATCACCCAGGATGTTGTATATCAATGCCTTGGTCTCCACGACAGCTCTGCCCACATTTGAAGCCTTTGCAGCAATATGCTGGTCTCCAGTTAATGTCGCACAGCTGGGTACAGCACCTGAGAGCAATCTTCAGATTGACATGGTTTCTTGGGTAGCTCTTAAGCTTTACAGACCCATATTGGTTGTGTGGGCAGAAGATCCTTGTCTCTTTGCATCTTCATTTCTGTTCACCACCCTTCTCCATCCGGAAGCTCTGGTAATTTCAAGTCTTGCCTCGGGGTTCTTGTGACTTTTCAATGCACAAAAGGTTTTTTTTTTGTTTTTTCTTGTCCTGAAAGGATTCATTTGTGGAAAGCTGGCTCTTGGAGACTGTCATAAGGACAATTCTTTATTGGCATCAGCTTAAGCAGCAGTTTCTCAAAGCTCCCTAAACAAAGTTTGTGCTACACAAGGGAGTGTTTCTGCTTTATGCCGATGAAAGAGCTTTCTTGACTACAAGAAGGAAAGTTCCTTCTTTGCCAGACCCTTTCCTCATCAAAGCCACATATTAAGTAAGTTTTCATAAAGCATAGCAGCTGCAGCCTTTGACAGGCAACAAATGCCATCCTGTAACCCTTTGCTTGTAAAGTGTGTGCAAAAAAAGTAGCTCACTACAGTGAGGGGCCACTTCTGGGCCCACTCTCTTTAAATCCACTTTTTGCCCCACTGAGAAAATGAGCTGTCTAAACCTCACAGGTGTGGGCCAGCTCTTCAGGGGACTGCAAGGAGGCTGTCCCTGCTCAGAGTGTTCTAAGTAGCCATCTGGAGTGCCAGTATTGGGTTATGGATTGTGCTGTTTGAAGAAGAAAAACCTTCCTTGGAAACTGGGCATAGCTTCCTTCTGGTCACCACAACCTGTGGAAAGTTCTTTGTAAAAACCAGCTTCGTGTCCTTTGGATCCTCTTTGTGGCTCAGTACACCAAGGGACAGCTCTTGGGGACATCAGGAAGCGAGGGCTTCCTTTAAACCAGAGAAATGCAGTGTAACAGTGCTGAGTCCAGGGAACTGAGGCCTCACACTTGTGTAAGGTGGATAAAAGGAAAGCTGGAAAAAAGCAAAACCCCAATCAGGCATAGCTGGCTATTTAAGCTGCAGTATGGGCATCATTGTGCTCTGTTTATGTCACAGTTGTTTAGTGCTGAAAATGGTCCAGCCCAAATTAAACTTCTTTCTTTTCTTGTACTGATTTGCAAGCTGAGCTTAATTAGGGTGGCAGAAGGTGGTGTGTCTGTGAATTCATTTGTGCTCTGCGAATGTATGAATGCAGCTTGGGTGAAACTGCTCCTGACTTCCAAGTAACAAAACACCTGAAACTTGCCATGCTGGTGAGTGAAGACTGATATGAGTGCCTTATATTTTGTGTATTACTGAGTGATTTTTAAAAAAATCTAAATACAGCCCAGTTTGAAATATAACTGAATGGATGGAATTATAAAAACAGGGCCTTTTTTTGTTCTTGTTATAAAAAAGCCCCCAAGCAAAATTTACTGAAAAACTCCCTTTCTTTCCTGCATTCTCACACACAAACCTAAACAGAAATAATACAGGGATTTTTAGGATGACAAATTCTAATTGTTTGTGAGTTTTGATTTTTTTTTCCCCTTTTCCTCAGAAACACCAACTGTAGCAAAGCAGATCTTGAGACAAGACCCTTGTATTACCTTTGTCACAGTGGAGTTGAGAACAAAACCTGCTTTAAGATTCATTTGAAGTGAAACTTGTATTTGTGAGTGCCTGTTTCCAAAACTAGTCTGAGAATGCAGCATCATATTTTAACATAGAAGTTGAATTTAATCCTGTCCTTGTAAATAAGTAGAAAGCACAAGCATGAAAAGCACCCTGTGCAAAAGGTATGACTGGGTACCTCATTCTGTGTTCTCTCCATGGAGGGAGGTGAACACATGAAAAAAGGAGTGGGAAACAGGCATTGCAATGAGTAGGAATCTGTCCAAACTTCATAGAGAATGTGATAGCATCTAAAATGCCTTCAATTTCTTAGTAGTTCAGCCTAAGACTGTTGTGGGGTGCCAAAGCCAGGGATCCCCTTGCCAGACAGGCTTTAGCATCCTGCTGTCTTTAAGGACCTGAGCTGGTGTCTTGCCCTTGCTTGAACATTTATCACTCTGCCATTGTTCATGTTCTTCGGGGAGCTGAGAGCTGGATTTCCAACCCTTCAATTTCATATGGTTATATACATTGCTCACTTACTGTTTAGCTAAACAAAAAGTTAGCAGGTGATGTAAGAATAGAGATGTATTAAAAATAAATGAACTTTTAATTATCACTCAGGTTCATTTTTCTATCACTAAAAATGCTCATTCATTCTGTATCAAGTATTGAAAATGTACAACAGATTTGAATATAAGCATGCAATAGAAAAGGAAATGTCACTTGTTAGTAGGATAGACCAAGGATCTCTGGAACATGCTTTTCATATTCTGCCTATCAGTGGATTGGGAGCCCACACTTGAATAGTATGAGTGAATTCCACACCTTATTTCTAGAGAAAATAAAGGCTCGAGGCATAAATAATTCCCTATGTTTATAAGGATAGGTCCAGTTTTATACCTGCTCCACTGTTGCCTGTTAATGCATTCAGCCTTCAGGGATAGATTCCAAGGTAATTGTGTAGGAGCACTGTGCCTTGGGTACCTGTTTATTAAACTCTGCCCACCCCAATGTGAAAAATCACCCAAACTGACATAATTTAAGCCATGATTTTTTTTTTTATTTGATAATATTATGATGCAAGTTTTATATAAAATTTTATTCTTGTTTGTGAGTGTAGTGAGAGGTCTGTGGTCTGTTGGCAGCTGGGGCTATTTTAAGACTCTGACAGTGTTGGGGCTGTATAATGTTACTCTCTAGGCAGATCAGTACTTTAGTCAAGGTCAGAAGGAAGAGATGCTGGCAAACTGAACTTCCCACGAGAGTGCCTTTTTTTCATTATTTAGATGTGCAATATCGCTATTAGGTGAAGAAATCTTCTTTTTAAAAGAACTTCTGAAATACTGAGCTTTTCCTAAGTGTAATTAGTTTGTGGCAATAGTAGCTCAAAAGTAAAATGAAATAACTTAAGATGCATGGACTGGAAAAACATCATCCTGCAGATTTGAATGTAGGCTATCTTTGTGTGCTTCCTAAAGAAAAGTGAAAATTAACATAAAATACAAATTCACATCTAAGAGTCTCTGTTGGAAGAACTGTGCCCTCTGCTGAGTGCTGCCTTTCAAAAAAATATGGCTTTGGCAGAACTATCCAGGTCCTCTGAACTGACGCCTGGATTAACAGCTTAAGTAGGAGGTTGTGGTGGAAATACTCTGAATTTACACCTAGGAACTGAATCACTAGAGAAGTCAGTGGCATTGCAGCTGTAATGTAGGTGCCAGGTCTATAAAAACAGATTTAACTTGAGGAGGATTGTGTAATGCCTTTGTGTAGCATGCGAATGAGACTTTTTTGATGAAGAATTCCATGGTGCCTGTGAAAGCATTTCTGGTTTTCTGCATGGGATGAGGAAACCAGTTGGAAAAAACCTCAGTTAGACATGCTAGCAGGAAGCTGTTCCATTAGAAGTGTCTGCAGGGGTAGCTGTTACTGGAAGACGTTAAAATTGTTCATCCAAGTTCTAAACATAGCTTATTTATTCAGATTTTAGTCTAAAAACACCCAGTATGAGACAGAAATGATGACTAGAGCTATTAGGTAACTTCAGTAAATCCTGAAAATGGCATGCAGTACAGGATTGAAGGTGTAGCAACATAGCTAACAGTCTTATGCTAAATAAAACTTCTTGGGTTTAGTTCAACACTAGCTGAAGAACTGATGTTTTTTTCCCTCTGAGTGTCACGGACTCTGGAATGACTCAATATGTGAACAAAGATGTTTTTCATAATAGGGAAGCTGTAAAGCAGGATGCTGTTTGAAGTACTGAGAATTTAATCTTGTTACTAATTTTGTCAAGTATTCTACCGTGTCTGTCATTGCATTCAACACCTCTATAATAATACAATCATAGAGAGTTTTATTTATCACATGGATTTATTTACCCTTTGTCAGTAGTGGGGGAAGAGATATTGCAAGGGGGAGTATTTATTGTCTGGCTCACAGTTTTTCCCTCCCCCAGTACATTTGTATATCTTTTCATTTTGTTCATACTTGCTTTTTTTATTTCTGTTTGTTATGTTGTGTAGTCTTGTACAAATGGCTACAAGCAGATCTCCATGGCAAGAGCTCAGATACTGCAGACAAAACCTCAGGTAAAGAAGGGTTAAGGACAAAACAATCACCATGCCCTCTCTATTTCTTTATTTTCAGTCTTCCAACTCCCTTTGAATAAAATTAATGATCAGAGATCAAAATCAAAGCCAAAGCTCTTGGACTTTCTTATTCCTTTACCTAATGTAAATCAATATCTGGTAAATTTTGTTCTATTTCTTGAAGCTCTCTTGGCAGATGTGCTTCCCCTCTCCAGCAAAATCCCAGGAGTGGTATCAGTATCTCGGTGGAGATGAGATATGCTAGATCTTTCTGTGCTTGATAAAGACTGAACAGTATCTTGCATTGGAGGATACTTATTCACAAATCTAGCTAGGCTTAGTCGTGTGGATTTATGAACAAAGGAGACTGGAAGGTCCAGCTCCACCAGTTTCTGCTACAGGGACCCAAAGTTTCCTGACACCTTAAGGAAGCATGTTTTGCAGTCTAGATTTACATAGTAATACTGGTGAGGTTCACACAGTCACACCCTAGCCCCCACTCCCCAAAAATCCAAATAATTTAGGCATTTTGAAGTGTACACAACCCTCTATGGCTTCCTCTTAAGTATGATCCATCAATTCCTTAACGTATCGACATGCAAAAAAGTAGGTTAGACACTCCCCAGAAAGTCACCACCGTCTTACAGACAGCTCAGATTTTAAAATTTTGGGATGAAAACTGTTTTGTCTGCCTTGTCCCAGTCATCCCTTTCATATCGTCTCCCTCCTCTGCTGTGAGATTATGGGAATATGTGCACAGAAATAATGCCTTTGAGTTAATGTCCTTGAACTCTGACTGGCCTTCCACTGCCACCTTGGCATCTTGGTGGGGCTTGGAAGAAAACCAGCAGAACAGAGTTGCTGCACTACTTTAAACTAACCAGTTCCTGAACCTGACAATTAACAGCTTAGTTGCTCCTGGGCCAAGCACTGTTATTCCTGTTCCCACATTGTTTTGTCACACAGGTTGTATATTATTTGCTTCTTGTGCAGGGTCTTCCAGAATAAACTTCTGCCTGCAGGGAAAGAACTTTAGCTGGATGTGCTGAACACTTTTAATTGGAAATAGCTGTCAAAGAAATGGTCACCATGAGGTGCAGCACTGTGCATAGTTGTGCTCCCAGCATGTTCCTCTAAAGGAATAAAGGATATTTTTATTTCTGTAGTCACAAGCATTCCTGTCTACATTCCAGAGCTTGGAAGGAGCGACAGATAGCTCGCATTCCCTGGACCAGAGGGTGTGGGTGGAGGATGCCTCTGGCTGTTTGGTACATGGCTTTCTATGCCCCTGTAGCTGTGATTATTAATTGAAACAGATCTGCTTAAACCTTGAGATCACTGAATTTATACATAGGATCACTGTTGGGAAAGCCCTCATGACTGACAACCTCACAACTGTAGCTGCATTTCCCTAGTAATTATAGCCTTTATCCAAAACACAGGTACTTCCTAATTTTGAGAAATCTTTCCATTTTGAGATAGACTTAGCACAGTTTTTCTTGATCTAGCATCTATCACTTCACCATTTGCTTTTAATTTGAAACTAAATGTCCCTTTAAAAACCTGTGCCTTAAGGGGAAGGCACGAACTGTATAAGAGTACCATTACATAGGCTGTAGTATCCAATTGAAATGGAACTTGAGTCTGACACATTCTACACAATTTTGAAAACTACTTGAAATTTTTTTTTGTTAAAATATCCTGAGAGTAAAAGGCTTCCATTCAAACCCAAAGTTTTAATTTGTCTCTCAGAGGAGGCAGCTTACCCTGTAAGTTGTGCTGTTTGCATGAATGGGCACCACACATCAAGTAAGATGTTTCTGTCTGTATTCATAGTACTGTTATCTGCCCATTAATATTTTAGTATATGGATTCAATTCACATTTGATACTTGCTTCATTTTTAATGTGCCTTGCTAATCCTGTTTGGGAAGTTAGCAAGCAAGCACTTAAAAAAACATAGCAGATTTAATGAAAATTCACTGTTTGTCTAGAATAACAGTGAATTCTATTTGCCACGTGTAACTCATCAGTTCAGAACTACCAAGGCTGAGCGCTGATAGTATCAGGTACCCTTTGGTTCAGAACCTTTCCCTCATGTTTGCCAAGAAGGTTTTGCTCCCTGTGGTTCTCTTCTAGCTGCTTGTCAGTGTGGAGCTGGCTGTCGTGGTCCATGTCTCTCATCTTGTTTCAGTGAGAGTTGGGTGTTTCCTGCTGGTTTGACCAGATGGTATTTCACCCTGACATGCAGGCTGCTTCCTGTCATATCCTCATACTGTTTCTTTCCTAAATTGTGTATCTCCTCTAAAAACTTACCCTGATGACTCTCTGTGAGGTAGCTTTGTGTGGAGGGTGCAAGGTTGTGTCTTTTTGAGCTAATGACCGATTGATTCACTGTGGTGTGGTTTCTTGGTCTTTTCTCTTTTGTTTTGTGATCACTGATTGAAAAAAATCTTATTTTCTCTTTGTGTGTTTTACCTTTAATATGTATTTTTTTAAACCACTGAAGTAGTAAAATGCAAACACTGCAGGGACTCTGCAAAGGTAAGTTGCTTGTGCCATTTACTTTTCTGGATAAAATGAATCCATGTTGTCAGCCTACTAGGACATTCTAACTGCTGGTTTGGGGAAGCTAGGTTTCTTAAAACAATGCTTGTGCTCCATAACCAAAACTTTCTAGATGTGTCTTGTTATCTAAACAACTGCACAAATATTTTCACCATCATACAAATTATTAGTCACTTCCAAAAGCTGATTGAAACCCTCACGTTGTCATTGTTACAGTGGTTTATTTGCAAACACGCCTTGTTTTTCTCCACTGGTTCTGGATGTTGCCAGAGTATTGCCCATCAAGTTGGGGGTGTAGTTTCTAGGAAAAAATAGATGAGGGATGCTAAATAACAAGAACAGCAAGATGTCAAGGCCTTCACTGCTCTTACATCCCCAGTGATGTAGTTCTGGGTCTAACTTGGACATAAATTTTTCAATCAAAAGGTGTTTTTACAACACCTATAAGATGTAGAGTGGAAAACTGTCCCCCAAAGAACCTGAGAAGGGCTCAGGTGATGAACCGCAAAAGTTATTAGTGCTCCTGAACTACACAAATTATGCAAGTCATTAGATTACAGTAATGGATTTCTTGTTATGAAAAAGGAAAACTTCAAAGAAATTTGGACTCCAACAGTCACTTGCTGTTAGTGGTGGAGAACTTAATGAAGTCATCCAGATGTTCCTCTAACTTTTAGTAGAAGCAGCCAAACAAATTTAGCATCAAATACCTGCCTTTCTGCCAATTCTCAGTTGTGAGGCAAACTGTCAGATGTGAAAATGATTGAAGATCTAATTAGGGAATAACTTCATGCATATATGTTTGATTATGCAAGCACATTAATTAAGAATTAAAAATGCTGCTGAGTATGTTTAAGTACATACCTGGAGAGAGAATTTTTGCTCGTGTCACTCATTGGGATCTTTATTTCGTGAAACTTTATGAATTGGTGGGTGACATTATATCTTTATGTCTAATGCCTCTGCAAAGAACTTTTGGACCAAAATAAGAGGTTATGCTACTGCCACGTTTTGCAGTAGACTAATGGTCTCTGGTTTTGGGTACTTCAGTCTGAGCTTTGTACCTGAGCATGGAGAAGATCTTGATAGAGCCTGTGCTCTAGACTTCCATAGTGGCTAATGGGAAGTCTGGTCCAGATTGGCAGATGTGATGAGCTAATTAGCTGAACCCTGACATGCCTTTCAATTAGATCCAGTTTAACTAATACCTTCAGTTTTCTCTATTTCAGAGATGCATACACTTTGGCTGGATTTCTGGTTTGCCTTGAGCAATTCCAGAAGCAGGCTGCTTTCCTCTGCCAGAGCTCCTAATATGGAATCATAGAATCAGTTAGTTTGGAAAAGACCTCTGTGATCACTGAGACCAACCATTAACCCAGCACTGCCAAGTCCACCACTAAACCACATCCCTAAGTGCCAGGTCTGCGTGTCTTTTAAATTCCTCCAGGGATGGTGAGTCAACCACTTCCCTGGGAAGCCCATTCTAATGCTTGACAACCCTTTCTGTGAAGAAATTTTTCATAATATTCAGTATAAACTTCCCCTGGTGCAACTTGCCACCATTTCCTCTGGTCCTGTCACTTGCTACCTGAGAAAAGACCAACCCCCCACCTGGTTACAGCCTCCTTTCAGGTGGTTGTAGAGAACAAGATCTCCCCAGTCCCCTCAGCCACTCCTCATCTTACCATATCCTTCCCCAGGAAATACAGCTGCAGCATTGCATCAAAAACATTCCCAGGGATGGTGATTCCACCACCATAACACTGCAATGTGTCTAAATCCTGTGTTCAAAATGAGCCGTGGTATAAAAATAACCATTTCTTTAAAATCGTAGAGATGACTTGGGAAGGGAAGGATTTTAAACCCTTTCTCTGAATGCATTTGGGTGCTGTTGGAAGAGCTGGTTTGCTCCTCTCCACCGGGTTCCTGAACGTGGTGCAGTGGCTCTCACAGCAGGGTGAGATGCAATCCCAGCACTGACAGGCGTATCTTGAGGAATTTCCACCCACCTACATGCATCCTCGTGGAGGGGAACTCCAGCATAAGCCTTTGCATCCTCTTCCTGACCAAGCAGGCAGCTAATATTGGTGTAAGAAATGCCTCTTTTTCCTCCACCTGCCTCTGTTGTGCGGGTGCGGGTGCTGCTGCAATGGCCCTACCACTGCGGCCCCTGAGACACAGCGCAGGTTCTGCCCTCTGCACTGAAGGTGTGCTAAGTGTTCTGTACAACAACTGGTTTGCAACACCCCTAAAACTTTGCCCTGATAATTTTTACCTTGTGAACTGCCACTTTGTTTTTCTCCATTATCTTGTGTTCCCCACAATTACCTGTAGACCCTTATCTCTGCCAGGTAAAATCTGAGAAGCTCTGCTTTCAAATGTCAGTTTGTACAGAAAGTTCCTTGGATCAATTCACTGTGAGCCAAATGATTGTGTAGACTGTGCTTTGCAAGGAGCAAAGGGCACATGCCAAGTGGCTGTGGCCTCAGAAACCTCCAAGTAACCCTTGAACTGTGAATTTTGCATCACCTCATAGGCTGCTGGCTGCACTGAAGGTTAATTGTTGCATGTAACCCATCAAACACAAGTTATATACCTGTGGAGCATGTCGCCTTCAGAGAGGGGTTGGTGAGGTTAGTGACTTGCAGATGAACTTTCCTGCAGGAATGGCGCATTGCCTTTAGAACTTGCCAAGCAAGTGAGTATTTTTCCATCCAAAATAAACTCATTGAAAACATTATTGAAATATTGGTTCTGTCTTTAAGTATAAGGAGAAATAATATTGTTTTGTAAAGAAAAGAATTTCAGTATTTAGGTAACATTAAGAAGTCCCAAAGGGAGCCTTTTAGTGCAAAGCAAGGTTTGGTGAAAAGCTTTCCACATTATGAACTTAAGGCACCATCCCATTCCTCTCTCTCAGAAAGCAAATGAAAAGACCCACTTGTAGTCTTTAAAGCAAGAAGCCTGAAATTAGTAACCTGATATCTGAAAACAATGTAGTAGATGGTAATTCAATGAATAGATTTTAACAATTTCTTGTTTTGATTACTGTTTTGCATGCTGCAGGGTGACATCCAATGAGGGAAACCCCATTGACAATATCACTGTGAAATAGAGTATTTGTATGCTGATAACTGGATGCATTTCTGCTTGAAGTCTAATTTCAGTCTTCCTCTTTGCACTTGCTGCATTCTTTGTGTGGAAGAAGTCTGTCCTTGAAATTTGATGTAGAAAAAATAAATGTTTAATTTTCACACAGGACTTGTGATATAAAAAAGATCATCTACAATGAATCCTTGAATAATTTATAATAGCCAAGAGGTGCTCCTATTTTTTTATTGACCTTAAGACCGTTTCTAACAAGCTTGAGGGAAAGTGCAGTTCAGTGACTAAGTAAAGCCATCCCTAGATATTCAAGCTGTAGGGGAAGGTCGAGAATTCTGTTATTTCAGGGCCTTTTTCTGTAAAATTCCGGCAGTCATTTTTCTCTTGACAGTATATTTCCATGCTGTAAATACTAAGCTGGAAGCTGGTTGGTAAGATTTTGGGGGAAGGGAGGGTAAGGTCAAACTGAATGTGCATTTTTTCTGTTCCTCCTTTTAAAAGTAGTACCTCTGTTGGAAGTGAAAATGCCCTTCAGACTTCACAAAAAAAAAAAAAAAGGCAAGAGAAAGATGCCCAAGCTAGCTCTCTCTGAAGCCTCACTGCTGTGACAAGTCATTGTGTCTTCATTTGTTGCAGGAGAGAATTTCGACCAGAGTCCCTTAAGAAGAACCTTCAAGTCCAAAGTTTTGGCCCATTACCCTCAGAACATTGAGTGGAACCCCTTTGACCAGGATGCTGTCAACATGGTAGGTAGAGAAACCTCTTCTCAAGCTGTTACCTGACAACTTCATCTCTCATGCGGTGCCTGGGTTGTTTACAACCAGCCCTTGTGATGTGATGAGCAAGGGGCTTGTGCTGGCACTAAGAGCACTCACTAGGTGTGCTGGTTGAGAAGCTGTAGAGGAGGTGGTATTGTGAAAATACAGAATACTTTCAGGCACAGCAAAATGCTGCATTTGCCTTGTTAGTTCTAGTTCTAAGTCTATTGTGTGATGAAACAACTCTGACCATTGCCCAGTGACTGGGTAAGAAGGGATGTGGTCGCCCAGGATACATATCCATGGAGGCAAACCAAGGAATTTTTAGTGTATTGATATCCATGTGAAATTTTTGAGTGCAAAACACCTTGTGATTCTGCATATAGCAAGGGAGAGAGGAGTGTTTATGTAGAAGCTGGAACTTGCCTAAATCACAGCTCTTGCTGGGTCATCGCTTCTAATGGCACCACTGCATCAGTGCATCTTTGGTGCATCTCTTTCCTCTCAGATAAATTCGATGTGGCTGTCTGCGTGGGTAAGTCCCGCGGACTGGAAAGGGAGGAGGAGACAGTTTTTGGAGTGGGGGCAGTGACAACTGGTGATCCCCTGGGAATTTTTCTGAAGAGCTGATATTCAAAGAATGTTTCCAAAATCACCAAAGCATTTGTTAAGAACGCAACCTGACAATGAATTGCTGGTATTTGAGCTTCCCGGTACAGAAAATGCTTGTTGTTTTATAACCAGCTTCTGTCTGTTTTCAAAAATGTGTATTGGGTCTAACCTAATATTGGAAAATTAGGGAGTCCCTTGCCCCCCAGTCTAGTTTAGATGTGGTTTGCATTTGCAGGGGGTAGGACAGCATGCTAGCTGCTTCCAAACAGAACTGATTTCATTGTACGATGCAGGTATGAAGTCACGAGAATCTCCTGGCCCTCACCCAGGAGGCAGAGAGGTGGGGAATACATAAACCCCACAATAAAATGGCTTTTGCAAATGAAAAAATGCATTTGGAACTTCCCTGTGATCACGAAGAAGTAGAAAGCTGAAGTTCATCTCAGTTTTCACTGAATTCTATTTTTAAGCATCATGCCAAATATTGAACGTGAAAATACCGGAGCTGGGAGTAGCAGTGGCACAGAGCTGATACTGTGGCACGGCACATGCATAGCAAGGCAGAGACGAGCCCGGTCACTCCCTCTGCCTGCTGAGCAGCTGGGGATTTCTGTCCTCTGCTTCCACATGGGCACTGATGGAGATGGGGTGGTCTTTGGGCAGCTCTCCACATCGCTTTGCTTGTACAGAAGGCATGAAGGACTCAGAGTGATGCTTCGTCAGTAGTTAAGATGGTAATAATTCAACTGTCAAGGCTATTTATGCCTTTTAGTTCTGCATTTGAATTGGGGATGTTCAGAGGAGAAGTGGTGGGGAGCATGCAGCGGGAATATAGCAGCTGGAATTGCTGCATTATTTGTCTCTCACATTACAGTTGAAAATGTCTAACATTCATGAAGGGTGATCATAGTATTGGATAAAAATGGAATGCTAAAACCAGCAAGAGACCTATTAAAATAGAATAATTGAACTGAGATGCATTCAGCTAAAATCAAACAGCTGAAGAACACATCTTTCATTTGCAATATGTGTTGGAGAAAAAAAAAAAGACACATTTACTAACAGCAGGAGTATTTAATGATCATTTAAATCATCTTTTGGGAAACTTCTTTATTGTTTTGATCTGAAGCATCATTTAAAGTAATATCCACCTCCACAGAATCCCTTGGGGCAATTATTGGCCTTTCTGGTCTTGCCTTGCTGTATTAGTTCTGCCTATGTGTTTGCTTTATGTGCGCTTCCAGAAGCAATTTTCCTGAGAGAAGCAAATGCATAAATCCTTGAAGGTTAACTTGTGAGAATTCTGGCTTTGCTGGATGCTTCAGGAATTTCAATTGCCTTCTGGAACCATCCTATCACTTGAAAAATAACCCCCTGAACTCCCAAGCAACCAAGCTGCCTAAGAGTCATGTTTTCTCTCACTTTCAAAGTATGTGTCAAAGTACAGAGTTCTCTTTAATAGGGAAGTGTTTCCCCCCACTGCTTTTTGTGATTATCCCTGCCTAACCTCACATGCTATCTCCTGTGGCCACTCTGCAAGTAATATGTTGTACCAAACTGAATTTATCAGTAGAGAGGAAACTGAAATTTTTAGGAAATGAGCCTCCTGTTTTAGCCCTCAGATTCATCAAGATATATAAATCTTTTCCTGTAAGTCTGAAGTCCAGGGAAGCATTATCTGTTTAGTGTCTCATGTACTGAAAAAAAAGAATTAGAGGTTCTCTGGTGTAATTTGAAGGGGCAGGCTTTACCCCAAACAAAAAGCATCTTTCTCTCCACCCCCTTACTTATCCTCAGTGCAGTTTGGGTGTGGAACTTGCCGCCATGGCTTGTTGTGAATGTGAGAAATACATAGAGGCTGAAAAAGTGAAATGGAGGATCTAATGGAGAAGAGGTGAAGCAGTGCTAGTGGCAGTGGTCCAGAAGGGACCTTTGGTTCAGAAATACCTGCAACTGATGATGGCTGGGAGAAGAGAGAGGGAGGGATTACCGTGTGTGTGTCCTGCCTCTGTGTTTAGGGAAAGGGTATCTCCTACTCATTGCTTCTAGAGACAGGTTATGGATTAATTGATATCTTTTAATATGCCCTGGTGCAGCTTCCTTCTGTTTTTAGAAGCCATCTTGGTTATAAAGCTTATTGCAAACATGATTTAATTCCACATTTTTCTGCTGTTGGATACGTTTAAATATAAATATTAAAGTGCTCTGGAAACCAAAATCCTGTCCTTTGATCAGTAATCTTGCATAGTTTTCAGTGTTTATACAAAGATGCAGTACAGGTGGACTGACCCCTTCTCACTGTTAGCCAGGCAGCTTCACAGCAGCAGGCAAACATTTCACTCCCCACAGCACCTCCCAGGCAGCTCTTCCCCAACACTCTCCCGTGGCATGTGTGAAACAGATGAGATGGGAAGTGATTGATGTCCGAAGCCTCAAGATGAAAGTTTTCATGCAATAACCACAAATTCAAAGCTTTCTGTATTGCTGGAAAATGAGTACAGGCTCTTCCTTTTGATCTTAGCTTCTTAAGCTTGGTCATTCTTCCTGCCTTGGTGCTTCCCATCTTCTTTCTTTTTTTCTCTGCTTTTTCCCTGTCCTCTTGTAGGTCTGACAACAGCAACAGTCTCTGTGCCAGGGTTTGCAGCCAGGGTCTTAAAATGTTGTTATTCTGCATATGCCAAGCTGCGGCTGAAATGTAATAGATGAGTATCCCTTTGTGTGTATATACTCAGTATATAAAGGACAAGGGAATAATAATTAAGACTTGAAGAAAATTTATTTAAACAGCCTTCTGAAACTGTCTCAGCTGGTCTGAATTTCCCTGATGCTTATCTGTTCTTGATCATACCACTATGTATAATTTGCTTATGCAGGTATTTTTCTGTAAAGTGAAGAAAAGTATTATCTTTGATAGCATGGAGATTTAAACCTATGATTTCAGCCTGGCTGGCTTTGATAAGGCTTATAGCCACCACTGAAAGCCCACACTCTAGAAATAAATTTTTGTTAAGCAAACCTGCCAAAAAATGAGGTTAAGGGATATTTATTGGGCAGAATAAATTTAAATAAAGTGTGAAACAAGGATTTTTTACTACTTCTTTATCGGAGAAGCCTTAACCATGGCACTACAGTTAATGCCTCAATAAAAACTCTAAAGCTTTTGGATGAAAGTATGGCTGCTGTTCAAAAATGGTTCAAGCTGCACTTTCGTGGTTTGTGTCAGCAAAGCCCACCAACTGAATTGAATTATTTTGCCAACTCCGGGCTACTTATTTCCCTATACATTACCTTGTTGGGCAATGCATAAGAGCTGCCCTAGATAATTTAGGGACCTGATAGCCTGTTGTGAAGTGAGTCTGCACCACTTGCCTAAATCCCAGCTGGGCTAGTAGCAGCTTGATCAGGCTTTCAAATGATCTCTGCAAGGTGCACTGCAGAAGTTTAGGGTGTGCCTGAAAATATATGATTATTTCTCTTGACCTCTTTCACCATCAGAAGAATTTATTCCTGGTCAGGGTGAGAAATAAACGATACACTCAGTTGTGTGCAGGTTCACATTCCTTGGGAAAGTTGGCTTCTACTGTTGCCTTTTGGAAAAGGAGGAACACTTTGAAGACTCTCCCTCTCTACTTTCTTTTTATTTCTTCAGATGGAAGGTACAAAGACAGCTTTAGTTCTTCGTTTACAAACATACTGATTTAGCTGGAACATGAGGAGTTTCTCGTTGATGCACTTTCAAACAAGTTTTGCTGGATGTTTTGTTATTTTGTATTAGATGGCTGATAGCATTCCTGAGGAATGTCTGGAAAAATGCCTCTAGTCATCACCAGGGCCATGTTTCAGAGAAACACCCAGTATAGTAGAATCATTGCATAGGATTTTGCTGAGTGGTTAATCAAAAAAGGAGGCTTTCATGGATTTTGGGCGTTTCCCTCCCTGCCCCACCCCCCCTTTTTTTTTTCCCAGTCTAAGCTATTTTGTAGCTCTTAAAGAAGAAAGTAAATGTAGTAGCTTAATAGCTGCCAGTCATTTGGGGTTTGGTTTGGGTTTTTTTTCCTCTTCCATAAAATTAGGGAAGATCAAAGAATTTCAAGAAGTCTGTATAATTTGAATTCAGTGGTATAAGATGCTTCCTTGGCTCTCTGATTTTAGAGTACTGTGGGCACGATATATGGAAATGAGAAGAAAACTGAATATTTTAATAAGATGCTTAAGTAAATGACACAAAGACTATTCAGTAATGAAAATAATTTCAGAAAGTAATGAAAATTAGCTGTAATGACTTAATAGATGGGTCATTTTGGAGGGTGTTTTCCTCTCTTCAGTCATGTCTACCTCTTCTTTTAAGTAGCATCAGTTTTAGGCTGTTTATTCTTGGGTACGTTTCAAGGGGGGATTATGTTTAATGATAAATGGCTTGTTGTGATGCAGTGGATAAAATGAACATTCCCACACAGCAAAAATAACAAATAAAATTGCAGCTTAGATAACTATCTCTATTTCTTTTCTCTTTTCTTAGCTATGTATGCCCAAAGGGCTGTCTTTCAGGACTCAGGCAGACAACAGGGATCCGCAGCTCCATTCGTTCATCATCACCAGAGAGGATGGCTCTCGTACCTACGGGTTTGTGCTCACCTTCTACGAGGAGGTCACGAGCAAGCAGATCTGCACAGCCATGCAAACGCTGTACCAGATGCACAATGCAGAGCAATACAGCAGCGTCTGCGCCTCCTCCTCCTGCAGCATGGACTCCCTGGCCAGCAGCATCGACGAGGGCGATGCCACGTCCCTCACCAAGCTCCAGCGGTACAACTCCTACGACATCAGCAGAGACACGCTCTATGTCTCCAAATGCATATGCCTCATCACCCCCCTGCCCTTCATGCAAGCCTGCAAGAAGTTCCTGATCCAGCTCTATAAGGCAGTGACCTCCCAGCAGCCGCCGCCTCTGCCCCTGGAGAGCTACATCCACAACATCCTCTACGAGGTGCCCCTGCCGCCCCCGGGGAGGTCGCTGAAGTTTTATGGGGTTTACGAGCCCATCATTTGCCAGAGACCTGGGCCCAACGAGCTGCCGCTCTCTGACTACCCCCTGCGGGAGGTGTTCGAGCTGCTGGGCCTGGAGAACCTGGTCCAGGTTTTCACCTGCGTTCTTCTGGAGATGCAGATCCTTCTGTATTCACAAGGTGGGCACTTGTCTGGCAGTGCGTGTTGGGTCTGTTTCCATCGAGCTGTTTCTGGGCAGCTGCAGCCACAGGAGATAATTTAATGTTTTATGGAGCTAATGTTGATCTTTAGGGCATTTGTGAAACATGAGAATGTAAAGAAAAAATGTGAGAGAAATGAGTCTGTCCTAATGAAAGCAGTAAATAATTGTATCCTCCAGGCAGTCTTAGTGCCACTTGTTTAATTGTGCATTGTATTTATCACTTGTGAAGGCTAGCAATAGAATTCATTTGATTATTATCCATTCACTGCCCTTGATTGTGCTGCAAGACAGAATGAAATGAATCCTATCTTCTGCAAAAATACCAGCAGAAAGTAATACATCTTGCAGAAGACACTCTTGCTACTTTGTTTTTCACATTTCAGCAGTTTGGTGAAATCTCCTTCCTCCTGTATGTTGGATATGTTCTGATTAAAATACTGAGAAGTCTTTTGGAACCTGGAGGCTGAAGATGTAATGCTGGGTTGAAACTGAGTGGAGTTAAATGTTATCCCTTCGTAGTCCTGCTTGAAATATTTGGGACCTTTGCTGACAAGGGTGCTGGTACTTCTTTTTGAGACACTTAAGATTGCACTTGGCCAAGGCTGGCTGCACTGGCTACAAGCCTGTCCAGATGTAATGTGCCAGCAAGCTTTTTAAAATATGGTCTGTACCTTTTCTCTTGTGGTTGTGTATTTCTGCAATAGTGCAATACTGTGCTACACATTTGGGGAATCCTGACTTAGTGCTGGGCATTTTCTCAGGTTTTAGACCCCTATTATAGTTTCCTGTACAATATTGGTTGCTGTGAGTCTGTCCCTGGTGATATTCGGATACTAAAAGCAAGTGATGTGAATGTTTCAATGCACCAGAGTGCCCAAACATGTCAATTTTAAATTTCCTACTGACTTTCAAGAGGATGTTCAGACTTCTTGGAGGTTCGTCTGTCTCACTGGATACCTGTCCATGTTATTTGGGCTTCCAAATGACATCTGTGATGCTGACCCTAAGTTAGGAAAATGTGCCTCAGAGAAAAATTTTTGGAGTATTGAGTGGGATGGTTTTATCAGACTGGAATGGAAAACATGAAGCCAGGAGGTATACACAGCTCTTATTGAAAAAAGGAAAATAGGCTGGATACCTGGAGTTCTCAAGAGATGTGGTTCAATCAATGCACTGCTTGAAATGGAGAGGGGAGAAAAGATGGGAAGTCATCTCAAATGAGTACAGGTAGTGAACCTTCAGGCTTCAAAAGGGAGTGCTTGGGTTTGCCACAGAAAAGAAAAGGTCAGTAAGTATGTAATGGTAATGCTAATAACTAAATCACTGAGAATGGGCAAAATAGGGAGGTAGAAAGAGGGTAGTTCTTCTACAAATGACAGAATTCAAAGGACTGCTAGTTCTTTGCAGAGCTCTTCTCCACATGGGCTCCAGGGGTTTGCTTTCAAGAACTGAAGATGAAGGGTTTTATCCGCTCTTGGTTTGAAGTATGAGCAGAAATCCTGCTGTTAGTTTTGATTAGGCTCCTTTCCCCTCCCTTCTGCTTCTCTGTGTGCATGTGTGCACTTACCCCCTTTCTTCTTTGGTTTGAAT
This sequence comes from Margarornis squamiger, assembly GCA_035222235.1. Taxonomy (NCBI): domain Eukaryota; kingdom Metazoa; phylum Chordata; class Aves; order Passeriformes; family Furnariidae; genus Margarornis; species Margarornis squamiger. The sequence continues at coordinate 61,762,850 of JAWWTY010000037.1, forward strand.
CGTGCTGCCTTTGCCACTTTACACTGGGATTTGGCATTAAACAGCAGCACCACTAAAGTGCTTCCCCACCCATCCCTGCTCGTCAGTCCCACTTTGGCTCTTGCTTATGGACTCACTGAAAACAGTTGTATTTTTTCCCCCTCTAAGGTTGGAGTGTTAGGAAAAATGTGCTTGTCGGGTTACATTTTAGTAATATTTTGAGCAATCTGTATATACATTACTTTTGTAACAGTCCTTGAGACAGATACAAAACGTAGACTATATAATTTGGACTCAATTTTCAGTGCCACCAGAAGTTAGAATAAATGTTATTCTTTCAATTACTGGCTGTAATTTAAGGGTTTACTTGTTTTGTTTGTTTTCACTGTGGGTTGGTTTGTTTGTTTTAAAACAAAAATGAGATAATGAGAAGTAGTCCTTTCCACCCTCCAAAATTCAGATTTTTTTTTTCTCTCTCCCTCTGTTGTTTGTCTAGGGGTGTCCTTGACATGACCTTCACTTCCCTATGTGGTATAGACACAACTTGATGGTGCATGGGGAAAAGTATATGGTTGTATTAGGGAAATTCTGTGATTATGTAAATAGCATCGTAATGCTGGTTCCCAGAGGTGAGGAATGTGGAGTGGAGGGCAAGTGCAAAGCCTTACTTTTGGCATACCCTGACAACTGAGGACTTGGCTAATTGTGCACTGTGGCTTCTTTTAAATGTCAGTCTTGCAATTCCTGAAGGAGAAAACAGCAGCTACTTTCCTATTTGAGATATAGCCAGCCTAGATACTACTGAAATCTCTATTAAGCTTTGAGATCCACTGGGGAGAAACACTTTCCTAACTCCCCTGTTTTCTTTCAAGGGAAAAGAGGAAAAGTTTTTGGCTTACATATCTCATGTTCCAAGAAAAAGAATAAGAGATGGATTTTTCAAGTTTGTCCTTCCTTCCTTTCCTGCTTTACAGAGGATGGACTCACTGGACTGTGTTTCCAGTGGCTTGGCCTTCCTGAGACCTTCCCAAACTCTACAAGAAATTAGTAGGAGATGGTCTTGCATCCACTGGTTGCAATCTCAAGAAAGACAGCATTATTTACCCAAAATCAGAATTCACTGACTTAATGCTGTAATGCTCAAGAAATCAGAGCACTGGACCAAAACCTACTTCAGTTCACCAAACTATTTCAGGGAGAGAGCTGCTGGGAACATGTACGCAAAATGGAAGCTGACTTTTTTGTGGTTCTCCTCACCCTGTTGGAAAGAAGCTTTTCATTCAATCTTGGCAAAAATTTTGTTCTTCTTTTAAAGAATAAATACTCTTTTTGGAAAATTGAGAGAAAGTATGAATAATTGCACAACCCCTGACCATACCATGAACCTAGTTGGTGATAACAGCAGTGAAGGGCTGGCAGGAAGGTTACACAGAGACTGTACTGGCTTTTCTGGAGTGGTTTTTCTCAAGGGAACTGGGGGTTGATGGTGAAAAAGTTTATTTTTAACCATGTAGCTGAGGCAAAATATTTCCAGCAGCCTGAACAAAGGCATCTAACTAAATGAAGAGGTGAGGGTGTGAGGTGACTTTATCCAGCTTGCCCTGAATGTTTTCCCAGCATGGTACAAGAGTGTCTGGCATAGCTTTGCAGAGGGGACAGGGGCAGTGGGGAGCTGTTTATACCATGGCTGCTACAGGCAGCTTTGGGTAGCTAGTTGCATTGTTCATGGTGTTTTACAGGTGAGGGGTATTCCATCATTTGGGAAAATGCAGGGATTATAGTGAAATGTAGCTTCACTTTACAGCTGTGGTGGTCAAACAGAGGGGTGGAGAGACTGACATAAAAGAATGATGAGTTCATTTTTTAAGCTGCTTTATTCCCAAACATTTTGGACTGCAGCCAACTACCTTAATCCTCAAATTTGAAGTTTATACTTTAATGCAGCCTGGTGCTACAGAGCTCTCACTGTGACTTTACAAACCACAGTTTGGGAAGTGGCGTGTAGGTATCTGTAGCTTTCTGGGGCAAAAGCCACTCTGACCAAAGTGTTTCAGTCTGAAGCTTTGAAATGTTTGTGCTCCTTGGGAGCAGCAAATGGTGCTGTGGCAGCATTAAGGCAAAACACAGAACACAGTGACATATCTGGCTAACTGGCAGAGACCTATGCTTGCACCTCAATGGCAAGACTGAAAAGATCAGCCCCTACTCTTCGTGGAGACAGTGAGGACTTCCAGGGAGTTAATTCAAACCACTGTTGGTAGGTAGATGTCATAGACTGCTCTAAGTGTCAACTTTGGTCTGCAAAGGTGATAATAGAAGGCTGCACCTGGAGGCAGTAGGAGCTGAACTCTGATGTCTTCAGGTTACATCTTTGTGCATATAGGGAATACTTTTAGGATTAAATAGAGACAGATTTTAATAGTGGGGCTTTGAAAAATCAATGAGAGAGGTTACAATTTTTTTTTCCCCCTGCAATTCTTCAGGGTGCAGTCTTTGCAATGCTCTTGCAAGAGCTCTTTGTTTTATTCAGAGCACTGCTTTGCTATGTGACCATGCAGATGCAAGGGTCTTGTTGTGTCCATTCTGCAATAGCTGCTACAATTTCCCAAGGATCAGTAACAAAACACCACTGGCACGAGATTTCAGCTGGAGAGAGATGAATTCGACTGTAAGCACTGCAGAAACCTCAGCAATCCGTTTTGTATGTCTGCCTTTCAAGGGATTTAAGCACGAGAGGGAACGTGTGGATGAAACAAAGATAAACTTCTTAGAGCTTAGACTGTTTCTGCTCATTATAATTTTGAGCATTTTCCAAGTTGTTTTTCCAAGGGCTTGGAGTAATTGCTCCTCCAAGATGGAAATATTCTTTGCTTTTGGTTTTTTCTATGTTAGAAATTATAATATAAATTACTATGCACATATAAAGTCATTGCCTAGAAAAAGGTAATGTCTGAGAGATCTTTCTTGTGAAGTCTGTTTTGGGGGAGATTTTTAAAAGCTAATATACACATGATGTGTTTGCCTTTTAAAGCATTTTTAGACCAAGTAGCTACTACGTAGAAAACATTTGCTCTTCTGCTCATTATTTAAATAGTTACCCTCCACACTAATATTCATCAAAATCAATGGGAAGTTATTGCAGAGAACTATTTACATGGGTCCCTTCCAACTCAGCATAATCTGGGATTCTGTGAAATGCTGTGAAAGAGACCTGGGTTTAGGGCCTCAACAGCACCACATTCTGAGGAGACTGCAGTGCGTGTTCCCCTGGAAAGGAGACAAGTGATTAGGTAGAATAATCAGAGAATTAAATATACTCTTCCTTTTTAACTTAGGTGAAAAGACAAAAATGTTTTTTTTTAAATAGAAGTTGCTTGATTTTTTTCACCAAAGTCTACCTGACCTGAAAAGTGAAGCATCTGGAAATATGGAGAAGGAGCTAGTCCAGGTTTGTGCTGCAACCCCACTCCTGTTTATGTTCACAATGAGCTGCAAAGGAAGATTTGGTCACTGCTTTCAGCACTCTCCACGCACACACACTCTGCCACCTCTCCACTTTTTTTAATTGGATCTCATTATTTTCCATGATGAAACCTCTTTTCCTTATAAGAGTAAGGTGAAGAAAGTTCAATTAAACCTTTACATTCCAATTATGACAAATGCCAGATAAACAGTCAAAAAGTGGTCTTGAGCAGAGTTGTTCCCTGCTGGACTTTGTGTCCTCCCCACCACCTCACTGCCTGCTGGGGAGCCTGCTCTGCCCCAGCAGCTGCAGGGACAAGCAGGTGGCTCCCTGTGTCTTCAGGAGCATCCTCATGTGTCCTGCTGGCACCTTGTCAGCCTTGTCACAAAATTTTGCTCTCCTCCCAGAGACCTGACCATGCTGGTAATGGGAGCTAATTCTTAAGGTGGGTCTTAATCATAAAGTAATTCATGCTGAACCACTGATGGCAGGCTGTGGCACGGATAAATCATACAGGTGGAAATTTATTGAAGTAGAAGTGGGCTTTTTTTACATTAAGTGTTTGCCAGTGAGGGAAAAGGGTAAGAACTGGCTTTGGTGAATACTGGCCTTAAGATGCTTCCCTTTGGACACAGCTGGCCCCTAGTCTGAAAGGCTAATTCTTACTTCAGGCAATTAGATGCAGGCTCATCTTGACCATTTTGTTCAAGAAAATATGTATTTTCTTATTTGCATAAATTGCCACTCTGCTTTTATCAAGTAACTCGTGCTGGTAAATCCACTCTTCCATTGGGGATGAAGGGCACTGAGATGCCATAGGTCATTTCCCTAGGACAGTCTGCTGGTTACAGCCCCATGTCTCACTGCACCTGCCGAAGTTCCCTGAATACAGCACTGGTACAAGGTGATTTGTATAGTGAATAAACATTTCCTGAACCATTTCTGTGCATTTTATCTGAACATCTCTTGACAATCACCTGGACAGGCTTGTCACTCATTGCAGCTGCTGATATACAAACCAGATGAAAGGTGGAAGCTTCCAGGGTGCTTTGATGTCTAAGGCACTTATACGTGCTGCTTCTGTGAAGCTACTGAGATCTGATTTGAAAACCTTTGCTTTCATAAACAATTTTTGTCTCAGATGTGAATTTCAGATTTCGTTTTTCATCTGCAGCAGGCTATTTATAAACATTACAGATCTGAAGGTACCAAGCCCCATGACGGGTCTCATAACTGTTATGTGCCATTCCTGACTCTCACTCAGAGCTCAAAGCAAAATACTAATTTTTATTTTCCAGCTTTTCTAATGAATCTGGCTCACCTAATTCTTCTCTTGTTACAAAAAGAAAAGCAATTGAACAGCAATTGCTTATAATACTTGGAAGAGGTAGCATGTGGGAAAACTGTTGGTCACAAGGATGTTTTAAAGGTGTTTCACTCTGAAGAATTAGCTTTTATTCATTAAGGTTGATCGATGGGGTTTTTTCTATGTTGTTGTTTTATTTAAAACCATTGCTTAGAATTGTTTTGTGCATTTTGATCAGGTACTCTTTGAGAACATCATCTAATTACCATCTTCCGGAATACATATTTAAATATGTGGCTTTGCAAAGCTGCAGTTACACTTTATGCATGTTCAAAAAGCAGTAGGGGAAAGGAGGTGGTGTCCAGGTAACTCATCTTCTCAAATACTTCAAAATGCTTTCAGATTGTATGTAAAGCGGGACTGTAAAGGAAAAGAAAGAAGCACAATCTACTTTTAAAGCATCAGACTGGATTTAGAAGGTCCAGGCTGTGACTGGTAGGCTTCCTGCCATACCTTTGGTAGGTTACAGGAACAGAGAGGTGGAAAGTGGCCAAGTTATTCTTTCATTGGGAAGGCAGGGGACATTGAAACTGGAATGTGAATTGATCACTGCAGGAACGCCGTTTCTGGTTTGAATGGGAGTGTGTGCTCTTATACATGCCCTGTATGTAAAATTGCTGTGGTTGAGCATTTGCTGGGAAGGTCATAGGTGAAATTATCTTCTGTTTCATTAGGACCAAAGATTTGATTCTGTTTTGGAAGTAGCACTGGAATGAGATCTTAGTTGTTTTGAGCAGGGATAACACTGATGTCCCTTTTCCCTTTAGAAGGCTCTTGGTTCTGCTTTGCTGCAGCAAGGGAAGGATTTTGAAATATCAGACTCCTTTGTAGCAGGAAAAGTAATTTTTATGTTGAGCTTTGTGAATTGCTTAACATTCCGAGCTTTTATAGAGCCTGTAAAATGAAAGAAAGATTATTTTGTTTTGTTTTCTCAGTCACTGCCTCTGTTTGAACTTTAAGCTCTCTGAGATAGATATTTCTGCATGCACAGTATCTGTTGTAACACTGTGCTGATTGGTTATTGTCCTGTTATTGTGTTGTGGAGAATCAGCATCAAGACAAATAACTGTCAAATTTTGTCCTCTTTCAGAAACACATTTATAGGGAATTTAAGTTCAAATGCTGAAACCATTTCCATCTCCAGCAGAAAACAGCGACCTGTAATTATACAGGAACATCTCAGGGTTTGCATTTTAAGCATTATGTTGTATTTGGTGAGCAATGTGAGTGTTACCAGACCTTTGTGAAGCTGGACCGTGGTGCTCATGCAGAACTGCCACCTGCAGTGAAGCAGGTCCCCACTGCAGTTACATGTCCTGCACAGGGAATTGAGATACAGGGACTTGGCTGAGGCCCTCCAGCAGATGATGCCAGAAAAGGAAGTTTGATCCAGAGTCTTTGAACTTGACTGTTTTGCCTTCACTCAGGGAGAAGGTTAAATGTGAGAGACAGTGCTGCGCCAAATCCAGCTAAGCGGTTGTTAGGAGGCAGCAGCTGCAATAGAAGCCCCAGGGACCACTTTGTCCTGGGATTATCCTCCTTGAGCAGTTTCTTTTGGAAAATGTTCTGTGAACAAATTAGAGATTTAACTCTGAACGTGAAGAATCACAGAATAATTTTGGTTGGAAAAGACGTTTAAGATCAAGTCCAACCATAAACCTAATGCTGGCAAGTCCACCACTAAATCGTATCTCTAAGTGCCACATTTACATGTCTTCTAGATGTCTCCAGGGATTGTGACTCAACCCCCTCCCTACTAGGCAACCCTTTCACTGGAGAAATTTTTCCTAATACCTATCTAAACCTCTCCAGGCACAACCTGAGGCCATTTCCTCTTGTCTTATCGCTCATTACTTGGGAGAAGAGACTGACCCCCACCTTGTTTCAGGTATTTGTACAGCGTGAGAGTTCCCCTTTAGCCCTTTTCTCAGGGCTAAAAACCCCTCATTTCTTCATCCAATTCTCAAAGGACTTGTGTTCCAGACCCTTCACCATTTGTTACCCTTCTGTGGACATGCTCCAGCACCTCAGTGTCTGTTCTGTAGTGAGAGGCCCAAAACTGAACACAGTGCTTGAGGTGTGACCTCACCAGTGCTGAGTACAGGGGGACAGTCACTGTAATGCATGTAAGAGAGGTGGAGCAATTAGATGGCAAGGAGATCCAGGGCAAGAGAAATTTAAAGCTCAAAGCCCATCTGCAAGCTGCAGAGAAACACATCTGCTGTTTGGGGCACTCTGTAGGTCTCCAGATCTTTTGGGTCCTTTCTCCACTCTCCTGGGCTGCACTGCAAAGAGAAGGGGGTTGCACTGCCCTGGGCTTAGGTCTCAACTGTCTGCTACTGATTTCTGTACCCAGGGATGATTTTGCATGGATCAAATCTATGCTCTGGTGGCAGCAGCTGCTGCTGTGGGCCATCAGCGTGGCTTGTGACCTTCTGCTCATGCGTTTAAAGCAGCCAGGTAGTAGCCATCCCTGTTGGCAGGGCAGGGTCTTTCACTGCATCCAGTGTGGTGTGCAGTGTACCTCTTAAGGTGGGTGAGCCGCAAGAAGAGGAAAGGGTGTATTTCACAGATGTCAGGAAATTGCCTGGGTTTCAGCCGTTTATGAGTTTGTGACCCTCTGTGGGTATCTGTCACCCAGACAGTGTTTTTACTTTTTGTATCTTTTTCTGGATGTTTTTTGATGACAGGTGAGTTGGGTTGGAGAAGGATCAGAGAACCGTTTTCCTACCTGGGCCTGTCATTCATAAAATAACTGGCAAAACTTGTCTTGGAGTTGAAGATTGTTATCAAACTGTAGTAGTGGTGTGGGATAGAATCTGAAAACACTCCCTCCCTTTACACAAGCACTCAGAGTCTATTCAAACCCTGTTTTCTCCATCCACTACCAATATTTCCTTCCCCCCCTCCCCCGCGCCAGTTCTGCCTCCCCTTTTTTTCCCTCTCTGCTTTGGGGAAATGGAGTAATCCCTTGTTTCTAGGTTTTCCTTAGTAACCATGTAAACTTCCCACAAATGATGGTTGGTACAAGAATCTCTCCATCAAAAAAGACTTCAGGCCTTATAGGATAGGTGTATTATTGTACAGGCTTGAAAGAACATAAAAAGAAACTAGAGTTTCTGACTTCTTTAAACAGGTATCAGAAGAATCATTTCCAGATTTTTTAATATTACTTTTCTGGAGGAACTTGGGAACTTCAATCTCTTCAGTCAAAACTGAACTGATTATCTGTGCTAATCACTGACAATCATTGCTAGATTGTAACAATCAGACTAATAATTTGGACATCACTAGTTGTTTTTATGTTGGGTTTGGTTTTTTTTAAACAGATTCTTCATAGTAAATTGGCTACAAAATTCGTGCTAGTGACCATGTTAAATATTATCAGTAGCACCAGAGAAAAGTGAGCATGCATTTCTAGACTTCAATGCCCTTATCCAAGCAGATAGTTGCAACTTTGCTGTCAAGACCTGTTACTTCGTGTGGATACACAGATCAGAAGAGACTTTGAAATTCTCATGTGTACTAAGACATACTACTTTCTGTATTTGATTTTTTTTTAACCTGTAAAGCTTTCAGAGTTATGAAATGTTATGAGACTCCTAAGCTTCACCCATAGGTATTTTAAGTTGAGTTTGTATATGTGTTCCTCAACAAGACAGTGAAGGGACATGTATAATTATAGACCATTGCAGTGTGGTGGAGGGATTCATAAATGGCTGATCTGTAGCTGGGAGTGATTTTGAGGTGTAACCTTGAGACTGACTTGCATACATGAATTAATTTTGAAGACTGAGTGAATAGCTATTAGTAAGACAAGATGAAAAATGTTTTTGCCTTGCTGACTGACCTTCTGCAGATCGAGGCTGGTTTTCCACAGAGAAGTGCTAGCAAGGAGAATGGGTTATGCAATTTGTTGTTCTAATTTGCATATTTATTCAAGTGTAGCTTCCCAGTGACCTCCTAATAGCTGAGCAGTGTCAGATGACAGCGCTTTTGCTGTTGTTGATGTCTGCCAGGGTATCTGGCTGGCTTGTTCAGGAACAGGATGGGCCAGGCTGGGTTCTTCTCCAGGCAAAAGCAGTCAGTGGGGCTATAGGAAAAATGCCTTTTTACCTGACTCAAAACCAGACTGTTCGTACATAGATCTTTAATTTCCTGGAGTGGGACAGAAGGAGTAGGAGAGATGGGCAACAATCCAGGTGTTACCAAGGATCTGGGTCTGGCCTTGAGGAGAGAGAATATCTCTTGATTGCTAAAACCAAAGCTTTTGAGGCTAAGCAGGGCACTGACAAGACTTGTTTTTGAATACAGCCATGAAGGAAACATCCCTTTTGCCACTGTTGCTGGTTAGTGATGATGTACCAGTGCACTGAAGCTGGAGGGGAACAACTTTGTTTGCAAATAGTGAAGAGCAGCTTTCACAAGTGGCAGAGGCCATGGGGGGGAATTGGAACTGACTCCCCCTCTTGTGTATGCCATGCACCTTCTGCAAGTTCAAAGTCACAGCCTTGCACTTTGGTGTTGCTGTCTAACCACTGCCCTGGAATGAGATGTGCTGCTTCTTCACGGTCAGCTAAAATTCCTGTGTAATCTGGGTTTAAGTGCTTTCATGTCCTTAGAACTTTGGGGGGAGTTTTTAATAATGTAGAAGCTGCTGTAAGATGACGTAAAAGCAAACATCTGGTCATTTGGTTTCACAGGCACCAGCAGCTTGCAAGACCCAGGGGTCTTTACCTGTTTCAGGGTGGATTGTCTGGAGTCTGAGACTTGCTATAAGGTTGACCATCTCTTTATATCAACATCTGATTTATTTATTTATATTTTGAAAAAAAAATGTTCTCAATTTATTCCCTCATTTATATTAATAAATAGGTTGTGGTATTGCATCATGCCAGCTGGATATTTGAGAAAGAATTAGTTTCTGCCCAAGTTCTGAAATATTTTGGCAGCTCAGCTGGATCAAATTAAATTTTAATGTAAAAAAATAATGCACAATGTTTTTACTTGAATCAAAACATTGTAAACCAACAAACTAGTGGATTAAATACAAATTTGGGAAAGTAATGCAATACAAACATGCTGTCTACACAGAGTATTTTTGAGAACTAAATTTATATTAGGCTTCTGTTTGGATTTTACTTAAAAACAATACTTTTAAATACTTAGGGTCTGTAAACTTCTGCTGGTTATGTAGCCAAGGCAAGCCTTGTGGAAAGTACACTCAGCCATAGAAGTACTAGCAAGTGGGGCAGAAGCAGGCAGGCAGGAGCAAGCAAGAAACCACAATGTTTCTTTGAAGTGCATTTCTCTCTCCTCCTTTTTCCTTGTAAATATACATGCTTTTTATAGAATTAGAGTATTGTTATCCTGTCCTATAGAAAGAACTTTTGGTATCTTTTTAATAAATTAATTTAATGACAGAATAGATCTATGCATATATGAATATCTATGCTCAGCAGTTTCTTTCTGAAAGTAATGAGTTTTGAAATTAAATATTTAAGGTTTTTAAGTACTGTCTTATTTTCAAAAGAACATTTTATTGTATAAACATGGGTTCTGTCTTGTTTTATCACTGATGTCCTTGCCAAACAGATTTCAAGAGCAAAACACAGGGATCTAATTCAGTGTGTGTCTCTCTCTCTCCTCTTGTCCAGATTATCAGCGTCTGATGACGGTGGCAGAGGGAATCACAACGCTGTTGTTCCCATTTCAGTGGCAGCATGTTTATGTTCCCATCCTTCCTGCCTCTCTCCTGCATTTTCTGGATGCTCCTGTTCCCTACCTAATGGGGCTGCAGTCTAAGGAAGGAACCGACCGCTCCAAGCTGGAGCTGCCTCAGGAGGTCAGTCCCCACCTTTGGGATTGCTATCCTGAAATGTGTGGTTAATATTTGTGTTTGAATTCCTGCTGGAAAATGCCATGCCTGGGGTTAGGCGTTCTCTCTGGTACCATGGAGACTTTTTGTCAGCAGAGGTGAGATGGTAGGGGGACTCTCCACAGCTCTTCCTGGTCCATTTCTGCATTTAATGAGTACTGCTGATTGTATTGACTTCTGCTTTTGTTGTGACACTGAAAGTTTCTCTGCATCACACTCTTCACCAGGTTCTGTTCTCTGTTTGTCACAGTCCTATTGACAAAGGGCTCAAGAGCATTTCATTCTGGGATGATCTTTATGGATTTGGATGTCAGGTGTAGTTCCTAGATGGTGTGAATCTGTCCCGCTGCTGCTGAGAAGTATGCCCTGTCCTGCCAACCTCATCACATCCTAGTGTGAGCCTATGTGTTCCTGCCTGGGTTGAGTTCTATTACTAGACCAGCATCCTGGCCTCAAAGAAGCCAGATTTGTGTTAATACTGTGCCTCTGACCCACTTAGACAGAAAAAAAAGGAGAGGTTGTCCTCCTCATCTAAGTGTTAAAATCCTTGGTGGTGGCAGAGAGTGAAATGGAGATTTTTCTCCTTAAAATTTGACCAAGATGATTAAAACTACTTCACATTTTAACCTGGTCATACAGCAAAGTCTTTGGGATATGGCTAACCTGTCTGTTTTCCAGATGGTGACTGGAACCACAGCATGCTATCCTTTTTAACTTGGGTTTCTTCTTCAAATCAGTGGGAATCCCAAAAATAACTGTTCATATGGCAGTAACATCTCATGACAGCGGCAGTGCTGAGCTCAGCTCTGTGCAGAGACCTCTCCTGGGGGCAGAGTCCCTAAGGCTTGCAAATATGTGCTCCTTCTGGGAAGGCAGGCAGGAGCAGCAGCCGAGGGGAATATGCAGGAGAGGGAGTTAGTATGTGGAAGTGGAGGGACACACACAGGGTAAGGATAACATGGTTTTTAAAGAAGGTCTCTTTTAAGTGTTACATGGAGGTGACTGAGTCTTAGCCTCAGTGGCAGGTAACTGCAAATCAAGTTTTACCTCATGGATGCAGTGACCAAAGCACACGAAATTTGCATTGATGTGGAAACAAAGCTGGTGTCTAGCTACACTCCTCAGTAAAGCCGTGCTAATATTACATAATTACTGTGATTTTTAAAATTATTAGTCACATGCTTTTAGTTGGCAGATTAAGCTGTCATTTTCTTTAAATTAAAATTTTAATATGACAGGCTTGAAGTATCGCTGGAATAACAAATTAAACATCACCAGGGAGAGAAGAGTAATAGCGGGGTGGAATCTGCCCCCCACCCCTGATGTTTAACAAATGAGTGAAAAATATCCGCATTTATGAACACCACAGGTTCAGTAACTCTGGGAGAGAGAAAGAAAGAAGGCATATTGAACAGAGAAGATCGTGAATCTCAAATTCCTCTAGACAATTAAAAAAATCAAAAAAATCCTACAGCATGTGAGCAGTGATGAAGCGCTGCTCGCTTTAGCGTTCCTTTATTGTTCGGGCCAGGGGCTAGCTTTTCAAGCTCCTGCTCTAAATATAAACCATTTGTTTGTTAGAGATAAAAATTCTAACAACTGGCCATCGTGCTGTCTTAAGGTTACTAATCTCTCTGCATTAACTTTAATCATCAGATGTTTTTGAAGAGAGGAGTGAGACCAGTTCCCCCAGGGTTTTCTGAATCCAAATCTCATTTTTCAAATTTTGTAAATGATATGCAGAGCTGAAATTAAAAAGCCTTTGAAATGAAATATTGATAGATAAGAAGGCAGTCCCTGAGCTAAAGAGCCGTACTGATGCATACCACAACTCTTTAATAGCTGCATAGTTAAATAAAGCAAATCATTTTGTAAGAAGGAATGCTTTTCTTTGTACAGACTAAATTTAATATGAAAAAGTGAGCTGAAGGGACACTTCTGCTTTACCAAATGAATCCTAATACCTTTCAAAGTATCTATGTGAAAGGTGATTAATGTCAAACTTGTCCCTGAAACATATCCAATGTATTGTAAATATGTTTGCCGGGGAATGTATTGTCCTGCTGAAAATTAACCTTTTCAGAAAAGGAGGAAAATAAGTCCTTTCTGTTCATGTAATCTGAAGATCAGTCTATAGTGTTTGGTAAGAAGCAAAGAACATTAAAAGTGCTTTGGAGAAGGTGAAGGAGCTGTGCTAGTGGTCAAGCCGGACTAACAAAGACCTGCTGCTGCTGCCCTTTGGGTTTCTGCATCTCCCCTTCTGCAGCTTTATGGCAGGGTGAAACCAGTCAGAGCTCAGCAGCTTGGGAATCTGACCTGGTTTAAGATTTTACTCAGCACAGTGCACTCAGACAGCGAATTTCAGATGTAAGCCGCAGTTGAGAAGATCAATTACTGTTTTTCATTCTGCTATTATTCCTAAGAGTGCATTTGCAATGTAATTAATTTTTATGCGGGGTTCTTCCATCCCTCCATTGACATTTTCCTAGTAAAAGTATCTGCTCTGCTAGATTAATGTCTTCACTTAACTTTAATCTGAGATCCATCTCCATTCATAGCAAAGCTAAGAGCACTCTCCTTAAACCTCAGGCAGGGGAATTGCCAAGATTAAAAGCCTCCATGGAAACAGGGGGTCAGGGGAGTGGGGAAATGGGGCACTATTTCCAGTGGACAAGCTGTACTCAGACATGATCCCAAAGGATTTCCATGGGACCCTCTTTTGTAGTTTGCTTGGACCAATGTCATTTTTCTCCCTGAACATCTTGTTCCTTGGTAGCACAGCTACAGCGGCTTCTTGCAGTTGGATCCTGGTAAAACAAATGAGATTCAGTAATTCACACAAAGGACATTTACATGGGCTGAGAAGTTTATTTTATCCTGCTTTCTGCTGTGTCCTTGGCTGGTCTGGGAGGGCATATCAAATCTTTATAGTGCAAAGTTTGGGATCTGCAAAGTGTGGTGGCACAGGAGAAGGCAGGAGACTTTATTTATTCATTAAGTCATTGTCATCCAGTTGGCTCTGAGCTTGACTGAAGTCTGAACTGTCACAGGCTAGGCAACACAGCTAAAGTCTCCTACATGTGTAAGCACTTACCCTTGTGTCGGGAAGCACCCTGGGAAAACAAGGCTGCATTGCAGAGTAGCCAATTCATGTGTCCATTTTGATACTTTTCTTTTGATTTCAGGCAAACCTGTGCTTTGTAGACATTGATAACCATTTCATCGAACTGCCCGAGGAGTTCCCCCAGTTCCCCAACAAGCTGGAGTTTATCCAGGAAATCTCCGAGGTTCTCCTGCAGTTTGGGATCCCCCCGGAGGGAAACCTGCACTGCAGTGACAGCGCCACCAAACTCAAGAACTTGGTTCTTAGTGACTTGGTGAACGACAAGAAGAATGGGAACATCCCCAGCAACGCCCTCAACATGTACGAGCTGCTGAAAGGCAACGAGACGATCGCCCGCCTCCAGGCCCTCGCCAAAAGAACGGGCGTGACGATGGAAAAAATGACCATCACGACTCCCCTCACAGAGAAGGAGAAAGATGGGAAGTTGTCATGCGAGGAGCTGGAGCTGAGGGACTACAAACTGAACGTGCAGCTTCGCGAGGTTTTCGCCAACCGCTTCACGCAGATGTTCGCAGACTACGAGGCTTTCGTCATTCAGGCTGCCCCCGACATGGAGTCGTGGCTGACAAACAGGGAACAAATGCAAAACTTTGACAAAGTATAGTATATATACTGTAGTACAGCTGTGTATTCATTTTTCCATTCAAAAGTGCTTTTGAGGGGGAGGGAGAATAGCTGTGTAATGTACACATAGCCTAGGTACTCTTTAATCTGCCGTTCTTCCTCTGCCTCGCTGAGAGATCTGTCCGTTCTCATTACTCAGGCCCACGTCGCCTGCCAAAGTACATCAGTGCACATCCACTGAGCTGGTCAGAGCTGTCTCGGCTTGCACAAACCAAGCTGGCAGGCGTCTGCCTGCTGATGGGGCTGCTCCTGTGGGTCTGGTGCAGGGGTAGCAGTGGAAAGTGGCTTTTTTTCCTGTCTTTTTTTTTGTTTGTTTGTTTGCTGAGAGGAGAGGTGCACACATGAGGAAAAAAACAAATCCATCCTTTTGTGTTTCCCAATCTCAAGGTTTTTGGTGGTGGGTAGTGTTGTTCTGAAGAAGGTTGTCACTTTATTGTGACACAAGAGTACTCTCATGACTCCATTGTAGCATGTACAAAAGAGTAAAAAGGCGGGTGAGATTAGAAATGGGAAAATAGAAGGCTAGCAAAAGGAATGAAAAATGTTGGGAAACTTGCAGAGTTGATATTTCTGACTCTGCAAAGTAGATAGCCATCAGCTTTTTCAGATACAAGTTCTTCTCTAAGACGAATATAGAAGGATTCAAAAAATCTGATTCAAGTCAGTTTTTGATGTAAAATAAAGAAGCTGCCCTGCCTTTTATTGGTTTGTTTGTATTCAGGCATTAAACAGTGCAGCATCCAAAAGGAGGGGGTTGTTTAGGCAATCTCTCCTGGTGCTTCTACAATAAAATGGGCTGTTAATTTTAGGGTTTTCAAAGCTCAGTTAGAGACTTAGACACACAGTCAGTTGTAATTGGAAATTCATGATTAATCTCCCTGTGTAATGTCACCAAAGAGCATTAGCTGAAAAGCACCGTGCATCCCTTGTTATATATGACACCTTATTACGTGATATGGTCCCAAGCTGGAACGCCCAGACCAGAGGTCCCACATGTGGTGGTGGTCTGCCACGTGTTGCACAGGGCTTGTTCCTGTGGATGATAGGTGCTAAGTTGCTTTGAAAAAGCTGGCAGCATGAGCACTACCTCAGTAACTCCATATTCCCTTTGCTCCAGCTGTCACAAAGCTTCCCTGACTGCTTGTTCCTCACAGTTGTGACCAAAGAGGTGACCTGTGAACCAAACCCCTTTGTAGATGTATTCAGAACCTATCTGAGAGATGTTTTTATGGTGGGGAAGCCTTGCCCAAGCCTTCCTGCTGGCTGCTGGATCGGTTCTCTACCGCAGGATGACTTGTCATGTTAGCGCTGGGTGGGCACTAATGAGCTGTTCTGTATTTCAGGCTTCCTTCCTTTCGGACCAACCTGAGCCTTACCTCCCATTCCTTTCACACTTCATCGAAACTCAGATGTTTGCAACCTTCATAGATAATAAGATAATCTCCCAGTGGGAAGAGAAGGACCCTTTTCTACGAGTTTTTGACTCCCGAATTGAGAAAATAAGGCTATATAATGTAAGGGCCCCTGCACTGCGGACATCCAACTATCAGAAATGCAGCACTTTGAAAGAAGCAGGTATGTCATTCAGAAGTACAATGTCAGCCACAAAGAAATATAGGTTCTCAGTCATCTGAGCATTACAGTCGATGAGGAAGCTCTAGAGCTACCTGAGGAGGGCTCAGCAGTGTTTTATCTGCCCTAAACAAAAACTTCAGCGTGCTTTTAAATGCCAGAAACAGCCTTCACCTTCCCTTTGAGCTCCCCTTGGCTGGTGCTGTTAATAAACACAACCCAAACCATGGATCTGGGCTCAGGATTTCTTATTTCAGGCAGCTCCTGTTCTATTGCCAGGAGAGCTTTCCTTCACCATGGTGGTGGGACCAGCGCCAGCCACACCGAGGAGTTGTGCCCCACTGTCTGCTCCACTGGCCTTGTCTCCCCCTTCCCACAAAAAGGCCTTGTTTTGCCTTATGCCATTTGGTTAGAGCAGCGGGGGGTGCTGGGGATGTAATCCTGTGTGGCATATTTAGTACCTCCAGCAATAGATGTTCAGTGTTAATGAACAATACACTGTGTACTGAAGGCTTGGATTACTTTCCATTACAGTCACAGGATGCATTTTCAAATTATACTTGAGTTACTCACTCAATACATGTGCAAGTATTAATTTCCAAGTAATACAGGGAAATTATATTCTTGAATTTGTTAGGACACTTTTTAATAAACTAGAGCAAACACATTTCTCATATTTTTTTGTTTGTTTGTTTTGGGTTTTTGTTTGTTTAACTCCTTCAGAGTATTTCACTTGTTATAAACATGGCAGAAATAGAAATTTATGTCTGCTTAACTTTTTCTGTCTAAACCCAATTCTAATTTGCAGGTCGACTGTCTATTCAGCGTCTAGTTTTGGCAGATATTGTGGCACCAGAACCTCATTTTCTGTCTTGTGAAAAGCAGCAAACTGATAGTAATACCAACTTTCTTTCATATTTACCATTCACAATATATGTGACCCCAGCACTGATGCAGCACCTGTTTGTTTAACCTACTCTTTTCAGAACCCTTCAAACCCTCTGACCCCACACTACTCACTCCTTTTCTCCAAAAGGGAACCATACAAAGTGATTTTTTTTTTTAAGGGGAAAAATGCCCTACCAAATTTCTAATGATAATGTATGTAAATCTTACAACAGTTTCTTTCCCATCACAGTTTTATAAATTAGGAAATTAGTTCTGTGTTGTTCGTGACAAATGGAAAATGGGTTTAGCTTCTGCATTTTTTTATATGTGTTCACTAATTGTGATATGCCGAAAGAACAGGCCTGCCTATTAATGGATGGGCTATAATGAGTTGAATACTAAAGTTTCTGATTATATGCTCAATTCCCTCAACCTCCTCTCCCCGGTCCTTCACAAGTTCATCTGACTCAGCGTTGAGAAGATGAAAGATTTTACTTTCATCCTGCCCAAGATTTGAGATTGAAACCTCATGTCCTTGGAGCAAATGACTGCACCACATTAGTGTCAGCAGAGCCAAGATTCCCAGGGAGCCCTCTCAACTCTTCCTGTAGTCTCCCCTGTTTCCAAGCATCTGCTCATCTTCCTGATGCTGCTCAGGCCTTGCTGCAATTAGCTGTGCTTTTTGAAGGCCTGTCACCCAGTAATGGCATATCTGATTTCAGGAGGAGGATCACTGTAGGTGCCAGATGTTTGCAGGACTTGGGTATCCCCCCACCACGCATCTGCCCAGAGAGATGTGTCTGGGGCAAAGTGAGGTGCCCAGTGCCACAGAGCTGGACTCAGAGGTCTCAGTTCTGCTGAAAGAGCCTTGAAAACAAAAAAGGAATTGCAGGGAAAGATTGCACTGCTCTTGTCAATTCCTAATGCATCCCGTAGGCTCTTTAACAGCTACCTTTCTTGTGCCAGTTGTGTTGGGTAAAGAAACTAAAAGCAAAATTTCAAAAACCAGGTGTCTCCTCACTTCTGTAAGCGGCAGATTTCCGTGTCTGAAGTCACTATCTAACTATTTTAGCGGGGTTTTGGGGATCTGAGCATGACCCCTTGTGTTGTGTCAGCACGTGCCCTCGGGGGTTCTCTAACACGGTCGCTCACCTGTGCCTGTGACTTGCAGCCCAGTCCATCGAGCAGCGGCTGATGAAGATCGATCACACAGCGATCCACCCGCACTTACTCGACATGAAGATCGGCCAAGGGAAATACGAGCAAGGATTTTTCCCAAAGTTGCAATCGGATGTCTTGGCAACGGGACCCACCAATAACAAGTAAGCACAGGTTTTACTTGCCGGGTTTAAAAGCGTGTTTCTCGTATGAAAGATTCACATCGTAATTTTGGATGGCATATAACCAGTTTAACGAACCCAGCTACTCCTTCCATTTCTGGTTTGTGTGGGCTGTGGGTTTTGAAGCTATAACCATAGTTTGGGTTACGTTAGGAAGTGTTAGTTCTGGTTTGGGGAAGATTCCTCAGAACTGTTTTCTGTTGGTAAGTATGCTGTCTTCTCATACATATTTTTAGCTTTACCATTGCTCTTATGAATTTGAAATTAATTTCTTTGCAGTTTTGCACTCAACAGGACAATTTGGAAGCCCAAGCCAAAATTCACATTCTAAAAGAAATTTTGGCATTGAAACCTCCACCCCATTGTGCAGAATGACATTAATGCCCACTCCATTCCTCTCTTTTCTTTAGCTGTTATTACATGACTGAGAGATTTTTGTAGCTCTTTCAGTTACTGCATTGGAATATCCTGGAAGAATAATTTCATGAGGGTGGAAAGTATGTGGTTCTCTGCCTGGGTTTCTTTTGAGTCTGATAAGGTTCTTTGGTGCACTTTGATATGAAGGTAGGGGTACCTATAGCTGTGTAATTGGGCATGCCATTACATAGTTAATTTAGCTAATGTAAAACCTGGAGTGCTGATACACTTACGTTTGTACAGGTGTACTACAAGGTACATTCTGTGAGGTTACTTTTTTAAAAAATCTTTCCTCCTTCAAAACCCACGAATGAGGGGGGCTTTCTCCCGCTTCAGAAATAAAATATTTTCACCAGTTTTTATAGATTCATTAAATTATTAGCTCAAACCCTCACTTCCAGTTTCTGTGCTAAGTCAAAATATGAGAGCACAGGTCAATTCAAGAGCTTCAGAAGCTACAGTTGTCCAGATATTAAAGTGAGCTCTTGTTTTAGGCATGTACATATGCACACAAGCTGCTCTGAGCTCTGTATGAGGTGCCCACTCACTTCTATTTATACACCTTTTGTGCACCCCGGTGCTATCTAATCCCTTTTAATAACCTGCTAGGGATAAGATTTGAAAATGATACCCTTAAGCATTAGAAGTTTAAAGAATTACAATTCCTTCAAAGAATTTTTTTTTTTAAAAAAAAGGGGGAAAAAAAAAAGGAGGAAAGGAGAAGCACATATTTTAAAGAAGTTCCTTTGTTTGCAGTCTTCCTGCAAATGGAGAGAAAAGTTTATGGGTAATGGTCCCTTCAGGAATGGAGGATTTCTTCATCTTGTGGGATACTGTATTTAGCAGGCTGCCTCTTATCCTTATGGTGGGTTTTAGTTTTACAGTGTCAGCAACAGCATGAGTGTGCCCAGCCTGTTTGAAGTTCTTCTGTCTTCTGGCTCTGTTGCAGAATCTTAGGGAATCTATGAATAAGCGTCAAATCAAAACCAGTTTTCCTTATGCCTTTTGAGTTGATTGGTACCTATTCTAAAATGTGGCTCTAACTCCTGGAGTGATAATTTTCATTTAGATTGCAGCCTGTTTCAGAATTTGTAAGTACCAAAATCCCATTACTTATCGCAAAGCGATGTCAAAGTGACAAATGTTTGGAATTCCTCCAGTTGTATATTGCCAAAAAGGTTTGTAATTGGAAAATCTCAAGACCATCTGTTCATCTTTCTGCTTCCTGGTTTTCGTGTGAACAGCTGAGAGGACTCTCTTCCTCTCCCATTTAAGATGTGTAATTCTGCTGAATTTACATCCATGTGTAAAACAGATAGCTTTTTCATGCCCTCTGCAAATACAGCATTACTCTTTTGAGCATAAAATCAATTGAATTATAGTCATCTATTAATTTGTATTTCTCAGTGTGTGATTCTTGGAGATATGTTTTACTTGGTTATAGGACTGGACCTTTGCATCTTGGTATGGGGTAAGAGAACATTTCAACTATATTCTCAGACACTTCAGATGCAGCAATTGTGTGTTTATATTATAAAGTTAATGCCAAAGATATTTCTGTGTAGATAAGAATTATTTTTGCAGACTTCAGTTTTTGTAGCAGATTTTGTCCTGAATGTTGTAAGGAAGTGTATTTGTAGGGAGGGAAAAAAAATCATTCCCATGTGTTGGTCAATTGTTGCTGAACAGTAACAAATAAACTAATTCAAACCTGTTTTGCTGAAAACCTCTCCTCAGTGGCCTGCAATCAGGTATTTATTGCTTCCCTCTCTGAGCTGATAAACTAATAAATACATAACTAGAGCTCATAATTTTTTCTAGCTCTTCCCTTCCTATAACCAGGCAGAGCGCTAAAGATGCCCCTGTCAGTTACTGGGCTGTTATATGTATAATATGTTATTTCAAAATCACATATATAATGCAAACAATAAACACTTCTAGTTTCAGTTTTAGATTCTATATGTGATGCCAGAAAACCACATTGCCTAGGCAGGCAGAAATTGTGTTTGGGAGAAGAGGTGTCTGGCACTTGCTTGCGGGCTTGGAGGGCAGGGCTTGGGCACAGGGGTGGGGTTGACAGCCACATTGGATCATTTAGGATCATAGAGTCATTTAGCTTGGAAAAGACTGTTGAGATCATTGAGTCCAGCTGTAAACCTGCCATTGCCAAGACCACTGTTTGAACGTGAGCCCTGGCCAGACTGGGATTAAGATTTGTTTCAATACAATCCTGACAGGGATGGTGGAACTGAGAGTAAAAACTGGAACTCCAGAGGAGTAGAAGGCAGGCCCTAAGAAGTTCCTTAGGGACAACATTAGGCATGGAGATCCTGAACCTATCTAAACAATGAGGGCTTCAAAAGGGAAGCTTTCCTGCATGGATAAATAGTTGGATAAAAGATGAAAAAGAGAGCATCAGAGTAAATGGTCAGTTTTAGTACTGGAGGGTTGATCACATTAGGATGTGTAAGTGTTAAAACACTGAAATCTGTTCCTCAAATGAAGTCCATTGATGTTTCATCTGTCAGCCCATGGCTGTGCTCAGGTGCATGCGTTGCCCCAGTTCTGTCACTCAGCTGCCTCCTCCTGCTTCCCCTTAAGAGGTGTTGTTTAGAGGGCTGGACAAGGGGATGAACCCACACTGCTCGCTGCTTTCTCTCACCTGCTTGGTCACTTCTAGGTCAGGAGAGCATCTCCTCTTAGACTTGCTCTATTCTTACCAGCTTTTAGGGTGCAGGTACCTGCTCAGAGTCATTAGGGCTGGTATTCACCTCTTCCCCTGTGGTGGTGTGTGAAAATGTTGACTTGCTCAGCTAAATAAGAACTTGACTGAAAAAAAAGTTCAAACTTCAGTTTACTGAAAAGTTTAAAAGTAAGCAAATAATTAAAAAACAAAACCAAACAAAACCCAAACCCAACAAAGCAATAATCAAACCCACCAAAATCCCCAAACGAGCAAAACACCCCACCCCAGCACCCTGCCCCCATAAAATTGGAGAACAGACTCACAGGTACATGTTTAGTTTCCCTAATCATCTTTTTGATCAAGACCACCAGAACTTGGATAAGACATTAACTGCAGAACATGCAAATCTAAACTTACACAAAAGATATAACTTTTGTATCAAAATTATTTATATAAATTAAAAGAAGTATTATTTTTCTGTAAAGAAAAGAACAATTCATCCCAGCTAACAGCAACTGAACCAAAAAAACACAAGCAGAAAACACCTTACCCAGTTCTGTCCTCTTTCCCATCAGGCAGCAGTGTCCCACTTGAGGGACTCTCTCTGCCCTCGTTGCCTTTGATGCATCACCCACATCATGGGAAAAGCTGCTGAATCTACAGAGAGCAGCTGCAGCTTCCTCTGGGTACAAAAGCATCCCCATCGTGCTGCTCTAACCTTGTAAAGCAGTGGCTTGTGCAGAAGTCCTCCTAGAAAGTGTCCCAGGAGAAAACAGGCTGCAGTCTCTTAGGCAGTTTGACTGTTATTCTGGAAAAGAGCCGTGGTTTCCGGAGTCCTCATTTCCTTTCTCAAACCTCAGCACCACACTGTGGTTCCTACATGTTCCCTTCTTCCCTCTCTGCGTGCATTTTCTGCCAGGCTTTTAAAATTGTAGCTGGGACTCCACTCACTGATGCATTTGCAATGATCCAGGAGTGGAATTTGAATGACAAAAAGCCAAGCTACATAAACACTTCATGGTTTTTGATTAGCTAATTGTTAAATTAGGGGGAATATGCTTACAGTGCAAAACTAAAACAATGAAACAAGCTGTGTTTTCAATTTAATTGATTACCTTGTAACTTAATTTGTACTAAGAAGCTTGATAAATGAGATTAAATATTGCAGAGGAAAACATTGATTGCACACCAAGCATGGGAATATATTTGCATTCTGGCAATTTGTAGTGAATGCCTGCAAAGAGCAACTGAACTGATTTTTTTTTTCTTTTATCTTTTGGTTTTCAAATGAAGGTTTTGCTTTGTTGCACATTTACAAAATGGCATAAATTACCCTTTTTTTGCCTTTCTCTCTGTTTAGCTCCATTTTTCCCCGCTTCTTTATCTGAGCCCTGCTTTCCTCCTTGCTTACTTCCCTGACCAATCTGTTTCCTCTTCCTGCCCTGGGCATTTCTCTCTTCTGAGTCTTCTCCCTTCTATCCCAGCTTCTTGTGAGCTTCATGCTTTTGTCTGTCCTCTGTGTCCTACCTGACCTGCAGCAATCCCCAAAGGGGGGCACAGTCCAAGTCTTCAAGCACAGCTCCCACTATACTTGGCTTCCTAACCTCAGGCTTTAGCTGAGTGCTGTGTTGCTCCTGCCCATGAAGCAGATTTCAGGATTCTTTGCTTTCTTGAGGCATTTGTTCCTGAGCTGTGTTTTGCTGATCTCACCACTGTGTCAGGATTTATTTGTAAAAATTGTGCACTAGGGGTGTATGAAATGGGTTCATTTTTGTGCTCCAGTTTATGGCATGACTTGTGTGGACACTGTCCTGTGGCCTCCATCATCAGCCCCTCTTCAAGCTGAGAACTGTCCAGGGCTTGTCTGCCTGGTGCTCTGGCTCTCCTCATTTTTAAGTAGGACTACTGTTTGCTTGTTACTAACAGTTAACATCAGTTTGTATTTTCAAAGAAAATACAAGAGAAAGAGATATAGGTAATGCAAAGAAATTGATGAATCTCTATATGATGACAGGATTTGTTCTGGTTTTAACTAAGTTATTTAATTTTCAAGTAATATAGAGTAGTGTATCTGCAGTGCACTTAAATGAGCATGAAATGAGTCAGCAGTGAGCCATCAACACACAGCACTGGTGTTATTTAAACTTTGTGAGTAGTAAAAGCTCACCTTTTACATATGAAAATCTGAAACATGCAGTAATTACACTTTAGGTAACCTAATACAGTGAACCACCGACAGGTGCAATGAAAATATGAAGCAGTTGTATTTAAATACATGCATTTTTGAGAATGAGGTGTGAGTCACTTTTTAAGTCTGTGCTTAAAAATGGTTTCTGAGATCGGAAATATGTGCTGTGGTGATTTGGAACCTGGTGGGTGAGTCTCCAGAACTACTGATCTCCTGCTCAACTGGTGCAAGGTGGGAAAAGTGCAATTAGCTTCTTTGAGTTAACATATCATTTTAGCATAGCTGTGCAGAATTAAATTTCACAGGGAAAACCGTGCATTGAATCCTTGCATCTTCTATTTTCTCTCCCCTGAACAGTGCTACAGTTTTGAGGGACTTTACAAATTAAATACCACTTAGGACAGTGGTTCCTTGGGGCTCCAGAGGTGGTGATGTTGATTTGCTACCACTATTCCTTGCAGAGGATAGCAGTTGTGGTGCCACCGTTTTAAATCACTTCCTATAAACTGATGAGACAGCCTGTCAGTGCCAGACCATTCTCTTTAAGGCATTTTGCTCATTTTTGTCCACCCAATGAGCAGTTTCAAAGCTTTACTATTCCACACTACAAAAGAGACGGAAAGGTACAGAAGTCTCTATCTGAGCCTTCATTCTGCTTACCATGGAGCGGTATTTGTGGAGCAGATTCACAGTGTGGATCCCATCCCCTGTCAACACTCTGAGCATCATCAGGTAGAGCTCAGTTTTTACTTTCCTTTTTACTTTTGGTCCAACATGTATTTGGCTTGGAATCTCTGTCTAGTCCCACACAAACCACATCTGAACCCAAGCAGTTTGCATGTGCAGTCTGTGTGTATTTAATGTGTGCAGGCAGCACGCATACTTCAGGGGCATTTGGTGGAGGGTGCAGTATGTGCTAATCTATGAATACAGAAACACAGTCAGGTAACTCCTTTGATGGGCATGTATAGGTAGAATGGGTATTGTCATGATTTGCAGATCTGAGTAGCCATCTGCTTCATGAGATGGTTTATGTGAGGAGATTTACGTTCTGTCATACAGACAGGGGCGTTTATCTCCTTCCTTCCCTCTTTTATCAGTGTAAATAGATTGTCAATTACGATAGTGATTTTCCTGATGATGGCAATATTGGTTAAATCCATCTGGGATCTGTGAATTAACTTCTCTGGCAGCATGTTCATGTATTGCAGTATATATCCTGTTACACTCATGTCTGGTTTGGGTAGACATCATTTCTTCATTTGTCCATGGAGGTTTTAAAAGGGATATGGGGGAAAGGGGAATAGAGAGAGATGTACACATGGTTGCGATACAGTGTGATGGGTCCCTGGTGTGAGGCTGCTGTTTTACTAAATTGTTTCTGACAGCTTTGATGCTGACTACCTTACCACTTTTGTTAGAGAAATTAAGCATCACAGGTCAAGTATTTTCTTTTGCAAGTGTCACGATCACATTTCCTCCAACCCCTGCAAACCCTTTCTGATGCCTGTTGGGTCTGATTTGATACTAAACAATACTGACTGAAATTCACTGTTTTCGTGTCACAAGGGTCTTATTATGAGAAGCCTTCATTTCATTTCTCTATATTGAACAGATCACAGTCTTCCCTTGTCCCTCCTCTGAAATATCACTGCTTTTTCACAGTCCCTGGAGGTGAGGAGCATTCATCTGTGGACATGGGAGTTAGATACAGGCAGACATTCCGAAACAAGCCTTTTCTCACTTCTCCAAGTAGGCGGCTTGTCCCTGGGCTCCCTGCAGCACCGTGCCTGAGCTGCATCTGCTTCACCCCCAGAGACTTGGTGCTTGTAGCAATGCCTCTGCTGTGAGGAATGAATGAAACATGCCAATAGTCCATGCCCATGGCTCTACTGGCAAAACACAAAGGAGAGAGGGCATTTTTTGGGTCGAGGGTACTTGGGTAGCATCCGGGCTGAACAGCAGTGCTGCAGTGCTGTGCTCTGCCAGGTGCCACACAGCTCAGGGTTCATCCCTTCAAGGGAGGGACCAGCCAGGAGGGCTTTATCTGCTCAGGTGTCTGCTCCACAAGGACATGGGTGGTAGTGGTTCAGCTGGAAAGCCCAAGACTACGGGCTGACAAGCAGGTGTTTGCTGTTGGGACTACAGCTCTGCTTGCTGCTTTGGCAGCACCAGGCTGAGGTGTGAATACAGCAGAAGCTGATGGCAGGGCCAGGAGAGGCACCCAGATGGGATTTTGGCAGCCCCGGGGAGGTGGTGCGGCCACTGGGATGGGCTTTTATCCCCCTTAAAATCACTCTGAGTGATTGAAAGGAGAGGAAGAGTAATTCAAAATGCAATTGCTGCTGATAAGAGGAGTGGGAATGGTCATCATAATATTGAAGCATTGTTTTGGGAAAATTCTATGTGGCCCAGTAAAGAAAAGGCTTTAAAAGATTTAGCTTCTTAATCCTGTTTATCTGCTGTTAGGTCTTCACAAAATCTCCCAGAGAGATTCAGAGCAGCATCCAAATGCACAGACCTCGCCCAGTGACTCAACAGCTCCTCTTCCTCAGCTTAGAGGTTGGGGAAGAGGGGATATGCAGCTCACTGAGTGTGTAATTGCTTGAACTAATGAACAGCAGTCATTTTTTCATAACTGTCCAATGATCTTTACATTTGTGTGCTTCAAATATTCAAATAGTTTTGATTAATAATCTGGAGAATGGTCTGTGCCTTCTCTCAGATGAAATACAGTGCTGGAATTAACTAAAAATGCTTAATGATGGTGTATTAGTTGTAATTATTCTATAGCTTTCATTCTGCTTTCACCTTTGGTGAGATGTGTTCCCTCAAATGACAGTTCTAGCAATTCATTCGTCTTCAAGTAACTGCAGAAATGCAGGTGGAGAGTGACCCAAGCTCTGTCTACAGTTCAGAAGATGCCATATAAATTGGAGCAGAAAAATATAATATGAATAATGTTTAATCTATAACTTAACTTTACAATGTGTTGCTGGCATTCTATCATGTGAAATATAAATGTGGTACTGGCTTGTAATAAATGTAAAGTCTCCAGAGCCCTTTAGCTAAAGTCACTTTTATGTCTGCTATCTTCTGTTCAAGACTGTGCTTTTTTGTGCTACTTTTCTGCTTGTTGATATTATTAAAACTTGGGGTTTAATTTCCCCCCTCTCAGTCATTTAATGAGGCCTTGGATATTGCTTCTGAAAAAAAAATAAATTAAAAATGGTGACTTATTAAACTCAGAAGCTGTTTATTTTTAAGACTTCTGCAGAGGTGCAAAGACACTTATGTCAGTAATGTATTCCTCTGAGAAGGTATCAGCATTTGCTGGGCGGACACCTATTGGGCTGTTTCATTTGGTTACCAGAAACTTGAGGCTACATTTCTTTAAAAATAAATTCCTTGTCATATGGGATGATGAGGTGAAGAACCATAATTACATGCAGACCCAGATTTTTTCCTTTGTACTTGTTTTCTTGATGTTATTTGGGAGGTAGGACGTGACATCAATTTGACTATAAAAACTACAGTTCCTATGACTTTCCCCCCCCCTTTTTATCTGTGCATTTAGCTAAAATTTGGTGTTCAGTTGACCCACCAGAGCAACTGATGGAGATAGTTAGGTACATATATGCAAAGTTCTTCTCTCTGGAAACAGGAGGGTTTGTTTACAGGGGTCACATCCCTTGACTTCTCTTGGGTCAGGTTCCTCTCCCTGCACATCCCAAATGGTTTGCCAGATATGTTAGAACCCAAGTCCAGCTCTGTGCAAGAGATTCCTCCCCCTGACGTGTATCTGCCTGTGTCACCAGCTGAAAGTCCTTGCCGACAAAGTTTAGATCCCAGATTTTATTTGTATATACTCTTGTTTGGGGTGCTGACAGAAATGGATGGGTTTGAGATCTGGAGAGTGCTGTTGTCACCAATACCACCAGTGTGGAGAGGCTCACCAAGCACACACTTCTGTCTTTGTTGTGGGCATCTCCAGGTTTCCCTCTGCATAGATATATCAAAGGCAGAGAACCCAAATCCTCAGAGGCTCTCCCTGTTGATCACAGTTCCTACAGAAAAAGCCATCTCAGAGTAGTTGTGGTGCCCACCATGGACACATCAGTCTGGAGTAGAGTGGCCAGGGTGGAAATGGGTTTTGAAGGGTCTCTTTGACTCAAGTGCTAAGGTTGGCAAGTGTGAGTTGTTTTTATCTTACTGCTTTTTTCTTTTAAACTTCTTTTCTTCCAGATTTAGGTTATCTCCTCAAATTCTTCCAGGCAGTTTCCTCCTGGAGGTAGAGCCTTATTCATACATCCCACCAGGCACTGGAGGGGGAGCATTGCTCTGAGCAGGATTTGTGTTCTGTTTCACTCTTTATGTTCTGAGTCAGGAGACAGGCAGAACAGATGACTTCATGAAGTGACTGAAAGGCTATACATTTAAAGGTGCTTTTTTTTAACTGTATTTGAAAGATAATTTGAAGTTTAATAAACACAACCACAGCAATCAAGTAATATTCTCAAGATACAGCCTTTATGTGCATTAAACAGCTTATATTTAATGCTTAATTGGTTGCTTTATACAGTGTTATTTCAACTTTCTTTTATAAATATTGCATTAACTTCATTTCTCTGCATCAGTTGAGCATTTTTGTTTTCAAGGATTTGATATAAAGGAGTTTGGACACTTGAGAGCTTCAGGGTTGCACAAACCTGGTTACCAGGTGCCTGCTTTCAGGCAACAGCTTAAGGAGAGGAAAAATTCAACTGGACATATATGAACATGTGGAAAAAAAACCCCAGGCTTTTTGTCTTGATATTTGGAAGTCTGATGCAAAAAAACAAGAAGGGAAGATAGCAACATGATTAATCCCAGGGACATCAATATTGTTTATAGCCTTTAGACTTAGGTGCACCCAATATCACAGTACTTACTGTTGCAGTGAGAAGTTTCTCTCAAACAGTTCCTGGAAGAACCACTGAAAGTGCAGAAAGGAGAAGTAGCACTTCTCACAAAAGAGGAGAATCATAGCAGTAGCTACTCAAAATACATCATTGTATTTTTTTTGTTTCTACAGACACCATTTTTATCAAACTTCATCAAATGCAGCAGTGGTGTTGGGTAGCTAAGTACAGCAATTCACCTGGTGGTGGCATCAACGTTGTGACATGATCTGAATTCTTGATATCACTGGAGACCCTGGCAGGCACTGGACATGTTTCCATCAGGGTTTTTGTCCCTGGGGGGCACGATGGCCTCTTGCTTTCCAGATGGTTTCCCATGTGGAGGTCAGGCACCACTTTGCACCCATGTTTACTGCAAGATCCAACTTTGAGCTTCCCTTTCTCTTGCTGCAGACCCATCAGATGTCCTTTGGCTCCTGACCCAGGCTTTCCCTCCTGTTTTCTTTAATTGCTCACGTGTGTCTTCTCTCTCTCTGGCTTCCCAGCCGCTGGGCCAGCCGCAGCACCACCACACAGCGGAGGAAGGACCGCCTGCGGCAGCACTCGGAGCACATCGGCCTGGACAATGATTTGAGGGAGGTGGGTGACATCATCTGTGGGCAGCACAAGCTGTGATCCAAGAGGCGGAGGTTTGGATAAACAATGTGCTTTTTACTTTAGGGCGGTTTTGTGGCTACTGTCGTATTTGTTTGGGTCTCTGTAGCCCTTTAGATGTTGCTTCGCTTGTCACAGATGCTTGTATATGTTGTACAACTTCAAAGTGCACAACAAAAATAAAGTGCTTTTATTGTTTTGGAACAAGGCAGCCCCATTGTCCTCAGAAAAATGGCTTATTTGCTGACTGAGACCCTGGTTGTGTTGCTGCATGGAGGCAGCAGAGCCCTGGTGCCTGCCTGAGTGCAGCTGCCAAGCTCTGGCCAGGTTGGAGGTCTCTGGAAAAGTCAAGCCCTTGAATAAATGTCAGTGCTGTAGAAATGAATGAGGCAGGGTTCTCCCTTGTTTTTTAAAGGAATTTTTTTTTTCCTTTCTCTTACGTAGATTCCTGACATGAGTAAGCCTGTTTGAAAGGTTAAGACTTTGGGGCTTTTTTATGCCTAAAGCTTGGGAACTCCCATGCATCTTGTAAATGCCAGTCATGTACATGCATTTCTTTCCCATCTTTTCATTTTCTTGTCCTCCATTAAATATTTTTCACCACATTTTTCCATTGATATCCATGTGCTTCTTTTGTATGTCACTAGCAAAAATAAAACACTCATGCTGTTTTGTGGTGAATCTTGCTGAATAATGTTGGCTGGTGTTGCAGTTTGCCCTCTGAAAGAACCTGAGCAGATGAGTGGACTTTTCAGCCATAGCATTGAATGATGTTTCAATGGAAACACAGCAAAACAGCACTTTTACATATTTGTTGCTATTTTTGCTAACGTGGCTTTGCAAGTATATTTTAAACGGTGTCTCGTGTGTATATCTCAGCAGAGCCCTTTCAATACTTTGTCGTGTGTTTACTTTTTTCTCTTTTTTTTGGCTGTGGATCATATGCATGCTTCTTTTGCTTTGTCTCCTCTTTCTTTCTGGCTGTTCTGCCATTGGGGCATCTGCCTCCTCTTAGCCATCGGAGGAGCTTTTGCTTCGTCAGAACTCAATGGCCTTCTGGGAGTGGGATCAGGGACCACCCCCTCCTGCACGGCCTCCTAAAAAATCCTTCTCTGAGTGCTGCCTGGTATGTTTTAGTTTTTCTTGTTGAAAGCTGCTTTTGAGATGTTGCTAGCATGAGGAACCTCTGTCTTCGCTGCATCTCAAACCTCTCCCTTTCTTGTAGAGTAGGAGCACGTCCCTGTAGCACTTGGAAGTGTGGTTATAATCAGAAAAGTAGCTGCAGATGAGCTTCCACGAACATAATGGCTCCAAGGCTGAAAGACCAGCCTTGTTTTCCTTTCTTCCCCCCGCCCATGTTGCTCAGCTGGTGTCAAATCCAAAAAAGCATTGCTTTCTGACTGCTGGATCGTTGCATCCCAGTGAGGAAGTAGGTGGTGGGGTGTGGATGTTGCTGAACAGGCAAGGTGCAGTCACCTGGTTCTCTCAGCCCACCTTTATTCTTCTCTTGAACTTATAAGAGCTAATACTGTTTTTTTATTTTAGTATAATAACAAAATACACAGTGAATAAAGTAAGGTTACCCGTGTTTTGTACTCTTCAGACTATAACCGCACTTTGCATTTTATTTATCCTTTTACATTTAAGAAGAAATATTAGGTTTCCTAGTTATATATTTCCTGTGTTACTTTTTCACTGGTTTTGCTGCTAATTTTTGCACCGAGTTAGATTGAAGTCACTTGTGAGATTGCTTGATGAGCAACACGCTTTCATCCTCTGTGACTTTTTTTGTTTTATTCCCACCTGTAGTTTTTCAACTATTTTTAAATGGTTACAGTATCCGTGAAACTGTAATTACCTGACTGAGCACTTCTGCTGAACGCAGCTTTTCATGGCAGAGCTCTACGTTCTCGTCTGAGCTGTTGGGGGGATGTTCAGTGGTTCTTGTCCAAATTTTGTGTTGAAAAAATCCAATTGTATCAGGAAAACTGTACTCCCATTTAAAAAAGAAAAAAGTGAGCTATTTCAATTAACTTCAATATGTTTGGATTTTTCTTTTGCTTTTCCTGATCTAATGGAAGATGTCTATGCACATGGCAGGAAAGGTTGGAACTACATGATCTTTAAGGTTCTTTCCAACCCAAACCCTTCCATGATTCTGTGAAATAAATTTTCTGCCCAGACAGGGAGCTCCAAGGATGCAGCAGCCACAGTGACCTCTCAGTAGCAGTACTGAGTCCCTGGGGGGATGTGATCCTCTCCTCTCAGGAAGAGAGTGGTCATTGTCACATACCAAAGAGGCTTCATTAACTGGATAAAAACACACTGTGGAATCAGAGCATTCCCACACCAGGCTATGAGCACTGTGTTTCAAGACTTTTGTTTGGCAACGTTCTGTTATCTTACTCTTTTTAACTAAAACTTTATCAATCATTCTTGAACAAATTTTAGGTAGTTGTGACCAACTTCTCAGCCTTGCTCAGCCCTCTCACTGATATGGGAGTCAGAAGTCACTTGTTGATTTTTATGGTTTTTTCTGTTTTCTTTTTTTGGGTTTTTGTTTGTTTGGTTGTTTTTTGGCTGGTTTTTGGCTTAACCAAAAAAAAGCCAACACAAAAAGTACCCCACCCCTGAAAACAAGGCAGTGGAACAGGACAGTTTAAAAGTCTATTTTTACTGCTTGGATCTTTCTTTAAGGAGTATGCTGATTTTTTTTTTGTCCAGACTTCACAGTTACCACCCCATGTAAAAACATGAATGATCCTTACAATCAGTTTTGTTTAAAATGAGCTTCACTTGTAATCAAGAAGTTGAGAATAAAGGCAAGTCTCATTTTTCCCACATAAACTATCCAGATGAAAAGTAATGGATGAAATCTTTCTCCTTCACTAAGTGTATTTCTGTTTCATGTCATTTATTTTCAAAGGATTTTTTTTTTTCTATTCATGTATAGTCTGGTCACAAATTAGACAATCTTTTTTTAATTTCTTTTTTTTCAAGTGAGAACCAAATAACAGGGGAAAGAAACTTTACTGGGTGTTTTGACTTTATTGCTGAATGAGAGTATTGCACTTTATGCATTTGCTGTGGCTAACAGCACAGTTCACTAGCTAACATTGACTGATTCTGTGCCACACAGGAAAGTATTTTGCTTTTGCTGTTCTCAAAAGGGATCACTCCACTCCTCCAGCCTGACACCTAAACATCAGACAAATCAAAATTTTGTTCCTAGGTTAACACTAGCTCATTCCTTCCCACCAGCATTTGCTTGCCTAGGATTAGGATAGGGAGAGTCCCTCTGAGTTGTAATATCTAAAGTTATTCTCTTTATTTTTAGAAATACATGCAGGAGGCAAGGAGTTTAGGAAAAAATTTAAGGCAGCCCAAACTCTCAGACCTCTCTCCAGCTGTGATTGCACAGACCAACTGCAAGTTTGTGGAAGGGTTGCTGAAGGAATGTCGCATGAAGGTAGGTTGTCCCCTGGGTGTTTTCCCCTTGATTGCACTGAGCCTAAATAGCATCTGCAGATGGTCTCCTGATTCACATCTGGAATGGCACTGGTCTGTTGGTATACCAGGCTATCCACTAAAGGTTGGATATCCCCTTAGTGTTACATTTACATTAGTATTACAGATCACATTAGTATATCAATTTAACGTTATATTATTCAACAGCTAGAGAAGAGAAGGATGTGTCCTCGCTCTTCTATTTTACATAGTTGAAGTTGATGAAAAGAGTAAAAAGGACAGGAAGGAGAATCAGCATGATCAGACATCTCCGGGAGGATTTCCTTTAATTGTTCATATTTACACGTAGCCTAAACAGAATGGGCTGGAGACCCTCAGGCAAAAGGGGAGAATTCAGCATGTGTGACCTGTGCATGTTGTTTATGCAGACCAAATGAGGTATAGCAGTTTCTAATAGTAAAGAAACTTTTACAGCCATGGCAGCATAACTTCTTTGTGTCTGTTGCAGTTGGTGTTATACTGCATTACCTGAGTGTTAAACATTAATGGCTGTAACAAGAAGAAAACCAGAAACTGAGTAAGACTGAAAATGTGTCTAGTGCTGTACTCTGTTTTGGTCTGTACTCTGCGTGTTAATAGATCAACAGTGTAGGAATAGGACAATAGATAAAGGGTATAGAAATAGGACAGCTGGAACAGGCTCCCCAGGGAAGTGGTCA
Source organism: Margarornis squamiger (assembly GCA_035222235.1). Taxonomy (NCBI): domain Eukaryota; kingdom Metazoa; phylum Chordata; class Aves; order Passeriformes; family Furnariidae; genus Margarornis; species Margarornis squamiger. The sequence continues at coordinate 61,796,117 of JAWWTY010000037.1, forward strand.
CAGCACCAGTTCAAAAAGAGTTCAAAAAAAGCTCCAGAAGCATTTGGACAACACTCTCAGGCTCATGGTGTGTGGGCTGTCCTGTGCAGGACCAGGAGTTGGACTTGATGATCCTTGTGGGTCCTTTCCAACTCAGGATGTTCTGTGATTTGAAGTAATCATGCAAACTTTTTTTTTATATAATTATTCTTGTTAATTTACAAACCCTGTAAAGATATTTGAGGTTTCTTTGGTCAGGCTATTAGTTTAAGTAAACTCATCTACAAATTCTGTCCCTTGTTGAATAATATGTGTAGCAACTTTTGGTTTTTTTTTTTTTATAGACTAAACGCATGTTGGTAGAGAAGATGGGCCATGAAGCTGTTGAGCTGGGGCATGGAGAAGCCAACATAACAGGTCTGGAGGAAAATACATTGATTGCTAGTCTCTGTGATCTGCTAGAAAGAATCTGGAGCCATGGTCTGCAGGTCAAGCAGGTTGGTAGCTGGAAACGTGGGACTTTGTGTGTATACTACTCTAGCAAACACTGAATGCCATCATTACCTTTTAAGCTGCTACTCAGTGGTGTCATTCCAGCATAAAGTAGGAGATATCTTCGGGCTCAGTCCCTGCTTCATATCTTGGCAAGGTTTGAGGAGTTTTGGGTGTTAGGGGGTTTTTTTGGTGGGGGGTGTTGTGGGGTTTTTTGGGTTTTTTGTTTGTTTGGTTTGGTTTTGTTTGTTTGGTTTGGTTTTGTTTGGTTGGTTTTGTTTTGTTTGTTTGGGTTTGTTTTGTTTGTTTGTTTTCTCTTTTTCTATTTGAGAGGTTCCTCTGGAAATTGCAATTATGTTGTCAAGTATGTGTTTGGTTTCTTCTCTTTCAACCTTCACAAGGGAAACCCAGAGGGAGGACAAAGAAATAAGGTGGGTGGTGTGACTGCTAGATCAGTGGGATAGTCCTTTCCTTTTCCTAAGGTCTCATGATCCAAGAGACAAGGATTGATTGTCATTGCCAAACATCTTACCCATTTAAATGCCATTCTGTTATTTTGTCATGTTTATTGGCCTCTTTTCTTTAGCTTGATCGATTTAAAGCTGTGTACTACATATTCAATTTTCAGGGCAAATCTGCTTTGTGGTCGCATTTGCTTCAGTATCAAGAGAGAGAAGAGAAGCAGGAACACAGTGCAGAGTCGCCAGGTGAGCACTTGCAATTTGGCTCCATGGCGGGTCCATCACAGAAATTAACTTGGTCATGGGAGGAACAGTGCAGCCACATGAAACCCCTGCAGGATTTTTGATGTATTTCTTTCCTAATATCACATCTAAATTTTGAGGCTTTTCATCATCATTGTGAGGATGCCTTGATGTCTGGACCAAATCGTTTGAAATTGTTGGAAGCAAAGGAACATAGTTACTACCCTTGTCTGGAAAATCAGCTTGATGTACATTCACTACCTTCATTTCCTTTTAATCAGCACTGAGTGAATGTGAGAAGCAGTGCTGCACAACTGTAGAAGCTGAAAATGTGGAGCTGGGGATAAGACAACTGAGGTTTTATTTTCAGTGAGCATAATCTGTCTCTCAAATCCCAATGTGAATAACTCCACGTTCACTAAATCTTTATACTGGTGGATGGTACAGTGCAGAAATTGTGTAATCTCTGTATATAAGTCTAGGTGCTCAGTTTAAGCTTTGGCTTGACCCTTTACAGTCACTAAACTACTTCTGTGCGGTGAGAGAGGTTGGTTTTCTGATGACCTGGAGATCTTCCTGCCCAGTGGCTGGGGTATTGTAGTAAAAGTGTCTGAACTTCAGTGGGTCATCTTCCAAGGACTCTCCCATCCAAATCCTGCAGACGGGAACTTGTATGGTCAGTCGTCAAAGATGTATTTATGGACAAACTAGTCTCTCTCATAAAAAGACTTTTTAATAAGCTTGAATGAGTAATGCATTAAACAATCTTGCTGGCAGGCCCAAATTCCTGAGAGCAAAATATGTCACCACAAAGCGGTTTGATCAGAGTAGCAGAGCACAGAAATGCGTGGCGTTCTTAGCATTGAATGTGTTACTGTAGCTTAATTTTATCGAGTTCTCAGTTGTGAGCTTTCCATAGAAGCATCTTACTAATAAAACTCATCGCTGTACAGACTTATGTTAATGTATTTCACATACAAAAAAGGAAGCTAAAGCTCCAAATTCAGTGCTGGATTAAGGAAGAAATAGGCAATGTATTCAGCATCTTTCATTTTGTTTACTTCTAAGTTTGCAGGATGGAGTTAATGATAATGCACAGAAACACTGCAGTTACCAGCCACTTAGGATTGTTTTCAGCTGTATGTGAAACAAATGCATTGCAGATTGTTACTGTAGGGTTGCATTAACTTCATATATTTTCTTCTCTGTAGTTGCTGTTGGAATAGAAAGACGGAAGTCTGATACAGGAATTACTCTGCCTACATTGAGGGTTTCCCTGATACAAGATATGAGGTACATCATTTGGTTCCTAAAGCATTGATTGCGGTTTTAATTGTGTAGCGTAAGGTAAAGATCCACACTGGCTTTGGTCTGCAAAGACTAAGGAGAATTAAACTTTCTCTTCAACCCACATTCAGTTCTACGACATGTTGCCTTTCTATTTTGAAAAACTTTTTTTGCATGGTCACTTGATCTATTTTATCTAAAAGACAATGAAAACCACACACATTTTCCTGGGATTTTTGTTTTCCCTGGGGGTGTTCTTCCAGCAATAAAGCCAGCTTCTACAAATAACAGCAGATATGTTGAATTCCTTGGTACTTTTGAGTTTGTTTCTTTTTGTTTGTTTTGAGTTTCTGTCTGAGCAAGTACAGTTGATAGACAAAGCAAAGGGACATAAAAACCTTCTTGCAATGCGTGAGCAATATTCTTTCTTTTCAGCTAGAATTTTATGGCAAATAGTAATAAATGAACAAGTTTACAAATGTAATCAAATTTCGAATTTGGGTGAGTTTAATGCTAGGATGTGAAGTTAGGGCAGGTGCTCTGCAGGACACCACAGCCTGGCTATGGAGACCTATTCAAGCAATGCTGGTCTGGAACCAGAAGGATTAGAATGTAAGAAGAAGTGGAGGTTGGTGTGACAGCACCAGGCAGAAGTTTTTCAGGGCATTTCCTTGATCAAGCCACTTCCAGGTCAGGCTACTTTTTTGACACATTTTTGTCAGGGCTAAGGATTACAGTGGGCTAAACATGCCATGAAAAGAGAGGAGTAGTAATGCAATAAAGCTCATCTCTAAAGAGCTGCTAGCAATTGCCGGCAATTTAATGTGTGAGACAACATGAGTGCTGTTTCTTGTAATACCTTGTCCTATGGCAAAAAATCTTATTTTTGTAATTGTAGTAAGCTCACAAACCCATGATTACAGTGATGTGATTTTTACTCTGTGTATTGGTACAGATATGTATTTTTTGTGTGATGTGAGATCACACAGATTAGTCAGGCTTTCTGAAAGAAAATTACTGTACTTCCCACCTGCAGTGTGCAACCTTTTTCTTTGGTGCTACATAGTTTGAGCCTTGTGCTCTGATTTTGAAGAATATGACATGTCACATATGGCTAATACAACATGCAAAAGAGGGAGAGAGAATATATACAGTGTAATTAGGAGTATAGTGCCAAGAGGTCATTTTGAACATGTGTCTGTCATTTTAGCATCCCTCTCATGGGATATGGCAGCTATCTACTTAATTCAGTCCTGCCAGGCTGACAGGCATGCAGAGGGTCAGTTTGAGGAAAGGATGAAGGAGGATCTGGAGCGGAAACTCACGTGCTGGGAGGAGATTGCTGACAGAGGAGGCTCTGTGTGCTCACTGCTGTGTGCATGGGTTCTGTCCTCCACGTACTTCCACTGCAGTAATGAAAGGCCAGCACAGATCAGAGCTCTCTTGTTTGAATCACAAAATTCTTTCTGCTGCTCTTCAGAGAAAAAGTACAGAAACAGAACATTACCTTTTGTAATAACTTGGGTAGTTGTGACTGTCCACAAACATGTCTGGTCATAGAAAATGCTGCGCAGATGGTGAGTTGATTTTGTCATCTGTAATCTTGTGGGATACTTTCTCCTGCTTAGAAGGAATGCCACTTAATATTTGTTTGCACACACAGATTCAGGCTGAAGTTCGAAGGATGGGTAATTGTTAAATTGCTGGGGTTGTGGTGCTAACTGAACTAATGGCTAGAGGATTAAGCATTGCCTTAAGCATGGCTTGGTTTTGATGACTCACAAAGGGTTATGTAAACAACTTAAAAAGCAGGGCTGAGTCACGGTCATGCTTTCAGTGTGCCATGAGTCTGTGCTGCAGGTAAAGTGGTGTGTCCTCTGCTTCCCCTGCAAGGCCAGGCATCTTAGATGTGGTAAGGAAGATGCTCAAGGTGTTTATTTTGGTTTTGTGCATGGGGTCTTGGCACAAGTGTGTTTGGGGGTATGCCCTTGAGCTGTTCCCCTGGCGAGGATCTGCAGCATCTCTCCCACCCCTCTTCCATCTATCAGTGCTTGCTTTCATGCCTCCCCTCCTGTGGGAAGTTTGCAAGTGGAGGATGTGAGCTGGGCACACAGCAGTGATGGTTAATCTGCTGTGGTCAAAAAGGAGGCTTTGCAAAGACCTGCTGCCTACCTGAGACAAGCCAGTATGGCTCGTTCCTGATGGTACTTTGATGGGGAGTGTACACACCGTCCCTGGGGGCAGGGCAATACTGAGCATTTGTAACCTCTTCTGTCACACAGCTGTTTACAGAGGGTATGTCTTACCATACCCCAGGCTCACATTTGACAGGGTAAATAGATTTTTTGTTATTACTAACGGGATTAAAAACACGTCCCAACCAGGGGAGTTGCATTGAAATGGCTGTACAGTACTCTGACAAGAAGAGTTTGCTGTGCAGTGTTGAGCACACAGTGCTTGTGCTTAGGTCACTGATAAAAATAGAGCTGTTCTGACTCTCACAGCTGAGAGTGAAATAAATTTGGGTTCCTGAATGCTCTGTTCTGTTACACTCTGGCTTTGCTGACACTGATTAATGAATCTTTTTGATGTCTCTGGCAAGCTGCATGGTTGCAGATCCTTATTTTTCCCAAATGCAGAATTAATCTAGTCTAGTCTGAAGCAGAAACAGGTAACAAAGAGGTGCAGAGCATGCATGGAATAAGGTTAAGTCCATCTGTACTTGAGTCTTCTCATGGTGAAATAACATATTCTGCTCAGTGTTTCATATTAGATGTAATTCAAAATGAGCACTCTGGGGGAAGGGGAGGGAAGGGAGGGAGATGATAGTCTCTGCCTTGATCTTCCCATCTCAAAAGACTTGAAATGTCTGAGGAGAGTGTCTCAACACGATGTAGTTGAGTGTAACATGCATCCGGTTTCTCAAGGCCTCCGGATCACATGTCCGGCTGTCTGGGCTGGAAGGTCTAACACTGCCTGCCACATCCTGAGCCAGGAAGGGATTTCCAGTGCCACGAGCAAGGCTCTGGGCAGCAATTCAGCTGGTATGCTTCACTGCTGGCAGAGGGGGGCTGCTGAGCTTGGTTATAAAGGGCAAGGATCTGTATGTGAGTGTAATGTGCCCTCCTGCATTTGTTTTATAGCTCACCAAGAATTAGAATTTCTCACCTGGTCCTTCAGAAAAGTATGCATGTGTGTGCTAGGAAACAAGAGGAAAGGGTTTTTTTGTTGTGTATTTTTTTTTGGTTGGTTGGTTTTTTTTTTAAGAGGGTTTAAGTAACCTAGGTTTTGCCACTGGCAAGCTCCCATCACTCCTATTGATGGTGCTTCAGATGTGTACATACAGCACTGAGCCATGTCATATGTACATACAGCACTGAGCCATGTCATACAGACATCTCAGCTTGGATTGTGAAGGTAGACCTGCATTTTGAGAATCGGAGTAGCTCAGCCTGGCAGAAGGCAGTGCTGCTGGGCTGTGTCTGGCATCCAGTGCATTTGTGCAGAGTAAACTCATATTTCTGGACTGCACTAAGTTGTGCAAATTTGCCCTAAAGGTCCTGGACCTGTTACATTAGAGGCTTTATAAACAAGAGAGTACTTTTCTCAAATAATGCAGAGTCTAAATATAACACAAAGCACACACTTGGGTGTAACAGATGGGGGAAAGCACGAGACAGTGAGACTACAGTAGTCAATGTAAAAAGCATCAGTCACAGCATGACTTTGTTGGATTTCCTTTGGAGTAAATATTGCCTAACACTCAGCAGTGCGTGGAGGGTTGTCAAGGAAGATGCAGGAGTTGGACAGTAAATCACAACAGAGATCAGTTCAGATTTCAGCTGATGGTACTTGGAGCCTGCCACGGAGATTTGGAGGGATGAATCACGTGTGCACTTAACATAAAAACTGCATGAAAATTAAGGAATTGCAGCCTTTTCTTTCCTGTGCTGGAAACTGTTACTCATTTTTCTTGTTGTTTATTTAACCAAGTCGGGGCTTTTTGGAAGCAGCTTGGCTTTGCCGTGGCAGTTCTCTTCCTCTTCTAAAACTCCCTATGCTTTAAAACTAGAATTTCTGGCATTCTTCACACTGAAATGTGGGAAGTTTGAAAAAAAAAAAAAAAAAGAAAAAGCCATAGAAGAAAGTCCCTGTGGAACAGTTCTGCTTTCCTACAGATGCAGCATGTGGAAGGCTGATCAAATTATCACACGAGGGCCTCTTGTGTCTCTGAAAATGTGATTCTGCTTGCGGCTTCCTGTTGCTGTTTTTGCCCCAACAATCCTCCTTTTCTTAGATTTCCCATTGCTGCTGCCCTCAAGGGGTTTGTTAGAGCCTTCAAGGAAGACTGTGGTTTAGAGAAACTCTCAGGATCCGTGTTTGTCCTCTGTGCTCCCAGACACACCCTTCAAGTCAGCAGCTTGAGGGGGCAACTGTGATGTAACTGGGTCTCAAAGGTGGCTGCTTTTTTTAGATGTTAGTAGTGTCCATGAGGGCATCTACCTCTGGCAACGTGGGGACAAGCAGATTCACCCCTCCTTACCTTGGCCAAGCAAGCACAGAGCAGCTGATAGGGGCTGTAGTGCATCCAGATTGCAACCTGCTGTGCCTGGGAAAAGCTGCCCTGGGGCTGTCAGGGATCTCAGTGCCACAATGGGGGACTCTGGGGTGGGGGATCCTCCTGGGGGGTCTCTCTAGAAATGACGTCAGAAGACACATTCTAGTTCAGCTGCAGCATCACACTGGATGTTGCCATTTGAAGTATGTAAAATTTTTATGATTCATCTATTTATTTTCTTTCCCACACATTTCAGGCATGTTCAGAACATGAGCGAGATAAAGACTGATGTGGGGCGAGCCCGAGCCTGGATAAGGCTTTCTCTGGAGAAGAAGCTTTTATCTCAGCACCTGAAGCAGCTGCTTTCCAACCAGGCACTTGCAAAGTAGGTTGGCTCTTTTTCTCAGTGCTTTGCCTTCACGTCTGCCTTAATGATGTCTCAAGGTGCTGCTGCTTGGGGCAAAGCAACACACCCTGTTTGGGAACTGTGGTTTCCAGCTAGAAGTGACTGAGGGGCAGAGGGTAGCTGGGAGAGGAGGTACTGCCCACCCAGCAGGGCAGAAGTCTGCTGCTCATCTGCATGAAAAACACATCACAATTTTCAGGAAGAATGGTATTAGGTCGTGGTCAGATGAGTGCATTGATCCAAGCCCTACAATCACTGTGTCTTGTACAAATAAAGCAGCAGGGGCAGGAATGCCCCTTGTCTCACAGCAGCCCGGCCAAAGGTTGACTCAAGCCAAGCACAGGCCCCCATCCTGACTGCTGGTGAGCTGGGTCAGAGGCCAGCCCTCCGAGCCAGCTCTCCCAGCTTTGCCTCCTTTTGCAAACACAGACTCTTAAGGATCTGCCTGTGCAGATCTTTAACTACACACATCCCCTGACTTCATTTTCTCAAAACATTGCATTTAGGAAAAATCCCCAAACCTTAGCAAAAGAAAACATCCTAGCTATTGCAGGTAGTTCTGGCTCTCTCATGAATTACATGCATGATTTATGCCAAAAGCTGCCAAATACTCTGCTAACGGGAAGAAAGACAAGTAAGTGGAGGCAGTCACCTCTTGGGAGATCAGCTAAAGGCATGGTGGCACACCTGTCTTTTCCTGAGGTTGCATCTACATCCATCTACCTCAGCAGCTCTTTGGGAGTCTGTTGTCTTCAAATTACAGGCTGTGTCACAACCTCTGTGCTATCTCAGAGCGGGGCCACATTAACTCCTGATGTGCCTTTGCATTGCTTTGGGCAATTGGTAATGTACACTTGGGTCCCGGAACTGAGAGAGTGGTGGGAGGACCCCAGCTGCTGCTTGGTGCCTTCTGCTTCATTTTCTCTGTCTCATTGTGGAGCAGAAGGAAGATTAGGGTTATTACACAAGACCATTCCACAGTAGGAAGGTATGGGAAGAAATGAGGTTGCTGTACATTGATCCAGGTCTGCTCCTGTGAGTAGTGTTGTTTTCTATCTGTGCTTTGTAGCAAACCCAAACTGAGATGAACTCTGTAGGCTTGCTGTGGGAGTGAGGAGCTGAGAGTGGTGTGTAACACAGATGTGTAGCACATGGGTTTCTAGCAGCTTGTGTTAGGGGGGAATCCTACCTCCCTTTAAGATCCACTCTTCATTTGGTATTTTGAGATTCAAACACCTTTGAAGATATATGGTGGTTTTTTTCAACACCACCACAAAAAACACTGCAATGTCTTTGTTTCTACCAGGAAACTTTACAAGCGTTACGCTTTCCTGCGCTGTGAGGAAGAACGGGAGCAGTTTCTGTATCACCTGCTCTCACTCAACGCTGTGGATTACTTCTGCTTCACAAGCGTCTTCACCACAATCAGTGAGTTGGAGAATCAATTTTTTTCCCCCTGAATAAAAATTAGTTGCTGTCATGATTTATAAGAGACGAAGTTGCTGGTGCTTGAGCAGCTGAGCCCTTGTCTGGAAACCTTGGTTGTTGCTGCGGGGCTCCTGGGTGCTGGGTGTTGCTCTGGGAACCCAGCTGGAGGGGCAAGCTATGGGAGTGCTCGGGATAAGAGCATTGCACAAAGGAGAGTAATCAGCAGAGTGATGCTCTCTGTATAGTTTCTTTCATCTTCCCTCCCAGACAAGTCCTGTACATGCAAATGCTTCTTTCTGGCCTTCATTAAGTGTGCACCCTAACAGCCTGCTCTCCTCAGGCTGAGAAGGAGATGGAAGATTGGAGCGCTTTGTGCTCTACTGTGTATTTTAAATCTCCTTTTGGCTCTCCTTAAATGCCAGAAAGATTCCCTCTCTCATCCTCTTTTGTAAAGAGGAGAGCAGAGATTGGAATGATATCTGAAAATGAATCTCCAGCGCTAGTCAATGTGGAAAAGGCAGGATCCCATGAGATGACCTAATTTTTTTGATTCACCTGGGCAGTCCTATTCTTCATTTCCTTGCCTATTCAGAGTGAAGTGAAGCAAGTTTTATGTGGTTCTCAAAGCACTCATTCTACTTTTTCTTCTCTTAAAGCAAGAAATTCCCTCAGAACTAGAACAGCGCAAAGAGATTTATTCATCCTTGATTACCTTGTTTCTGCAGGGCATCTGGCTTGACAGCTTCCCCTTGTAGGAGAAGTGCTTGGAATTTGAGGATATTTTTTTGAGTGCAGTATAGTTGGATGGCACACACAAAAAAAAAAAGGTTGGCTTAGCTTCCCCAGTCAAAAAAGCAGCTTGTGAAACGTAAGGAGAGAATCTTCCAGTGCTAGAGGTGCAGTATCAGAGTCAAATCCAAACTGGGGTAGGTGGCAGTCCTTGTCTTAATCATGTATAGGTGGTACGGATTTAAAAGAATAAGAGGGGAGCTGTCAACAGAGACACATCGTACTTGAGACTTTGGCCATGACAGCATTACTTATTGCAGTCTTTCTGTGCTTGAAGGGACCTGTAAGAAAGATGGGGATGAATGTCATTTATCTGTTTTAATAGGACAAGGGGTGTTGGTTTTAAATTGAAAGAGGGTCAATTTACGTTAGATATAAGAAAAAAGTTTTTTTACGTTGAGAGTGTGAGACCATGGCACTGGTTGCTCAGAGAAGTTGTGGATGCCCCAATCCTGGAAATATTCAAGATCAGGTTGGACAGCGCTCTGACCAACCTGATCTGTCTGAAGGTGCCTCTGCTCGCTGCAGAGGGGTTGGACTAGATGGCCTCTAAAGGTCCGTTCCAAACCAGAGTGTTCAGTGATGCTGACATTGCTTTCCCTGGTGTCCTGCCGTGTTCCCCCTCCTGCCCGCATCCCTCCCGAGCGCTGCCGGCTCTGCGGGGCTGCAGCTCCACCGTGCGGCACCGCCGCCCTCTCAGCCCAGCGAGCGCTCCTCCTTGTTCGGCTGCTCGGACACGGCACAGGAACTTACCTGCAAGGGAAAGGCGTGCTTTGCTCCAGAAACTGTGTTTACTGTAAAGGACAAAAATAAAATAATTAAGACTAACGCACTTCCCTCCTCCCCATCCCCACCCTGTTCTCAGTGATCCCTTACAGGTCAGTGATAATTCCCATCAAAAAACTGAGCAATGCAATAACCACATCAAACCCGTGGATATGTGTGTCAGGAGAACTAGGAGATACTGGCGTAATGCAGATTCCTAAAAACCACCTAGAAATGACGTTTGAGGTGAGTACATTCTCTTTACGTTTTACTTTTCAATTTGAACTGTGCTTCCAAATATTAATTTGGTCAGTGGTTATTAAGAGCAGAGCATTTCAGATTCTGTCCAAGTTTTTAAGGTCGCTGTTCATTTGAATATGTACAGGAAAATAGTGCTGCCTGCCCCTCCTGTGAGAGATGAAGGTTTCCTGTGAGCACATACCACTTTTAACCACAGGCTTCACAGCTCTCCCTGTCCCAGCCCAGGACTCCTCACCTAGCCAGTCTATTTCCATATCCCATTCCCTTCCATACCTCCTCATCTATTTTTCCCTTTCAGCCCTCATTTCCAACTCCTTCAGGTTTCTAACAAGTAAGATGATATGTTTAGATCTTTCTAGGGGCCATATTAATGCTGCTCTGGATTATTCCTTCAGCTGAAACTTTCCTAAAATATCGACTTGGGTAGCCACCCACTATGGAAAAATGTCAGCCCAAGCTGCTTGTTTGGCAGTATTAGAAGCAAAGAAAAGGAAGGTCTTGCAAGGGAGGTGTTTAGGACATTAACAGATGTTGCTGCCAGCCCCACCTACAATTACATAGAGCACTGGAATTCACTGTCCCTTGTTTTCCATTTTCAGTGTCTTTATGATGCTAAGTCATGTTAGTGATTTTTGTTTGGCCCAATAATAAGCAAATCAATCTTTGAAAATAATAAAGAATCTAGGGACTGCTTCCTAGTGTAGATTGAGTCAACTGAAGATTAGTATGCTCAAAATGCATTTTTGAAAAGCTGTTTTTATTGAAGGTCTATTTCTTCTACAAAAGCACACATTTTTATCACCTTAGCTCAGACATTTGTAATTAATACTTCTCAGAAATATTCAGAGTGAGTGCTCACAGTGAAGAATATAATCTCTTCACAAGCTTTTAATGGTTTCATTTCTTTGCTCCGTGTCTTAAAATAATTATGCTGCTTTTCAAAATGCTCTGCATGTTTGGTTGATAATACTTGCTCTATAAATCCAAGGAAACTGAATAAAGGCGTACATTTGAGACCATATGTGTGCATGTGGTGGGAGTGTGTGTTGTCTGTTGTTTTTTAAATTAAGTAAAAACTGTTATTCATTTCAGTGCCAGAACTTAGGGAAGCTGACGACCGTTCAGATTGGCCATGACAACTCAGGGCTACTGGCCAAGTGGCTGGTTGATTGTGTCATGGTCAGAAATGAAATTACAGGACACACGTACAAGTAAGCAACAAGTTTTCATTTTCTTTGTCTGAAATTCTTACTTGTTAAATTTAAAGAAATCAAGAAGGCATTCACCTTCTCCTTAGTTGATGGAACACTGTGGGCTGATTTGGGTCCCTGATAGGCTTGGGTTGGTCTCCCCCACCCCCGGTTCTCTCATTTCAGAAGGCCTAGTTGAAGTCAGATAATCTGATAAATATTAAATGAGATTTGAATGTAGGATTTTCTTTGGGTCTTTCTGAGACAGGACAGACAGTATAGATACTTTTGAAATGATTCATATGTTTGTGTCTAATAATTAAATCTCTTGATTTAGAATAGCATGCTAAAATTGTGCACAGGTTAACTCTGTAAACCCCAAGAACTTGAATCACAGTTTATGGCAATTCTTTGGGTTTTTTTTCTTTTAAGAAACTCTGATTACAAGAAAATAAAAGATTTTGATGATTTCTTAATCTTCTCTTGAACACATACATCTGTGTTGAAACAATCTCCTAACTCATCATTAGTTTTACAAAAAAACTGGCTAAACAGGCATGATTTTTTTTAAATGTGAACTTGAACAATTAGAATTTGGAGAGGTGAGCTCCAGAGATCAGAGATGGCCACTGTATATAGGTGAAAGTAGGAGAAAATGGGGTATGGACTTGTGCATGGATTTCATTAGCACTGTGTAAGGAATCAAAGAGCACAGCAATAAAATGTGAGTTTTGAGTATAAGGAGATGTCACAGCTTCATCTGGCTGGGAACTCTGTGTGGGCATTCAGTTGTTAATCATCATGATGTTTTTAAAGGCTGAATATCAGTTGTGGTTGCAAGTAAAAAGTAACGCAGCAGAAAGCAAGATGTGGACCATGAAATATGTTTATAACCTGAGCTTTACATATTTCCTCGTTCCCAAGGATGATCAGTTATGGTGCTGGGGCTGCTGCCTGTGGAGTTCTGGCCTGAGAAGTTCCTGGGTGCAGAGCACTCCCTGCCTGTTATCAGTGTTTATTGGGTGCTGGCTGTCCCTCTAGCTTTGAGATCAAGCCACTACCTGTGTGTCTAACCTGTGCTTGTCCTGGATGTGTGGCAGGTTTCCCTGTGGGCGATGGCTGGGAAAAGGTGTTGACGATGGCAGTTTGGAACGGATTCTCATTGGAGAGCTGGTGTCCTCCACGTCTGATGAAGAGCTGGGAAAGCAGTGCCGTACCCCACCCCAGCAGAAATCTCCTACTGTGACTCGACGGCTAAGCATCACTTCCCTCACAGGGAAGAACACCAGTAAGTCCTTTCCTTTCTCCCCAGGACTCTAGAGAAGGGGGCAGCAACTGCTGAGAAAAGAGCTCCTGTGAACAGGACAGGTCGTCCTGAAGCAAGGCTTGGTGCAGAGGAACAGCTGCAAGCTGATGGCTTTTTCCTGCCCTGGTTTGTGCTTGCTGTCTGTCACACACATTGCCTCTTTCAATGTCCCCATTTGACAGTTCAGGGATAATAATCTCTTTCTTTGGAGCATGGAGATGTGAGATGAGGGAGAAGGAGGCAGCAGAATTTGCAGTAGCTGATGCTGCTCACCTTCCCAGCTCACTTTGCAGTCAGTGGGAAGTTCTCTGAAGGGCAGTTCAGAGCTTGATGTGGATGCTGTGTTCTGGAGGAGCATGTGTCCAGGGGCACTTTAGGGGACATCAACTTTACATCCCTAAAATTAGCTTTTATGAGTTACTGCACCTGTCTACAACAGGACATGGGACTGTGAAAGGGTCACATGAGGAGTTCTCTGCTAAAGCATAGAGATGAGCACAGTGTAGATCCTGTTCACACATCTGTCCAGCTCCTGTAAAATTTAGAGAATATGACTGCTGAATTGTCAAGCAAGGAAAAATTAGCTTCAGAGAGTAATGCAGCATTTAAAAACCACCTCTTCAGCTAGTATGCTCTCCATCTTTTCACAGAGCCTAATGCAGGACAGATCCAAGAGGGAATTGGGGAAGCCGTGAATAATATTGTGAAGCACTTTCACAAGCCAGAGAAAGAGGTAATTCTTACTTTTCATTACATGCCTGCATATTTTTGTAAACAGAAATGGAGCTGAAGTACCAGTAGATGTGCTACCTTTAGATTGGAAGTTTTTGTAATACAAACAAGGCAAGTTGTATTTACCAACTCTCCCTTTCCCACAGAGAGGGAGCCTCACCATTCTCTTGTGTGGAGAAAACGGTCTGGTTGCAGCCCTGGAGCAGGTCTTCCACCATGGATTCAAATCAGCTCGCATTTTTCATAAGAATGTCTTCATCTGGGATTTCATAGGTGAGCTGCTGTGTCATTTGGAGGCAGAAGGAGAAGAAATATTAGGGCAAAATGATTACTCACATGCACAGGCCTTGGAATCTCATCAGCTAGAGTGCTATTTCTCCTGCCAAGCACCTGCTGCAGGTTGCTTAAAGTCAATAAGAAACCAGATGGAAGATGAGAAGTACTAAACTCTGTGTAAGGGAAGAGTGTGAGCCTGTGCAGAAATTTGAGAGTACTTAGGATTCTTGTCATTTGCTTGCAGGTGAATGCTCAAACAGTTGCTTTTCTAACCAGAAAATAGGTAGGCTGGAGGTTGGGGTGGAGTAGCAATTGATGTTAGGGGGAGAGCTGGGAAAGGGCAGGGAATTAAAGGTTTAGATTTCTAGTTGGTCATGAGAACTCTCCTAATCACTGCATTGGTCTTCTGGTGGTGCTTAACCTGCAGGCCTGTGTTGCAGTAATTTAAGGTGTACTTACTCCTTTAAAACAGGCTCACAGGCTGAGATACTTAGCCCAAGGGTGAGTGCTTACTCAGAAAAAGTGAAAAATCAAAGCTGATGGTATAACTCACAGTGAAACCCTTGATAGGTGCTCTGGGGCAGCTCCTTGAAGTTGCCTTGACTGTATTAGACGTCAACCAGTCTGACCACTGCTGTGTCATAGCAAAGGTGGAGATGACCACCTACCTATGGTTTTCACAGCGAGGAATCCACATATCAACTGTGCAGTAGCTCTCAGCTGGTTGTTTCTTTAAGGATTCCCTTCTATGAATCTGTGTCATATTGTAGTGCTTCTGCTCACCGAGTTCTGATTCTTTCTCTTCCACAGAGAAAGCTGTAGCTTATTTTGAAACCAGTGATCAGATTGGAGACAATGAAGAGGCCGTTTTGCTTCAGAGGTCTTCCTGCAAAACCTTCTGTCATTATGTGAATGCCATCAATACAGCTCCAAGGAACATTGGAAAGGATGGCAAATTCCAAATCCTGGTTTGCCTGGGGACAAGGTACCTAACTGCTCTTCATTATGTGTGTCCTCTTGCATTAGACTAGAATATTTTTACACTGATATCATTACCTTTAGTTTTCCATTTTAAGATATCTCATAGCTATCTCTTATCCAGTGCCTGTTTTAAGCAGCTGTAATACTGCTGAATAATTGGAGCAAAGAAGCAGTAATGATACATGGCTAGTGTCTAAGCTGCTAAAAATGTTTTGAGCTTTTTTTTATAACTGTTAGCTTGGCAGCCATATGTATAAAATCTTACTTGAAACTGAAGTTTTTGATGAAGTAATGACTTTGGGAATGCAGAGTTCCTTTTCAGGAGCTGGTGAATTTCTAAATCCTCATGGAATTGCCTATGAAAATAAGATGTCTGTTATAACTTTGACAAAACTATTCTAGATGAACCTTTCTTTCCTAATAAGATGTTTTCTGTCCTGCACTTGGGAGGGGGGATTAGTTGTATTTTGGAGGGTGGAAATCGGTATGCCTAGAAATAGGTACCACCTTTGTCTTTGCCTGTCTGGATACTTGGAAAGCCAATTGAAAAACAGTCTGTTGGGTTTTCTCTGAGTTTTACTTTCCCTGTTCCTGACCTGAAAACTTTGCTGAGTTCTTACAAATGTCCAATTCTGCTGGTAACTTTCCATTTTCATTTCTGCAGTATGTAGTATTTTACCAACAGAATCAAGAGTTGTAATTACTCAGGAAACATTTATGTGCAAACAACACGCACCACTCACAAGGAGGAACTGCGTGTTTTGGGCTGTGTTCTTGGAGAACGATTTCAGTTTGAGATCCGTTGCACTGGGTGCTAAAATATTTCCTTTCATCCCCTATTCAGGGACCACTTGCTCTCTCAGTGGATCCCGTTACTGGCAGAGTGCCCTCCCATTACCAGGATGTATGAGGAGAATGCTCTCCTACGGGACCGCATGACTGTCAACTCCCTTATCCGAGTCCTACAGACATTGCAAGATTTCAACATCGTCCTAGAAGGATCACTCATCAAAGGAGTGGATGTTTAGCATGGCTTTGCTGAGAACTTCATTATTCCTTTCCCAAGCAAGCAAACCACAACTGGAGACCTGTCAGGACTTGAACACGATGGTAGTGCACCACTGTAAGGCAGAGCTGCCGGCTGAAGCGGAATTGGAAAGCCTGGTTTGTGCCCAGCGGGGACTGTCCTCTAAAGCTGCAGAAAGCTAAGATGCAGTATTGTAGTTTATTTGAAACAGAAATTTAGTACAAAAATAGAGTATTTTCATGTGTTAGATGTGTGTAAATATGCTATCTTCTTTAAGAAATTATATTACTCTAAGAAATTTTTCTTAGACTGAATGTTGTTGTTCTGACTATGAGTAGGTTAAACCCAGGGGAAGGACTTGGGGGAGGGAAGGACCAAGGTGGGAAGGGATGCCGCTACTTGCTTGCAAGGAAGAAGCCAATCAATGTGTAAATACAGTGCAGACTCAGCAGGGCTTTTTTCAGGTATTGCAAACTAATACAGCAAATATCCTTATGTAGCCATTGTGATTGTGTCACTCTTGGAAATGTTGTAAGCATATGCTGGTTTACCCTACTGTACATGGTCTCTCTTAGTTTTTTGTTTGTTTGAAGACTCAACTTCCCATGCATGGAAGATGTGAGCCATCTTTTTTTTTTTTTTTCTGTGAGTCCTTTTGTGTCCCTTCTGTTGATCTCCAAAAGAGGAAACACATGTTGAAATGCTTAAACACTGGAGAGAAGGACTGCTGTCAGCCTCAGAGCCTGAGAGTATGAGACACCTGTTTAAGCAGTGCTGCTGCAGCCGGAGGTGGGAGATGATATGGTTTGCTCAATTCATTCAGTGTGTCCCTTCTCTGTCTAGACATCCTGGTGATTCCTCCTCACCCTCGGCCAGTTTGTGTTGTGGATGACGTTTTTCCCCTCCCACACTGAGGAATTTGGTTTACATCAAATTCTTGCTGTACTTGAGAAGAATCATTGCTGTAGGGCCACAAACACTGAGGTTGCTGTGCTATGAACTCTATCAGCTGGCTTTGAAATGCTGACAGATTATGAGTCTTCCTTTTTCCTGAACAATGAGTGTTCCTAGGGGAATACACGATCTTTGATTACCTTGTTTGGTTTTTTTTTAATTTAAATTATCCAGCTACAAAAAGAAAAGGATTTAAGCAAAAGAAACTAAAAAAAACAGTCTCACTTTGGTATTTCGAGGCTTCTCTCCTACACTTTTTCCAGTTAATGTGGTACTAATACGGAGCATATATATATAGATACAGTTCTTGATGAGGAACTGGGAGCAATTGAAATCCTGAACACTACAAATTTAACAAGGGATTATATAAAAATCATCTTGTGAATACCATGCAGCAATTACAGAGTGTATTTTCCATTCTTGCGGATGGGCGTTGGAAGGATCTGAGGACATAGTTACTTCACCTGGTTTTAGTTTTTGGAGCTTAGTTTAAGTATAGGTGTTTGTTTCCTTTTGTTTACTCCCTATGATCTTGGGCATTTCGTCAGTGGATTTCTTTGGAAAGACAGTCTCACTGTCAGCTGTGGCTTGGGAAAGGCCCCTGACTGGTATTGTAAGTGTGTTGCCTTGTACTGTGCTCTCAAGTAGCATTAGAAAGGACTTGGGAATGGTGCACAGTAGCAGGTCTTGGCATAGTGTGCACGTTGTGGAAAGAGGGATGAGAGATAGGGAAAAGGAAAGAGGATGAAAATGAAGGTTTGCTTTCTCACCTACCTTTTGTCAAACTTCTCTGCTTTCTTGTGGTCCTCCTGCTGTCCAGTTCTTAAAACAGCGCTCACTGTAGTGTCAAAACTTGACATCATATTCCCAGCCAGAAGAAAACTCTTCATGTGACTTTGTTTCACTGGAAGGGAGGGGTTTATGTTATAGAAGTTTTTTTTTTGTTTCTAAAAAAAAAAGTAAAATAACACTGGCAAGGACTCCAACTTTCATGAGGTTTCCAGCATTTCATAACTGTTCTTTTCTCTGGGATTGTGCTTCTTTAAACTGACTAAGTTCATCCCAAATACTGTAGGCAGTTCTGCGATGTCACTGCTGGGTGTGTGAGTAACTGGCATAAAGGCTGTGAATGGTGTCATGAGTTAGTAACCAGAGCCCACGGCTATGTGACACCTCTGTTACGT
Source organism: Margarornis squamiger (assembly GCA_035222235.1). Lineage (NCBI taxonomy): Eukaryota > Metazoa > Chordata > Aves > Passeriformes > Furnariidae > Margarornis > Margarornis squamiger. The sequence goes on from JAWWTY010000037.1 coordinate 61,814,436, forward strand.
TTCCAGAAACGTGAAATTTGGGGTGTTAGGATTTTCTGTGTGGCCAGGCAAGTCTGCTTAAAGTCAGCAGATGATGCATGACAACCCTTCAGCAGCAATTGAAAATGAGTCCCTAGTACTTAACTCTGTCACTGAATTACACATCTAACACCAGAAACCATGTGGCAGCATTATTTGGTAATGACTGCTTAGGATGTTTTGATTTCTATTACAACTCAGGCCTTTTATGTCTAATGACTGCTATACAGGATTTTTTCATGCCCAACCCAGCCTAAGTGACTTTCATTTTACTGAAATAACCACCTCTTCAGTCCTTGGATTTCTCCATAGCATCATCTGCATTTACTAGCTGGATGCTTCCCAAAGCATGCTGCTGCATACTTCTCCGAAGGCTATACGTGACTTAAGCAGTTGTAACATACATCTGACATGACAAGGGTTAAGCGCGAGCAGGCTAAAGTAGAAATGTGGGCACCTCTAAAGGTCATTCATTTAAATGAATAAACCACACAAAGAGAAAAAGGCAATAACTACATAAAGTCTTTCTTAAGTTAAAGTAAGTCAAAACCTGAGAATTTTAAAAATTCAAATCAGGGCCTTTCCCCTTTTCAAGCTACACTAAGAAACCTTTAGCACTTAACACAGCTTCACTTCAGCTTTTTCAGCAAGTGTTGACTTGTTTGGTTTTGTCAGGTTTCACATCACATTAATAATAATACAATAAAAATTATGTATGTCTCATATTTCCTTGTAGGCAATAAACCTCCCTGAGATATGTTGAAAGGGGCACAGCTGAGTGCCTCAGATTCCTAGAAGACTAGTCTTTGGCAACCTCGGGAGTACGGTTCTTCATAGTGAATTTTTATTCTACCATGTATGATTTATTTTTTTAGTGGACTACTTTTGTTTATTGGAAACTGTGAGTTTTTTTCTGTAAAGTTTACAGAAATTGTTCTACCCACGGTGAGAAAACCCATTGGGATTCTTCTAAGCTAACACAGTTTTTACTTCAGTGTTAAAGCACCTTCTTTGGTTGAGAAAGGGAATCTTGGAAAAGACCAAAGCTGTCTGGTATCTACTTTTTAAAAGACAAAACAAAATCCTACCCAGTGCCCGTCTGCAGATGTCTGAGTTTGCATAGTCCTGTTGTACTAACACCCAGCATGGTAACCTGAGGGAGTCAGAGAATCAAATGCCTCACTATGTACAAAATGTGTATTTATAATTCTCTGAAATAAATGAAATTGTACTGTTTAGTGAAAAATCTGCTCATGTTTATTCCAAGTTGGTTTGTGTAATTAGATATCATTGTTCAAAAATGTGTTTTTAGGATAGTAGCGCAACAGCATATTTGAGAAAATTCCTTCTTTCAATCAAATGAAGGTGCGCATCTTAAGGGGAAATATTGTGTGTTACACTTGAAATGTACAAATGTGCCCTGTATAGCTTAAAATGATCCTTAAATGTCTCCATTAAGTATATTTTGTCTTTACATTACTACTAACTGAATAAGAACTGGATTATTTTCAAGATGACATTAGTAAAAGTATTGTTATATCAAGCACTTTAACATACATACCACAGACCGACATGGGTTTTTCAGGTTTTGAAGTACATTGAAATACAGCTTTTCATGCTATGTCCTTTACAAATAAAACTGTGAGAATAATCGTTGGTGTCACTTTCTCCTTGCAGAGGAACCAAGAGATTCAGGTCTCAAGCAGAAGAGCTGATCTGCACCTGGAGGGCATGTTTCAAAAAGGGAATGAGTCCAACAACATGATTCAGCTGATAGTGACTCCTGGTAGTGGGAACTTGCTGGAGCCAAGTGGAGGAGAAGGGAAACAAAACCTGTCCTTCTGCCTCCCCTGACACAAAGGGGAGGCAGAGACTGTGCTGAGCCTGAGCAGCTCTTCGTTTTAAGGCTTAGGTGGAAAGCATGGCTGATTAAAGGGAAGAAATGGGATCACAGTGAAGCTGAGCTCTTACCGGGGTGGCATTTGCTAGGCAGCCTGAGTTGCTCTGCCTTAGTATCTCGAAGAGTGGGGAGAAGGAGTGCAGGATCCTGTTGGCAGCGAAATGGGAACTGTGGGATTAACTGTAGCCAAGGGTCTCTTTCCTCTCTTGATGTGAGCTGCTCTGATATTTGAACTCGGGATTAGAATGCTGGAATGAAACTCATGCCCTTCAGTCTGTCAGGATGTTGGGTAAGAAGAAGGTTTGGCGGACAAGAGGGAGATGGATGCCGGCAACAAAAAGATAATGAAATGCCCTGCTTTTTCAAGTTGGAGTGGATTTTCAGAAATTTCTCCCATGTTCCTTCCCCCACTAGATCTGCTGGAATTGGCAAAAATAGAATTTTTGAAGTCTTGATATTTGAAATGCAGGCCCCTGCATGTGCGTGTGCATGGTGCGTGTGAGGTGGGGCATGTCTGCTCACTCATGTTAACTCTCAGTTTTGAAAAGGCAGAGAACCTCAGGAGAGGACTGAAAGTCTCAGAGCTTATGACCATATTTGTGGAAATCCTGAAATAAATTGTTTGATGATACCAATGTTATCAACAGTGTTGCAGCAAAACTATAGGATCCCACAAATGTGAATAAAATCCATAGGGCTGCTTGTTGTCAAATGTCAGGAGCTGCCATACTTAATACTACACTTCCTTACTGAATGGGCTCATGTATGTAAATTAGAGATAGTGAGATCTGACATCCTCAAGGCAACAAGTAGTTGAAGTATGGCAGGACTAAGCTTGTCCAGATGAGGAAGTCCAAATAACTTCCTCTCCACTGCTCTCTCATCGATGCCGTCTGGGAACACTGCAATGTTTTCTGCAAAGGGTAAGTAGAAGAAAACTGTCTGAGAAAACTTGCATGTGTAGGAGTTGAAAGAGCTCACCAATCTACTTTGTTCCTTTCCAGCATTTCAGGTAAGCTTGTTTGATAACAAAAATTGTGCTGAGGTTAGGAGTGAAGCTTTTTCCCTGGCTGTTACTGCGTCAGCTCAGGGGCTGAGGCTCCTGTCATTGCAGTAATTTCATTGCTGACATTCCTATTTTTCTCTCCTGCTATTCCATCAAATGTGTAAGCTGGTTGGAGCTCAGCACAGGATGTGAAGGGAATGGGAGAATTTCTGTATGGGTCTGCTGTCTGCTGGCTGGTTACAGTACACTCTCCTGAAGCACTGCAGAGTTGATCTGTCAGTGGGATGCTCTAGTTCTGCAGGAGAGCTTTACTCTTTGGTGGGCCCATCTGTATTCCCTGCACACCTCATCAGGCATCTCAGAGCCTCTGAAAAAATTCTTCTCTCAGAATAGGCCCAGACAAATTATTTTCTCCTTGAACCAAGCCCATCTTTGTCTGGGGGGAAGCAGGGAAGAGGCCATGGTGGGGCCAACCCCCCCCAAAACTTTACTCACAGCATATTTTTCAAAAGATGTTGCTGTAAAGGACTTCATTGCTATGTCATCTAGTGACAACCTTGTTATCATTCATTCATGAATTCAGTGGGATCCATAAATGTAAAATAGCTGCGGTATAAACAGAGAGACTCAAGTGTTCATACCAGTTACTGTGACTAATACAGTAATCTGTAAGAGACTGTTCCTCCTGCTTGTAGCGGTTACCCAAGACTTGTGCAAATCACTTGTCTTGCATGAGGAGTAAACGTAGAAGACAGATAATGCTTACAATCTCTCCTTGAAATATAACCGTCCTTTGCCCAATATGGACCTCTTAATTTGATATGACCCTTTCCCTGAATCCACTGACTTTTAGACCTGGCCAAAGCAGCCAGTTAAAATGGGTGAATTGTGGAGTGGTCCATTCACCCTGTTTTGGGTGCTCAAGCCCTGTATAGGCTGAAGTGCTAAACAAGTGAAGATGGTGAATGGACAATTGAGTTTTATTTGCAAAGTGCATTTGGCAGGACTGTGCAGCAGATGTAATCCCCAAGAAACTCAAATGTTTTTCACAGGGCATCTCTTCTCTCAGCAAGAGGCAGGCATGGAGAATGCAAGAGATGTCCCAGTCTTCACACAGTACATTTGGTCATAGATTTTCTCCTGCTCACACAGCCAGCTGATACAAGCCTAAACTGAAAAAAAAAAAATAAATAATAGCAGCCAGATGTTGGGTTTGGTGCTCTGCAATCTTTGCATTCTCCTGCTTTCAAGGAGAGATTTTGACAAAGGCTAGAGAAGTCATTTTCCTTGCCCTGCCTCTGCAGCCAGTGGGAAGAGATGGGCTCCTTCAGTAGGCCTTGTGAGGAGAAACCTCATTTGGCTGCTTTTAATTATGCCTAGAGAAGTCCAACAGAGGCAGCTTGTCCCTGAAGGCTAAGCTATGAATATTGCCCCCAGTACTGTCCTCGCATACTGAGTTCATTCCTTCAAAGGCATCCAAGTGATATATCAGCATGTTCTTTACACATTAAAAAAAGAAGAGCTCACAAGCGTGAAATCTAAAGGTGATGGACTTAGGTAGTTATATTTTTACAATATACTGATAATTTAGATACGAAGACAAAGTCCATATTTGTCCTACAGAGGCAGAGGATAGAGACCAGACAATGTGGCTTCAATTTGTAGGTCTCCCTGAGTTCCACCAAGAGCTTTAAGCAATTTGCTTACGGTGTATCCAATCTTGCAGGCAGGGAGTGTTGGGACTTGACTGCAGCCAGTCTCTGCCTTGCCAAGGTAGGTTGTTCAGCCTTGGGGTCAGCAACTGCTCATCCAGCATCCACCCGTGTGTGACTGAGAGGTGCTTTTCGATGCTGCTGTGACAGAAGTGCCCTGAGGTCTCATCTGTGGTTAAATACAGTTTAAAGGCTTTGGTAAAACCTGTTGATTTGTGATGGTGTGGGCATGTGTCAGTCTGTCAAGCAGTATATCATTAGAGAGTTTTGTAATGATTAGGACAGAACAACAGGCTTTCTTCCTACTTAGTTACAATACAGTAATTACAGTTACTATCTGCAATGTGATTAAGCACTGCAGAAATGCCTAGAAATACTTGCTTGGCTGTGTTGTGAGGAGGGCAGCCGATTCCGCACCAAAAGGGAGGAAGAGAAAACAGATACTTTGCAAAAGCAACTTTTCATGGCTTTTGATCTTGAGTTCTATAGCTCTTCTAGGAGGTACAGACGTTCATTAACACCAAGTTAATCTTGTCTCCGCTCTGCCCCACAACGTGTCCCTGCTCATTGCAAGCTCAGAGAGATCATCACCCATAGAAGAAAATGGTGTGGTGGAAGACATGCAAAGTGCTTGCAAGAGATTTCCAGTAGTAGTCAGAAATTATCACTACAACTGAGAATCATCTTTGTGGTGGTGTTGTTCGGTTGTGGTTTTTTTAGGGGTTTTTTAAAGGCAGATTTAATTTCGAACAGACTGGGAAGTCAGCCCATAGAGTGTGCTTCTGTACTTGAGATAGCTGTGAACTCTTCCATGAAATCTCCTTAACCTGTTTCTTCTGCTCAATGCTCTCCCCTGAATTAAGTTTACCTGCTTGCACCCATGCAACTTTTCAACTGTTTTTACCCCCATGAGATAAATAGGGTGATAAATTGGACTACGAATACGAACCCACCAGCTTGGAATTAGTGTGGCTGTGGGCTTGTCTGAGATCTAAACTTCTTTCAGATGGTTTGTGGTTCCTGTCTGTATAAATAGTATGAAGCTGGCTGAAAGTGGGTATAGTGCACAGGCCATCCTCCCCCAGCCCATGAAATTACTTTCAGAAAAACTGCATCCAGGGAACATAAGTGGAAACACCACCCCAGCTTTCATGTTCTTAAAGCTGTGGAAAGGGTTTTCATTCATGGTAATGGGAACACAGAAGAACTAGGAAAGACTTTCAGATGAGAGAAGCTATTTAATTCATCCTGAGCATGGACTCAGAAGAGAATTTCAGATGTCAGCAGGAATTTGTGCTAGACAGGGGTAGTGTGGGTAGTTGTGTTCAGTGAGAAGTAGGATAGCTGTTCTGGGCTTAGTCGTTTGTGTTTAACTGGCACAATGCTAAAAAGTGAGGAATGAACTAGTTGATCTTCAATTCAAATGTGTGTCCTGGGAAGTACAAATACAAGTTGATCCACCATGACTTGCTGAAGTCAGTGAAAGTTCCTAAAACTGATGAGTTTAGATGGGCATTCATGAACACTGTAGTCTGCAAAACCCGTTAGTTTGTCACAGGAGAGAAGCAACTCTCTTGGGGGAAAATAATAAAGGGACTACTGTTGCTACTTTCAACACACAGCATTTATGAAGACAGTCCTACTCTTACACATAAGAGTTTGTTCCTAGGTGATCTCAGCATTTTAACTACAAATACTTATATCTGTGAAGGGCCAGGCTTGTGCTAATGAAGATATTCAAAAGCCTTGTGTTCGTCTCTTGGTTTAGATAGCCTGGAAGAGAGAAGTGGCAGTACACAGGGTCTGACAAGCCAAAGATTGACCATGAAGACTGCCGGTGTTGAGCCTGGATAGAGTTGTGAAGAGCATGGCTTGTCTTATCACAAAGTGCAGGATGTTCTGGATGGATCCCTCCCAGCCCAGTATCACAGATCACGTTTGTGGGCAAATCTGAGACCCCATTCGCTATAGTGGAGCAGGAAGTAGCAGTAGAAGACAACAGTACAGGCATGTCCCTTTTCTTCTCCCCACAGCCACTCCAGGCTCTAGTTATCAGAAGCATTTTGCAGCTAGAAGCACACATTCATTTTCCACTCACACTCGCCCTGTAGTCGAATTAAGTTTTCCTTTGGCACTGGAAGTTAAATCTCTTTGCAATGGTACCAGCTCCTGCAAGAGTCCAAACTGTTGGAAAGTTTTCCTACAAAAAATTATACAAGGCTACTTACAAGCTTTTCCAAGCACTGCAAGCCTAATGCCTTGTCTGGTTCTTTTGCCATCCAGCCTGGCCACGTTCCTGGCTGGTGATGCCCTAAGCTGAGCTACTGAGCAAGGTCCCTCCTCAGAAAACTTCCTGGTATGCCCCTGTCTTCCCTAGACCTTGTTTCTTCCATGTTTCATAAGGAGGGGGATTCTGAGTGACTTTTAGTTTTGTGCTGAGAGGAAGGGTTAGGGGGGGAAGGAGAAGGAAGCAGCAGCAAGATCTGGGAGGAAGGAATCCATAGTTCATTGAAATGGTTCTCAGCAGGCAGTTTTTCTATGCAAGCATCTCCCTGACTTCCCCCACCAAAGTATTGCTTGGGGGAGGATGGCAGGAGGACTTGTACTCACTCCTCCCAAATGGCTTAGGCAATTAATTGGGCAACAAAAAACTATTGAGAACTCCAGGCAGAATACACACTGTACTATCTTAATCGATTTCCACTTCCCCCTCTGTCAAAAAATATTTGCCTGCAAGGGCCTGTACTATTTTTTCCTGTGTTGGCACAGGAGCCATGGGTAAGAAGCTGGTAGATGATGGTAGCAGCTTTGTTTGTGTAATCACTCATGACTCCCTTACTCAGCTAATTAAAACCAAAAGCCCTCTAGCTACCCTGAAAAATGTAAATAACATTTATTAAAACATTGTTCTGTGGTATAACCAGCACCCAAGTCACAGAAAGGCTGTTATGAAACAGGATTTTGCTTGTGAAGAAGTGGATGGCTGGAGATCAAGTGTATACCAGGCTTTCTTCATGAAAGCATGAAGCTGGGGACAAGCAGAAGTGTGTACAATTAAAAATGTATGAAAAGCATGAAGACAAACAGCTGGCAGGGGTTAAAGCTCTGTGAACACCTTTGCATTGTGCTTTGCCCATCTCTGGAGTTAGCACAGATACACAGGGTGTGGTGGATGCAGTGAAACAAGATTTTTCCAAGGGCATTCTGTTCTTAGCACAAGCAGCGAGGAAGGAGGAAGACAAAACATTTTAAAGCAGGGCAAAAAAGTTTTGATGAGACAAGAAAGTGTTCTTGAACCTCTGGCTAAATTCACAATGCATGTTCAATAGCAGATCTGCTGTAATGTAAAAGAAAGGCACAAAATGTGAATGTGAAGCTGGGAACAAAGCTGAATCCGATGTAAGGACACCCAGCTCTTGTGTATTCACACTCGTATCAAAACCTAAGCATGTTTCTTACAAGCACAAAATGAACTCTTGGTGCAAAAGGAAGTGAGTGCAACTCCTTGGTTGTTCTTTGTACCTGAAAAAGATGTTTCAGAACAGGCCTGATGTAATTCTTCTCCAGTTGTGGCAATGCCAGACAAGTTTGAAAGGATTTGATTCAGCTTCTGAGTACTCTGAGCCTATCGAACCTTAAAAAGGGCATTTAAACATAACTAAATGAAGAACTCTGGGAGTACAAGAGCATGTAAAGCCTAGTGCATGTTCTATCCTGGCTGAACTGGACAGTAAGAGCAGTCCTAAACCCTGTTTCTTAAAAGGAAATTGTGGAGGCTTCTAGAGAAGTGCTTCTGCTTTTATGCAGAAACAAAACCATGGCTGAGATCAACAGGGTTGCCAGCCCTGAGGCAGCTTGTGTGGCAGCATGGATGAGGCCAGGGCTGGTGGAGAGCTGAGGTTCATAGGCAGCCAGCCAGTCAGTGTTCTCCCATAAAGTTTTTGAAGTGAGAAAGGCAAGGGACAAGGAAAAATGCCAGGAGAGTGGGCAAAACAATTGTGCTTGCTCCCTGCTGCTGTGGTGGAGCGCAAGTCAGAGACGTGGGTGAAGGCAGGGGCTGCTGGAGGAGGAGCAGCAGTGCAGCAGAGACCACACCAGCATGTCAGCAGTGGTGGTGGTGGCCACTGTGAGGAGGAGGAAAGAGGAGAGAGCTGGAGGGAGGATGTACCTATTTATTTTTCCCTAACAGCAAACAGGGGAATGACATGTAAGTGAAAACCTTGAAATGCAAAGATAAAACCAGACTTAAAAGTCCACCAAGACAATAGGTGACTAAGCAGGAATCTGGTGGCTTTTGGCTCAGAAACATAGTCTAGATCTGTCCTCTGCTGAAAGACCTGTGTCAAAACCCTTCAGTAGAGACACCGCAAGGAAGTTCATTCTCTTAAATGGTGGTCACATTATTAGTGAGGGAGGTGATGCTCTGACACCTACCACCAGTCCTCTAGTTGTGGGCTTTTTTGGGTTAGACTTCCTCATAGATTAATTCAACTTTGTACAACTTATTCTGAATAGGAAGCATTTATCCATCCGAAACACTGAAGTCTCCAAAGTGGTAGCAGACAGCTAGAATCAGCCTCTGTGGCATTAAAAAATATTAAGCCTAAGTGCTTAATTAAGAGACAATTTCTGCTCACTATGTTTTGAACAATCTTGCGGGATTTGGGCAGGCAGGTAAATGTGAACCTATATATTACTGTGGCTGGCAGGCTTTTGGAAACAAATAATTCATAAAAGCTTTGGAAAAGCTCAACATGAAAACAGATTTTTTAAAACGTACTTGCTTTGCTTTGTCTAGGAGTTAATCTTATTCTACAATCTCAGTTTAAGTTACTTGTCCCAAAGATTCAGATCCAGAGGCACAAATATCCTACTGAATCAATATGTTTGCCATCTTGCAAGCAGACTAGGGTCAAAGACATCATTGTACTCTTTTGTGAAATCAATAATCACAGTTTCTATGTTGTTTTAGTGTTGGGAGAAAGTTTTATCTCTGTGTCTAGTGAAAAACTTTTGTCCAAGATTCTGCTTTTAGTCAGAATCCAGCCTTGTACCCAGAATTTGTACTAAAACCCAGCCTTGTACCCAGAATTTGTACTAAAACCGAGTCCATACAGAGTAAGCTGCTGCTACAAGCTGCACAGCAAGGAAGAAATTATCAGGTAGTAGTTTTCAGTTTGTTTTACTCTTTCTATCACTCTCACTTTCTATCACACCCTGGATATCTTGTATTGGTGAACAATATGAGACATAGAAACTGACAAGTGTTTTATGACCTTTTTATTAAGGTACATCTGATACAAGCTAGACCAGGTGGTCTTCATTCAGTCAGAGCAGTCTCCAGTTCCTTAAGAGAGAACGAGTGGAGTATGCTTAGCTTGCTCTGCACTGGAACCCATCTGCACATACAGGTACTGCCTCCTGTCTTCAAAAATCTTTACCCACCCTCGATGTGGTCATGCTGGTCAGAGACATCTCACAGCCTGGGAACAGGGCATGGTCTCTGTGCCAGCCACAACCTTCTGATAGAAGACCAGTTTTTTGTTTGTTTGTTTGTTTTCAAGCTGAACACAATGACACAGTTTACTTTCCCAGGACAGGACACTCCACTCTGCTTCAGACACCATGTGTGTGGCCCTTTTGACAACTGGGGGGGATGGATGCTGTCACTTACTTGATGACTACTTTGGAAGATGTTTTGTTGTAAGATTATTTTATGATACATGTACTTTGCAACTGTTTGTAGCTGAGTGCTATTTCTAATTTCCTGTGACTCATGCTACTATGGGCATTATTGGAGCTGCCTGAGAAAAAAGAGTTTTCTAGCAACAGGTTGTCGACTGACCTCAGAGAAGTTGGGCTCTCCCATTTCCTAATTTTGGAGAGGGAAACACCAGGACCATACACAGAATATAGGTGAGTTTTAGAAGCCCTCAGTGCCAACAGAGAACTAGCAGTGAAGGGAACTGTCATGTTTCTTCAAGAGGTTTATGGATGTTTTCAAGTTTAAAGCAATTGCCACCACAGCAGACTAACCACTTAGTAGGGCTTCCACATTGGTGGTAACGTATTCCACTTCAGCAACTCAGCCTAAATTCTATAAGGAATGTAGTTAAGATGCTACAGCTGGCTTCTCTCAGTGTTTTTGCAAGGACTGTATGTGAATTTCACATAGGCAGAACACATTTTCTGCTCTTGCCTACCTACCATGACAGACTTGGCCAATGGAAAATGAATAACTGCTGCCATGAGAGTTGCCTATAAAGGGTCCTGTGTCATTTAGAGTATGACTTGCCTGAAGCATGACTGCATGTACCTGTTGGAGGGGAGTCTGAGTCTTCCTCTGTGCATTTAAAGCACTACAAACGTGGAGCAGGAAGCAGTAATGGTAGCAGATTACCTAAATCTAACAGGGAGGTGTGCTGTTGCAGGGTAGAAGCTGATGAGCATGAAGAGGCACCAAAATATTTCCATGGCAAAAGGTTGTGGAGGTATGGCTGAGCCCTGCTGTCCCCCAGAAGCCAGGATGGGTGTAAAACCAACACAGGAGCATCACAGCCTTCAGGCAAGGACCTTTGAGAGCCTGGGACCATGAACATGGGAGGGGACCGTAATGACACAGAGATAACAAAACAATGCCATATTTACTAGAGCTAAAGAGTTTATTGTTACTTACAGGGGGATCCATGCAAAAGGCTTGAAGGAAAGTGGACTATGGCACTGACCTGTTTCAGAGCATGCTGTGCCTGCACAAGGCTCACACCTGACATCCTAGTCTGTCTACGGATACATAAAAAGTGGATTGGAAGCGGACTCTTGAGTTTAGCCATTGCTATGTCCCCCAAGCCTCCCAGCACACCCTCAAAATGATGTTTCCAGTGCCCCAGTCAGCATCTACATGCTGCATCAGTGTAAGGAGCATGCTGGGATCCCATTTACCACAGCTTATAAAAGACATTTTAAAGGGCTGCTGCTGCCTTAAAGAATGGCACAAACAAAACCCCTCCTGTTTTGCAAGCCTTCTAAGAATGTCTACATATTCTAATTTACAGCAGGATGTGTTTTATAAGAGGGTAAACTTGGCCTGACTATTTAAGTGAGAAACATTTGAACACTTACACACACACACACACAAGGAAAAGCCTGGGTCTTCACAGCTCACACACGTCTGCTTGATGGGCATCAACATCCTCGCCCCTGAGGGTTTCAGCTGAGCCACTCTTTCTGCCTTCTTTGTGTGGCTAAATGTGTTGGGTCTCTATTCTGAAACAGCTTGAGGATCTAGAAGCAGAGGGAAAACTAGGCTGGTCAGACCTGCAGCGTGGATCTCTCTGGGACCATGGCTGGTATACTAGATGGCACAGAGGGAAGTGTCTGAACTGTTTTGCTCACCATCCAGCAGCTGGCCAAGCAGGAGCAATCTAAACCTTGTTCAGTTGTTTTGGTTTTTTTTTATTACATGGCAAGAATTAGATGTTCATGATTCCCCAATTGTCAATAAGTGCAAGTACTGAGCCCTGGCATTTGCAGGGCAAAGAAGGATCAGCACAAGAGGTCACTTCCAGAGCTATCCAGTTTTCCCACTTCCCTCCTACAAGTAAAGCAAATCAACCAGTAAATACTGCTCCTGCTTTTGAAACCTTGTGCTAGGACTGGTTCAGCTACTGCTGAGGGTAGTCATCCTGACAAGAAGAGTCAGTCAGTTCAGCTATGGATAGAGATTTGTTTTGACAGCATGCTGAAAATAGCATCTCAGAAACCACACTGCTAGCTGGTTTTAGAAAGGCCAGTTTTTGAAGTGTTTCTGACCAGCTTGTTACTCTGCAATCACTTGTTTAGCTGTTTTTCAGAGTGTGCCCATACCTGAAGGACAACACCATCCTAGGGCCCTTCCTCACAGCCTCATCATTCCTGCAGGATGCTCTTATTCAGCTTCCCCAGGAGCCCAACCTGGGGATGCCATTGCTCAAGGAGCCACCCTACACATGCTCCCCTGCCATGCTGTGGGGACACTGGGCTCCCTGCACTTCTCATGTGCTTCAGGGCACTGCTGCCCAGCTGAGCCCCCAGATTGCCCAGGTGAGCTCAGTGCCTGCTGGAGTATCTCCCCTCCCACAGCTCCTAATCAGCTGGGACCTCTCAGAGATAAATAGTTACATGCTGGTGACTGTAACGGAGAAAACCCCAACTGCACCTCTAACAAAAGACACTTCTTTGGAAGATAAAAGGTATGTGGTACAGAAGCCCTAAACTTTTCTGATTCAAAAGCTGCTCTCTCCTTTCTGACAGGCTTCATACATTTTTTCTGGAGATGGAAATAAGTTATAAAACACTTTATCTGGCCCTGCAGGGCAGTGCCCTCTTGCTTTTTTCCTATACTCACATGGCACTGGTTCTAGTGTCCTTGGTGGTCTCTGCATGACGGGCTCAGGGAAGGCAGAGGAGCTTTTCCCCTGGCCCTGCGATATTTATCAGATCACTCTGTGCCTGTGTAGCACAGGGCTCATGCTGCACACTGGCTCTGTGGCTCAGGCTCTGCCACATCTGCCCTGCAGGCACCATCTGGGTCCCTTGACTTCCCTGCATGCTGTAATTTGCAACATGAACAAGCAGTCAGACCTGAGGGAAGTCACTAAGGTCAGATATGTGTCCTGGTTTGGGTTTATTTAAGTCTCTTTCATCACCCTGTAGAGTTAATTCCTGACTATGAGCATTCATCATGGGACCCGACTTGCTTTTGGGGATCCCCGTGATCAACATCTGCTCAAATTTTGCCTGAGGCTTCCCCATCCTGCTTCTGCCCTCCCCTTATCTACATGGGAAGTGAGTGAATACTTCCTCTTGGAGACTCACCTTCCCTTATCTTCTTTCTCTTTTCAGAATGGGATGCCTCTGCCCTGAGGAAAGGGGATATATCCTGCTGTCTCTCCTTTGGTGCTGCAACTCTCCCTGGCTGCCATTTTCCTCTACCTGTCCTTGGCTTGTTTTTTAGAGGAAGTTAAGTGTCAGATTTGGTTGATTTGTTGCAGGCCAATTAGCTGATTCAATCCAATTAAGCTATCTGAACTTATCTCTGTAATGTGGTGGCTTTGTTAGTCAACTCCATTCCCTCCTATCCTTGCAAAAATTTTTGCCTCCAGCTCCCCCCCCTTCAGATTTTGGCAGTAGATTTCCACTTGGTTCTTGGCTGCTTGATCAAAGCTTGTGATTAAGGCTGCAGGTTCTGCATATTTCCTTCAAGGACCATCTCCTCCTACAGCCTCCTTTCCCTAGTTAGCTAGGTCTGCCCACAGCTCTTCTTCCTCACCAGAAGACTTGTGAGTGCTGTGTCTGTCTCTGGCAGCTTGGCAATAAGGTCAGCAATATGTTATTCCCTCAAGAGGCCAGTCACTTGTACTTGAGCTTGGAGAGATATCACCATCCTCTGCCTTATTTTGGCTGAGTGAATACTGCCAGCAGAGAGACGTGTTTTCTCCATAGTTTCTTTGGCTCCCTGCAATCAAAGTCTGAAATCTGAAATTCTGTTACCTTCACCAAGTGCTTTTGCTTTTTTCTTTCCTTTCCTAGGGCTCTCTCTTTTCTTCCCCCTCTCCTCACCCCAAAAAGGGTACTTTTTTTCTGTCTGCTGGTATTGTAGTTTAAGAAGTAGTGTCACTGACAACAGACCTTTCCAAAGAAAGAATGGGTGATGCTTTAACCTGGAAAGATACTGCCTTAGGTTGCTTGTTTTTATTTAGCAGAGTTCTGGATGTGAGCCTGGAGTACCTACAAAGGTAAGAAAATCCTTCCTGACAGCTCCCATTAGGAGTCTTGTTGCCCCCCATGCTGACCATGCTGGCTGCTCCCAGGAGAGGATATCAGGCATCAGGACATGACCTCTTTCCTGAAACATCAAATGTGCTTTCCTAAGTATTTCCATTCCCAGGCATCCCAATTTACCCGCTTGATTCCTTTGGAGAAAGAGGTCAAGAGAACAAGCTTGCCACACTGAAGCATTGCTTACTAGTCACCATGGGTGCTCCTCCAACTACCTACCCTTGCTTTTCATTTTCTCCCTGCCAGCTACGTCTGTGTGCAGGGCCATGCAGTGGCAAATGGGGTTAAGGAGGTGGATGCACTTGGTCAGGAGTCCTAGGTTCAGTAAGAAACTTCAAAGAGGAAATTCTGTCCCCTAAATGATCCCACCCAAGACCAGGCCTACACAGCCCTCTCCAAAAGAGTTGCTAATTTTCTCTTCCCTGGAGATTATGCTGAAATCATCAGTATAAAATCTGGAGCTTTCCCCTACATTGTTGGGAAAGAAGGGGGTATTGGTTCCGAGGAGAAATCAATTTTGGATTTCCAAACACTCAGTCTCCATTTTCAGAACTGCCCCAAATGGTAAGATGAGAGTGGATAACTTTCTTGACAGGAAACAGCCTGGCAGGCAGAGAGGGCTGATCTTCTTAATGGTGTCTTCAAATCGCCTTAATATAAATCCCCATAGAATAGTCTTACTGGCTTTAATAGGTATGAAAGCCAAGAAATGAGCAGCACTTGAGAAGCTGCATTAAAGGTGTTTAAGCAGTAATAGAAAATGGTCATTTTGGTACAGAATCTGAGCAATTCTTAAGAATTTAAGAGAATTATCTTTCTCTTAAGGAATTTGAAATGTCAATTAAAAATGCTTCAGGAAGGTTATTACTCTCTGTTAAGCCGTGATGGATTTCTTAGGCTGGGCTATAAATGATCTGCCTTGTTCCTAGGAGTAAAGCAGTTCAGGGTTCTGTCTCTTTGAGCCACATAACTTGAGTACTTCATTCTGGCAGAATGAATATCATAATATCAATTTTTATTATCATCAAACTTTGCTGTCATTGTCTGTAGCCATCTGTTATTTGGCCTAAAATATAAAACTGAGGAGAAAATGACATTTCTTTATTACCTTCTTTAGTTCAAATTACCAGTTATGAGAATTTTTTTACCTCCAAAAAAATTAACATCCTGTTACTCATATGGGCAACTGGTGCAAGTAGGAGCTAACAAATGGATCTGATGATAATATCTCCCTCTAAAATTGTACTTCTTGATAAAATCCTTTTTACAACTCTAAGTCAATCAAAACTTTGGGATTTTTCCCCCTGAAAGAACTCCTAGTAATTTTTTTTATATCATTTGTCCAGGCATGTGGGCAATAAAGCAAATTTTCAAACTACTGAATTATGAAAAACATTTTACAGTGAAATCTTAAAGCAGGAACAGGTTCCTGAGTTTGGTCTTGACAGCTCCTCTTGACCTAACAACAAGCAGCCTATTTGTGTTTACTTATTCATTAATATTGAAAAATAACAATAGGATCAGATGTCTTAGCCAGCAAATGCCCTACTTTTCCTCTGTGTTAGCATCTCTGCCTCAGCATTGAAATACATGTATGTTTTATACTAAAAAAAAACCCCTTATGGTTAGCTTTATTATTACACCATTGACATAATTTAGCTTCCCAGAAAAAATAATTAAGAGCCCATGCAGGAAAGGTACCAGCTTAACTGAAACACAGCAACAGTCCCATCAGTTTTCCAGAGATGAAACACATTCTTAAAGTAAATGTTTTTTAGAAATGACCTGGATGAGAATAAATCCTCTGGACTAAAGCTCTTATTCCTAGTCAGCTGGGAACTCTGTGAAATCCCATATTCCTCCTTTATACCAAGCTCTCAGTGGAAAGGAGGATGCTTAATTTTTTAAAACAAAACCTTGTCAAATGAAGCTTACCCATAGTGTAAAAAGTGCATGTGTTGTTTCAGATGTCTGCCTTTTCCAAATTAAACTCCCTAGGTTTGTCCCAACTTTAAGGCTATTTTTCATCACTCTCTTTCTTACACACAGTGAGGTCAGACAAGGTGTTCCCCTGAAGGTGTGGGGAGAAAAAGTGGCTTGCTCTGGGGGAAGGGGCTAGAGGGACCTTGATGAAAGCTCATTAGCTGTTTAAGTGACTTTTATTTATTTGCAAACTGGCCATCAGTCAAAAATGAGAACTCCAACCACTGTCGAGTTACAGCATAGCCCTGAAATATCACCAGCAAACACTTCAGGAAAACCAGAGATGTTTCAGCAGTGAAGGTTTTGACCATTGTTTTTATTCATGTGTTGCCAGTGTTGCCATTTGGCCTTCTGTGGACAGAAGCTGTTGGCCTCTGAGAGGCCAGGAAAGCATGGTTCAGATTTGAGTTCAGAAACTCAAATCCTCCCCAGGTTAAGCAACAACCGTGTTCATGAAACCTAGAGTGTGAGGGCATAAAGCTGTGAGATAAATACATGAGCAGTTGTCCTGATGTTGGTTTGCTTGCAATCAGAGCCCACCCTGAGCCCTTCTGTGAACATTCAGTGAATGGGCCAGCAACTGATTGGTACCAAGAGATCTGTTTTGTTCCATTGGGTGCTGAAAGGCAGCACATTGTTTGATGCCTATGAGAATTCTCCTTGAAAATGCCATTTTGTTCTCATTTGGGGATTTAAATGCCATACTGGATGGCACTGGACTAAAGGCAATGTCACTGAGGGGCCCTGAGAAGCATGGAGGACAAAAAAAATGGGGAAATAATGGGAGAAAATCTTGGAGAATCACTCTCTCAAACCAAAAAGAAAAACCCAGGCAGATGTTACATGCAAACAAAAGTTGCCAAAAATGCTGGAAGAGTTCCCTAAACTAGCTGAAGTGAGGAAAATTATGTATTTTGATAAAATATTCAACATTTGCTACACTTGTGTCTCATGAGTTGAATGTGATTTGGCTTAGCTGTGTCTGGAAGGAATCACTGGTAAAAAAGGCAGCACACTAACATCCTTCTAAAGAAGACTCCCAAAAACTCACGTAGTAACCTGGAGACTTCCTTGGGAGAATCCTCCTGTACTTTATGCCCAGACTGTCTGGTTTTGCAGCACGGAGGAAGGAGGTGGTGTAGAATTACCAAGGATTTACACAAAAGTAGAGAAGACCTGAGGTGCTCAGACTAAGGTAAGGAAAAGTACCCGCTCCTGCACTTGTGAAAATTCCTGCAGGTTTGCTAGTGTTGCAGAAGGATCACTTCGCCAAGAGTTCTCTGTGAGCTGCTAAATCTGTGCCTAAATCAGGATTATACTAGAAAGGTCGCTATGAGGATAGAAGGAAAAAATTGTTATAGAAATACTCATTGGCATTATTTTAGTATTTTAGAGTATTCAACAGAACTGCACACTGTGCCTGAGCTGCTGTTCATTCTGTGGGAAACTTTTAAACTTTTAAATGGTTTGAAAGAAGGCATTCCATCCTCGGGCTTGGTTGGAGTGCCAGCCAGGGAAGGAGTAGCTTGCAACTTTATTGCAGTGACCGTCTGTAATGGTGCTAAGTCATAACTCCTTAGGTGTTACCTTGTATATCACATGCTAATCCGTCTGACGGAGTTTCTAAAGGAAATCTATTTCAACACAGCCCTCCAGCCGCTTCCTAAACTGCACGAAGAGCGTGAACCCGGGGGGTTGCGATGACGCGAATTTGTCATTCTCTCGCTCTGACGCCGCAGGAAAAATTACATAAGGCAGTGACGACTTTTAAAGCGCTTTAAAAATGAATGCAAAGTGGAAAAAAAAAAACCACAAACAAACAAACCCAAAACCCCTCCAAAGATCAGCAAACCAAACTTTGCCTCTTACTGCGGAGGGGCGGCGGGGACGGGACACGCCGCGCTCCGGAGAGCGGGGGATGCGGGGCGGCGTTGGGGTGCTGCGGTGTTTCACCGGGATGCGGAGCGCCGGGACACCGGGGCAGGGGCGGGGACCGGGACCGGGACACCGGGGGCAGGGGCGAGGACCGGGACCGGGACACCGGGGGTAGGTGGGGGACCGGGACCGGAACAGCGGAGGCAGGTGCGGGGGGCCGGGGGCGGGATAGTAGGGGCAGGTGAGGGGTCCAGGGGCAGGTGAAGGGGGGACCGGGGCCGGGACAGCGGGGACAGGTGCAGAGGTTTGGGGGCAGGACACCGGGATCAGGTGCGGGGTACCGGGGTCAGGTGCGGGGTTTGGAGTCAGGTGCCGGTGCCGGGACAGCGGGTCCCCGCGTACAGCCCCCGCCCCCTCCGGCCCCGCCCCTTCCCGCGCTTCCCGCGCGGCCCTTTCTCCCTTAAAAGGACAATGGGGCGCGCGCGGCCCGATTGAGTAGAACGGGGCCGTGGGAACGGCGCCTGCGCAGAGCGGCGAGGGGGCGGGGCCTGGCGCGGGGGCGCGCCCTCCCTCCGTCCCTGGCGCGCGGGCGGGCGGCAGAGCGCGGGGCCGCGGGGAGCGCGCGCACCGCACGGGCGTGGGTGAGTGAGAGACGGACACACCGACCGCTTCCCTTCTGCCTTCCCCCTGCTCTCCCTCCTGCTTTCCCTCCGCTTTCCCTCGGCGCCGCGCGGGGAGGGAGCGGGGAAAACTTCGGGCGAGAGGGAACGGCGCGTTTAAACCGAGATCGAGTGTTTTGGAGGGGTGTCTGCGTTGTTGTTTTTTTTTTTTTTTTTTGGTGGGATTTTTCCTCCCCCTCCAGCAGCCGGTGGTTTCTGTTCAGCGCAAGTTTCTGCCCCGGAGCGTGTCCGCGGTCCTGCAGCGGCAGAAGGACTTTGCCGCCTTGGAACAGTTTGACACGCGTGGTTTGTGCGAGCGGCGTTTCCCCTCTTTTATTTTTCTTCTATTAGTGGACTTTTAAATGAGGTGCGGGTGGGGAGAAACGCCCCCCGCATTGTTGTAGACCCATCCCGATAACTCTGACTTGTCCTCCCCACCCCAAAGTACGGGTAAAGCCCCAAGCCTTGGGGAGGGAAGAGTAGCCACTTCCCAACGATTTAACTCCGCAAGCGGTGCCAGGATGCGGAGCGGGCTGGGGGCACGGCTCTGGCTGGCGGTGCCGGGCTGCCCAGCCTCGCCATGCGGGCGGTGTGGCCCCGCCGGCCGTGCCTTCCCGCAGCGCGGCGGCTGCCGCAGGTGCGGCCCCGGCGCGCCCCGCAGCGCACACACCTGTAGCGCCGGCGTGCACGGGTTGCTGCCAGCGGCGTGGCGGAGGAGAGGGAGGGAGGGGAGCCTATCTGTGCCCGCCATCCCTCCCTCTCTCCCTCCCTCCCTCCCCGTGCTCTCTCTCGGCGGGGAGAGCGGGCAGCTGCTTTTCTCTTCGGTCACCTTTACGTGATCGCGGAGGGGCCGGAGCCTGTGCGCGGCCGGGACGGGGCCGAACGCGTGGCTGCGGGCTCGGCGTGCCACACGTGCTGTGGGTCGCGCAGGTCGCGGCGCGGGGCCTTCCCGGTCCTGCCCTCGGTGTGGCCGGGCGGCGATGGGGCGATGGCGCTCCCGCAGCCCCGCGCCGCTGCGGTCCCGGCCGTGTGCGTGTGTGCCCGTGTGCGTGTGTGTCCGTGTGTGTGTGCGCCCGTGTGTGTGCGTGCCCAGCGCCGCCGAGTTGTAACCGGGCGCTGCGGGGGCGCTTGCGGGGCGGGCGGCGTGGCCCCGGCGCGGCACGTAGGCAGCGCCCGGCTGCGGGAAAACAAAGGGCTCGCATGTGCTGCGGGCGGCGCGGGTCCCTCCCCGGCGCGCCGGGGGACAGCGCTCGGCCCCGGGGCGGGGGGCTCGGCCCTGGGAGGGGGGGGGTGTCGGGTGGGTGACCCTTGTTCTGCTCGGGACGGTGCTTTTTAGGGGCCCGGCTGCCGGTTTCGGCGGAGTTTGGCGGGGCGGTGAAACTTTGGATGCACAGGCGCTGCGGGCAGGGCGGGCCGCGGCGGGGCTGCCGGGGGTCCGAGGGGTCCCCACCGCGCCCGGACCGCGCTGCCGGGAGGTCCGTGCCGGCCCTTTGAAGTGAAACTGTTGCCATGTTTGAATTACGTCAGGCCCGAGCCATGCGGGGCCGGCGGGGGCGGGGGACGGGACCGGACCGGGGCGGGGGGCGGCCGGCACCCTGGGGCGCGGGGGGCGCGGGGGTCCCGCCGCTCCATCCGCGCTGCCCGGCGCTCCCCCCGGCCCCGCAAGGGGCGGCTGCTCCGACACCGCGTGGTGGGGCGGCGTTTGCAGCGCGGGGGCCGCCTCGGAGCGCCCACCTCCGCGCCCGGGGCTTGCCCTTCCCCTTCCTGCGCTCCTCTAGTTTATTTTTAATTTTTACTCGTCTTTCGGCGAGTTGAGCGCTTGGCAGCCCCGGAGAGGCAGGGGCGGGGCGGGGGAGAGCCGCGGCCACCCGCGTGTGCGCTCCCGCGGCTCCACCTGGCCGGCGGGGCCGCCCGGGAAAGTAGGTCGTTCTGCTGGGGGAGGGGGGTCTTTGTTCCCGGCCCGGCCCCGCCGGCAGCAGCGGAGGGCAGCGGGGCCGTGCCCGGGGCCGGCGCTGCTCCCCCCGCGCCACGCGGTGCCCGGCGGAAACGGGGCTCTGCCTGCTCGGGCATCTCTTACCGCTATTGTTTTGGGTTTCTGTTTCAAACTTGCAGTTCTGCGCCGGGCAAGTGCGCCCAGCCGCGCTCTCCCTTTCACGAGATAAAAGTTGCCGACTCCTCTCGTGCCTCCATCTCCGGATGGTGCGGCTGAAGGGATTTAAAGGGACCTGCCAAACCTGTTGTTTACTCGGGCCGTCCCTTAACGCAGCGAGCAGGGCTAAATCCCGCCTGCCCCGGGGCTCCCCAGTCGCTCTTTCCCGGCGGGAACGGCCCCGGTTCATCCTACAAAGAGCCTTGTCCGCGTCCGGCTGCCGACGGCCCGTTCTCCGGGCCCAAATTATTTAATAATCTTTATAATTGCAAAAAGAGTTTGGAGCTGCGCCCCGGCGCTGTAGCTGTGTAGGCAGCTGGCACAGGGTGCTGCCCCCCAACCTGGCGCGGTGCGACTGGAACACGTGTGTGTCTATGGGATGAAGGCCGGGCCCTGCCACTGTCCCCTCGTGGCTGGGGAGTGGGGAGGAGAAGGCCCTGAACTGAGCCCAGAACTGCAGTACCATTGCATTTGTGGTGCAGACCGAGTAACGTGCTTGAGCACAAGCAGTGATGCTCTCCTTTTCATTTCGAGTTTTAATTCGGTGCTTAGGAAGGTGGCAGTTTGACAGCCATGGAGACAGCTCTTTAACTCTTTGATAAGGGAGGCCAGGACCCCTGGTCCCTCAGCAAACTCCTTTACTGCTGTGTGTGTGCTTAAAGAGGTAGCGAGACGGTTTCTGTCAGCCGTGTGCAGGGTGTGTGCACCCCCTTCTCTCCAGTCTGCACACAGAAAGATTCACTCCATAGTTTACAGCTTTTTTAAGTAATGAGAAGGAGATCGCAGGAACTCTGCACCATAGGGATGGACAGTGAACTGGAAACTTTTCTGCTGACACTAGTGGACACTGACTTCCTTTGGCACACAGGTAAATTCTAGGTTCCTCGTGATCTGTGGTCTGTGGTAGAGAACCAGTAAGTAACAAGTTGGAATTTTCAAACACACCCACAGGCATGCAGCATCCAGCTCCCACTGAAAGTAGGTGGGATTGAGTGCCAGTGCCTCTGGGAAAAATTCCTCCTTCATTCTCTAAAAGGAGCTAATTGCCTACATGTTCAGTGTTCCTTTAAGAATATCACTGACTTCTTAGTAGATCATGTTGAAAGAGCTGATAAATTCACAGAGGTTAAAAATAAAGTTAAAACTGTGACAGTTTGCTGTCTTGCTCAAGCTGAACGGATCTTTCTGTGTTACTAAACTCTGCTTTGCATTGATTCTTAACACCTGGTGCTTTGTACCTCTTCCTACTTTTCCTACTTGGCAATCAGCTTCACACTTGCACCCCTTGTAGCACTTGCTTTTTAACACAAAGAAGCCGGTGAGTTTGAGCTTAAAAATCGAGTGGTTACACAGAATGCATGGGCAGGACTCCATTTCACAACTCAAGCCTTTGCCATTGTAGGATGTGCTCAGTCCAAAGTCCAGGTGAAATTACCAGTAATATTACTTAAGGACGTGGAATTGCATCCTTTTCAATGAAGTCACTTCAGCTATTCTACCAAATGATTACTACTCCTTCTGTTCAAAGCCCCATCTAGGTATCTTTAAAAACAAACAAAACAAAACAAACAAAACCAGCCAAAAATACAAATCAAAACTGTTCAGTGTCTCATGATCTCAAGTGTCTGTGATGCTTTTTCAGTAGCAGGTGATTGCAAGCAGCATCATAACAGCTATGCTGACTGTTCCCAGATAAGCATCAAAGACTGAACTGAGGCACTTGCTTGAGAACATCCCAGGTTTTCCTTGTTGGGCTTGTGCTCAGGCTGAGTGTGATGTTAGTTATGCAATAGGAGTTTCAGGCAGGGGGTGTCATCTTTCAAGGTGGAACGTCTGCACATGGGACAAGTTAGGGATTTTTTTTTTTCTATGCAAATCTTACTGATTACTGTTTTCATGCTTTGGCCCATCCCTTCTGGAACACTAACCACATGGAACACCCAAGTGGCTTAGCCCTTCAATGCTGTGGTTTAAGTGGGCTGGGAATTTACTTTCCAGCGAAGATCAGCAGGTGAGTAGGCTCCTTTGTGACTTGACTACTTCTGAGGACTTAACACAGAACAGCTTGTGACCCAACCAGCATGCCGTGAATGCTCAAACATGGGAAAGAAATGTCCAATCTGACTTTTGATACATGCTTAGTGTTTGCTGCCAGTCACATCTGGTGTGCTAAGATTTTACTGCAGCTCTGAGCACACAACAGTAGCTATGGACAAGTACCAGCAAAAGAGCAAGTTACTTATTTTGACAGAGAAAGGATTCCTGAGGATGTAGTTTTGATGTTTTAGTGGTTTTGCTTAGCACATCAAGTGAAAACTCCACAGCATGCTGTTACATTCAGATGTTCCTGGGCTGTAATGGCCAAATACAGCTTTTCTCCAAGTAAAGTTGTTTTAGATGGGGAAAGAAAGGGAGGTGGAAGGAAAATCTTGAGGATACAGGGAATCAGAAGAAGCACAATTCCAGGGTTATGGTTGTTGGAAACTAGTCACTCTGTTTTGAGCTGTAAGGACGGATGACAGAGTAAAAGAAATATTTTTGCAGATACTGAAGTTGTGTTTTCAGATGACCCCAATTAGGTTGGTCTCTTATGTCCTTGGAGCTTTCTGGCATTTTGCATGTTAAAATGTTTTTTTTTGAGGGGTCCAATTTTAACTTCTCTTTCAAGGGGCTTTTTTTGCTGCATGTAAACTCATGGTGGAGGTATGTTTACATTGAGTCTCTGATATAGATCAGCTCCTCTGTTGATGTACAATTTTCTGTCCTACAGTTGATTTTTCAGTAGAGGTATTGCAGTTTATTTCAGCAGAGGGACAGGCCCAAGAATTTATTGCGAGACAAACAACTCTGCTTCTGGCGCCTTAGCTCTAAAAGCATTTTTCGTGTGTGTGCATGTGCCTGGCTGTATGCACTTGCAGATGCAAGAACCAGAGCATGTATATCCTTTCTATATTAAGGCATCTATTTCTTTCCCTTTAAAAGAAAAAAAAAAGTTGTACCATTTTGGCTATGTTTCTTAGTTCTAACAAAATGCTATAGAGACAACAATTGTGAGATTTTTACTGACAGGAACCGGCTGCATCAACATATGTAGGCTAGATTGTATTTTTTTGTTGACCAACTTGAGGGATGCTGTGCCAAGGCTGTTTTTTACACATAAATGGAAATCAAATTGTTGCTCTCCTCATCTCTGATAACGTACTAGCAGTTTTGGGTTGCACAAAGGGTGAATGATCCCGGGTCAGAATGAGGAAGAGGAAAATATGGAGTAGTTGGACTGGTGGCATCCCTCTGCTCTCCCATAACTCCAGAGAATGTTTCTCTTTCACCTTTGCGAGAAGCAGGTGAGCGTGTTCATTCCAACTGGCCTGATAATTGTGTTACAAAGGGAGACATGCCTGCCTTCTAGGAATTCCATCCTTTCTATTATAAAAGGTTTTCATTCTTCTTGGGTGATCAGAAAGAATGCAGAAGGAATCTGGAAAAGCAAATGGAAGCGGCTCAGCTTACTTTAAAATGTAAGAGTTCAGAAGTTCTTCCCTAACTTGAAAACTTATTAAGCATCTGAAGCAATGCCTCCTTTTAATTTAGATCATCAAATTAAATTTTGCAAAGAAAACTAAGCTCCAAATTCTAGTCCTGACAGGTAACAAAAGCATGAAACTGTTTTCACACATGTATGATGCATGCTGCTTTGTACCAGCCTTTCACAAAGGTAATAAGCAGGGGATTGTGGGGATTTTTTATTTCCCACCTCCTTTATTGTTCTCTTCCCGACTCCAAATTTTTTTGCAAGACGAGTTTCTATTTTTGATGCTGCTTTTCCAAAAGTGAGGAGGCAGAAGAATGGAGAGAGCTTTTTCACAGAGTTTAGCGCTAAAGTTACTAGAGCAGTTGTGTAAAGCAGAACTTGAGGGAATAGCAACTTCTGCAGGGAGAAACTGCAGAGGGGGAGACCAGGGAGGAGGAAGAGGAGGACCACTTTTCCCCTGACTTAGGGGAATACTGCTTTGCTACTAATGCAGGTAAATCTCCTTTTCTGCAGAATGACAGATATGCTCTGCTTGGATTTCTGGTTCTTTGCTGGTGAGCAGTTCCTTTCACTTCTGTGCAACTTCTGATTTAAGAGATGTCATATATTTTAGTAATGTGTTAAATTTGGCAAATAATAACAAGCTAAAATAACATTAATAATGTGCTTAGATTTGGCAAAATTATATTGTATAATGCTTTTTAATTTCTAGTCAACTTTCTTAGTTCCTACTTGCCCATCTCTTTACCTGTCCCAAATTTCACATGGTTAAAGTGCCACAGCTAAGATTCAGGTGTTAGGGTATCTGACAGTCTAACTCCCTGGTGCTAATTCGAGATCTAAATAGCAAAGCTTTCAAGTTAAACCTTTTAAAAGGCACAGTCATGTATTTCTAAGTACATATTAGCTATTAAGCTTTCCAGCTGACAGATTATTTAGTGTATAATGGTCAAATGGCAACTGTTTAGGCTTAAATGTGTAACTGGACTGACGCCTTCCATTTATAACTGCACTTCGATGCAGTTGTCAGAGAAATCTGTTTAACTTGTGGTTTTGCTACTAGCTCTTCCCCATTCAGGCATGGTGTATGGTAATACTGTTGCTGACCATTCATCAAGTGGGAAACAGATGGCACTAGTTTCCCTTCTATTGAAGGATGGTGTTGAAAGGCTGCTCCTGTGAGAATGGCAGCAATGATGCAAAACAAAATATTTTCAGAGTATGTGTTTGATGCCAGTCTTTGCCAGAACATTAATGCATCTTGTTCTACTGTGGTGTAAATACCAGCTGGTGACAGAGATCATCTTATCAGTGTCTGGATTTCTGGAAGAAACTGGGTTAGAAAGTAAATCACATTGTTGATATGAGTTTTGTTCTTGCTGTGTAGCACACAAGATGTACTTGCTGCTGAAGTTTTGCAGCATTGATGAATCTTGTGTCTGCACTTAGTCTTTGATTTTCTAAATAAAAGTACTAGACCATGGATTTAACATTGGGGTAGTCAAGTAACCTCTAAAATTGCTGTCTGGAAGCTGGAAATTCCCAGGTGAGCATGCTATTGGATCTCCAGGGGCTTGTTAAACAATGTTCACAATAGTGTCTCTTGGAGAGGTAGATCAGATATTAGGAAACAAAATATATATTCGAAGTGTTTGCTTAGCTACTCTGTTGTATTTGTCTTGACAGGGCAGGGATGCTGACCCGATTCCTGTGCTTTAGTTTGCTCCATGTCCCTGAAAACACACCCAGCAGAAGCCGGGAGTAGTTCTGAGTGTAACCCATCCCTCAGTGAGCTCACTCAGCAGGCCATGCCCTGGGTACCTTCTGCCACCCGCACTGGATACTGTGTCTGCTCGTGGCTGCCAGGCCACTGCTGGGCTAGGACAGGAAGCAGTGTATCTCCTAAAAAGCCTGGCAGCATTTGGGGTGACTTTGCTGGGTATTTGCACAAGTCATCCCTGGGAGAAGGTAGCTCTAGGTGAGCGTGCTGCAAATGTGAAGAAAGGAATACAGCGTTTCAAGTCTGTGGTGGACAGCATGACTGGGATGGGGGGAAGGAGAGACCTTATCCCCTCCATCCCTCACCTAAGTTTGGAGGACCTCCTTGCCATTCCGCTTGCATGAGTCCCTTGCCATCACCAGGCTTTGCAAAGTCAAGACAAGCTTTATGGAGAGTTGACTCGTGTCTTTCTAAATTTTTTTTGCAGTAGGAATTGCAAGGAGGCACAACCTCAGTGGGAAGCAAGTCATGTTGTATGTGCTATACTGAAATGTAAACATATACACTCTCAGCTGGACATGGGTTCCTAATGGATTTTGTGTAAGAGTACTAACCAACAATTGCCTTTCTCTAGTTCTCAGCAGCCTGGGAAACTGTGTGTTTATTTTGCAGAGCTGTTGTGTTCCTGATCTTCCCCACTGGGGTGGGGGGATGTATTTCCACCTCTGTGTGTGGAAGATTGTGCTAGGCCTGGGTGGTTCACTAGTTTTTGCTGTGGTCCCACAAAAATGCACAGGATCTCTTTCTCTTGCACAAATCTCTCTGTCAGTAAGGTAAGGATAACACTACGTACAGTTGTTTTTGTGGAAGCATGTTTTTGACCTCACCTGAACCTGCTTTTCAAATTATTTTATTGCCATAATGATGTGGCAAGTCTTGGCAGTGCAGACTGAAGATCTGAAATTAATTTTCCCTGTCCCACTGGAGGATGTTAGAATTACACCCCTTACCTTACTGCAGGTGGGAGATTTGGGGACAGATGTCTATGCCACATACATTAACCAGTAACCCAAGCTGGGTTGCTGGGACTTGGCAGTCCCTGGGACTTAGTGACTGGGAGTTCCCTCTCACTAATTAGACTTGCCACAAGTAGTGGAGATGCTGCTCTCCTAAAAATCCTGCCTGATCTACTGGGTCTTTCAGGAAGGCCAGGTAGCTTTTTGGTATCTTCTATGAGAATATAACGACTTGGCCTTTTGTAAGGGGCCAGGGGAGAAGTGTGTTACTTGCATGGCTCCATTCAATTTAAATTTTTTAAAAGCAGAAGTTTTTAGCAGTGGGAACCTGTTCTCATGGAGCTCCCTCTGTGAGCAGTCAGTGTGTGATAAGCAACAGAGGTGGCTGCTCTCTCCCTGCAGCAGGTGGTTGAGGCAAACCTTGCACCAGGGTCTGTTCAAGAGACTGTCTTGGAACAGTCGCTGCCTGTGCTATGAGACAGATGCTGTGTGGCCTGTGAGGACTTGCTGTGTGTCCAGGCCCAGGGCCAGGAAAGCACCAGCTTTGCTCAGTTGTTGGTTTGGGTTTTTTTTGAAGTGCTGTGGGAACTCTGTTTGCTCCTACAGCTTCTCATGCCATGTCAGACTGTGCCTAAGAGGAATCTGCACTGGGGAGTAACTGGCTCCAAGGGAGAACTGGTTTGGTCGTGGGGACATCATGTGTTGAAAGGGTCTTTGTCGTGGTGACTGCAGTAACACTTGGAACTAACTGGAAAAGTTTTTGCCCGGAAAACAACTTCACTGTATGATACCTGCTCTGATAGCAAATCCCAGCCTAGGTGTACTGAAAAGAATAGGCAGACATCCGAGAGCAGGGTGGCATTTTTGGCTTTCTGTGGTGGTGCTGAATTTGCAGACCTGGTGGTTAAAAAAATTTCCCTTTAACTGGAATTCTGGTGTTACTGGCAGGGATGTGTGGTAGGCACATGCTGAGATGTGCCCCAGGGTCCTGCTCCCTGGCCCTTTTCTAGCTAGCTTTGCTTCCCATGGAAAGCAGGGTGGGGAAGGCAGGAGGGTGAGAACAGAGCATGTGCTGACATGGAGCTGGGATGCTCATCAGGCCTGAGAATGGAGAAGTGCTCCTGGGTCCTGCAGTGCAGACAGGGCCACTGAGGGCTGGGTGGGACTCCACCCTGCTGTTTTTAGAGTGGCTTTTCAGGTATGTCTGCTCTACAGCCTCGAGGTATGACTGCAGCTCATTTAAAATGACTCCTACTCACTTTCAGCAAGGTTTGGCAGGGGTGTTTTCAACCAGCACCGGTGGTGGTGGTGGTGATGATGATGAGGTAGTTCAGTGACCCAGAGTTCAGCTGCCAGCTCCTTATCCAGGGGCTCAGGCAGGTTCACATGGCTTGTCCTGCAGCCTGTTTTACCACAGACATAGGGCTTTCATTCGCCAAGTCAGCTGCATTCACACCTTCGGGTTGTGCTGTTCTAGATGTGCCCTTAGTGTAGATTTGTGCAGTAAATGAGCTTGTTATGAGTCCTGCTGGGTATTGCTTAATATTCCAGCTGTTAATTACATAATTTTTTAACAAGTGCTTTCTAGGTGCATCTGCTCTTCTGAGGCAACATGGGAAGAAAAAAATGATGCCCCAGTCTAGCAGTTTCCCATCTGAATTAAAATTTGCCTTTGGTTTGCCCAATGATTTGCTCGTGTTTTTCTTTCAGTATCTAAAAGTGATAAACAACATCAGTTTCTCTCTGTTTTCACAGTCTACAGCTGGGAGGAAAAGATGTTTGGCTTCCACAAACCGAAGATGTATCGGAGTATAGAGGGCTGCTGTATTTGCAGAGCTAAGTCTTCCAGTTCCCGTTTCACTGACAGCAAACGTTATGAAAAGGATTTCCAGAATTGTTTTGGGTAAGATTCTTTCTTTAGTCAATGTTGCGGTCAGTTATGGTGTTGACCTCCAAGCCACTAACCTGGTGTGCTGTCCTTCTTCCTCTGTAAGACTGAAAGATTAGGTTAGCAGAGGAGAGTGGTGGGGAAAGGCTGCCTTTAGTTTCCTCACAGCTTTCCTGGGTGGACAAGGAGTGGCTGGATCCTCTGCTGCTGTGTACAGTCCCATGTTATTTTCCATATCTGCAATCACTGCCAATGGAGAGCTGTTAACTCCTAACAGCAAAGGGTCAGGCTTGTGCCTCGCCCACCTCACAGCACGTGCAGGGATTGAAACCCTCCTCAAACTGTGTGTTTTTCGCTTGTTCCGTAGAGGTGTAAATACCTACACAAAAGGATGAACTGTACAGGTTCATGGAGGCTCTCTGTGGCTCTGAAGATTCAAGAATGCTAGATAAAACTTGATGAGTAAATATTTATCAGTTTCAGCAGGGTTTATGTGGAGTACCTGTTACAGATATTGGTGTTTTTGTTCAAATAAGACATATTAACGTGTTATTAAAATTTCTTATTGGAAAGCCCTTCTGATGGAAAAACTGAACATCAAATAATTAGCTTTCCAATTAGGTAATGTTGCTTGAAAGCACTGGCAAATAAAACTAGAAATACTAGTGATTCCTTGTGCCAGTTACTGTGGCTTGTTAAATTTTTTTAAATACTTTCAGAGAGCTTTGAAATTTTGTATAAATATTTCCCTCTCACCCCCTTTCTCTAGAAACGCTACTTTCATGTATGACTTTATAGTGCTTTGTATTTACCATGGATTTTTACACCTAAGTCTGGTGGTGACAGTTTTCCTTATCATATTTCTTGACTACTGTCTTTGGCAGTCAAAGACTGCATGAAGATACATTACTCTATTTTTGTTGTTGTTGTTGTTGTTGTTTTTAACTACAGTAAAGCAGCTTGCAATATACCAGGGCCATGGGTTTTATGCTTTCTGTTTGCCAAGGTAAAAATGCAGTCTTAACACTGAGCAAATATCTAAGCCTGCCGCATTCATCTATAAATCTTCAAAGTCTCCCTGTTTAAATAGCTGAAAAATTGTACAATGTTTCCCCTTTATATTTCTTTTAGCATGGATTAGCAGTAGAGATGATTCCTGAAGAAAGCTTGTTAAAGGGAGCGAGTATTGCTGTCATTCCAGTGACTGCTGTTTCTGAAACCTTATCCTGTGCTTATGTGGGAGTGTGTTAGGTGGTATTTGTTACTCATCCTTGAAGCTCTGCGAGAAAGTTAAGACCTCAGTAAGCTTTTGATGTTTGTTTCCAAATGCATATTTGAGGAATACGATTATTCCTCCTTCTCCAACCAAACTAACAAACCCACTGGCACTGTGTGTTGGTTTTGGTTTTTTGGGGAAAAAAAACCCCAAAACCTGAAGAAGATGGGACTGTTTTCACTGCCCCTCTGGAGGCAGATTATGACACCTTTTATTTCTGTGTGAAACAGTGCTTTCTGAAAGTGAGAACTGGTCTTTACATGGCAACATTTGAGCACCCCAGATGAATTGTTGTGCCTGAGAAACAGAACTTCATGACTCCTCTTATTCATCAATTTTTATGCTTCTTGCTGTTATCAAGTGGAGGTGTACTTTTATTAACTCTTGTTAAGAGAATTTTGCTTTTGTTTTTACCAGGCTCCATGAGGCCCGTTCAGGAGATATTTGCAATGCCTGTGTTCTCTTGGTGAAAAGATGGAAAAAATTACCAGCAGGATCCAAAAAAAACTGGAATCACGTTAGTAATTTACCTTCCATCCCAAAACTAACTCTTTCTAGAGCAGGGACATGCTGGCAAAGATTTGGGGTTTACTCTTTCCCCACGCTTTTCCCTTTCCACCTTCAGCATCTCTAAATCCTTTCTGGAGTATTTCCTATTATGTGGCTCTTACCTGCCTTAGTTTGGCTTATGTGCAAGTGGTGATTATGCAAGCCTGAGATGGAGCCACAGACTGGCTTACCTTGTAATTCCTTGTTTTCACAAGCTCATAACTTTGTCCAAAAGTCTCTTATGACACTCAAAACATTTCAAATTTGGCCTCTATCCAAAATTGGCTGCTTTCTTTTTTTTCCAAGCAAGTGACTTGCCCCAGCAACACATAAATCAATGTCATTTAACCAGATAATTACAATGACTAATATCTCACAGCAATTCTCACTTATATATTCTGTTTTGATTAATCTAATTCAATTTGGGCCTAGGGCTGGGAAGATGATCAGGATTCCTTGTGTATGTAATAATCTTCATCCAGGAAGCCTTGATGGTAATGGGAGCCAGCACTGTAGTTATCACTACCACTAGCTTTTCTCGGAAGTTTAATTTATGATTTTAAAAAAACCCAAAACTCCAGGGTAAATGCTTGGCATAAACTCCTAACTTACCAGTATTAGTTTAAACAACTGTTGGGTACTAAACTGAACTTGTTAAGAATGGGAAGTTGACACAAAAGTTGGACTAAATGTGCTTTATAAGCTAGTCTGCTGTGTTTTCCTACAAAGTCAGTCTTGTAAAAGCCAGATTTAAATGAAACATAAGTGTTGGTGCACAGAACTGCCTTGTATTAACTAAATTGTTTTTGAACACCTTCAGCTGAAAGTCAGTACAGGTGCCTTGACTGGGGCAGTATCTGGGCATGATGCAGAAGTGTTAGACATGCATTTTCTGTGTTCTAGGTGGTAGATGCCAGGGCTGGACCCAGTCTTAAAACAACATTGAAACCAAAGAAAATGAAAACTCTGTCTGGAAGCAGAATAAAGAGCAATCAAATCAGCAAACTGCAAAAGGAATTCAAGCGGCACAGTAAGTGGATCCAAAGAGATTTTGGCAATAAACTTCAGCCTCCCTTCACACAGCTTACTGTTAACTGGCCAAGTTGAATCACCATTTAGATTTGATTGTACACTCACACATTTGAGCACTCCCTGTTTTCACAGCCTCTTGTCCTCTTGGAGCTTGGGGAGGGGGTGGAATGAGAAGGAAGAGTGTGTGTGCAGGGTGGGCTGTAAGACAGGTGGGGAAGGGGCAAGGGGGAATGTGGAGCCTGGCTTGAAAGTGTGGACAGTTGTAGCTTATGTCCCATGCTTAAATGGCATGTCTTTGGAAAGAAGTTCTTGGGCAGGACCCTCACTGAAACTGAAGCTGGAAGAGGCTTCCTCCTGCTCTCAGTAATGTGCTATGGCCAGTTTTCAGCTCTCAGTTCTCAGCCCAAGAAGATTTCAATCTTTTTCTCCCATACATGTTTTTGACTCAGGCTTTTTTTTAGCCTTGACTTCCCCCACATACACACTTTAAATTCCTGCCATGTTTCCTTATACCTTTCTCTGCTGGTCTCAGGGATTTCTTTCCAGTAGCACATGGACTGTTCAAATAGATTTGGATTCATAGCTTTCCAACAAAGCCATCTGCCAGTTATATTCTAAATACTTTTTGGTACATGAGGTTTTTCTTCTGAAGCAAACCTTCCAGCTTCTTCACTGCTGTTGACTTGGTCTTCTCTCTCTTTCAATTATCCTATCTGTCCTGAAGGAGGAGAAGTCTTCAAAGAATCAGTAAGGGCCCTGACCCATAGAGCTTGTATCATCTCATTCAACATGCTGTAATTAAGCTAGTTGTGCTACTGTAGCTGCTAGAGATGACTGCTGGGAGGTAGGTGAGTAGACACCCTGCTCAAGTGTGTGTCTGCACAGAGTCCATAGTTCATGGTCTTGATACAGCAAAAGCTCAATACTGCCTAGTGCATAATGAGAATATATATATATAATGCACTAGCAAGAAGAGCTTTGCAAAACTTTACCTGAACAGGTGAGAAAGAAGATTTGCAGTGAGAGAAAGTACTAGGTCTGAAGAGCAGATCCCTATTGTCTTGAAGGATCTTCAGTGATTTCAGAGCACGGCCTTCACAGACTGTGTTTGAGAGCCAGGAACTGAAGCCTGATCCTGAACCTCTTTCCAATCCCTCATGTACAAAGACCCCCTCCAGTTCCAAGATCTGTTTTGCAAATGCTGACAGATCATCTCTATTGAAACTGGTGGGGGCAAGTTTAAAAAAAAAAAAAAAAAGGCTTGTCATTGTTAGGTTTTTCTTGTTAATTAAAATAAGTCTGTCTCTCTGTTCACAATCTACACGTGACCTTTTCCAAGTCAGGAAGAGGACAAGTCACTGGATGCACGTCCTGATTCTTGCATTTTTTTCTTTCCCCTGCAGATTCTGATGCCCACAGCACGACTTCGAGTGCCTCCCCAGCTCAGTCACCCTGTTACAGCAACCAGTCTGACGATGGCTCTGACACAGAGATGAGTGCTGGGTCCAGCAGAACACCAGTGTTCTCCTTTTTAGATCTCACCTATTGGAAAAGGTAAAAAGCAGCAGAACTTGCACTCTGTGCAGGTGGCAATTCACTTCACATACACACTGCTTGAATCTGCTTCTTCAGGAGTTTGTTGCTGCTGAACTTTATTTGGTTTGACAATATAATTTGTGTCACAGAGCATTATACAATACCTGTCTATCTGTCTTAAATACATGGCATTTCTTTCCATTGTCCCCTACTTCCCTCCATTTTCCTGAATACTAATACAAGTGCTGGAAAATATTTTTACTGGTTTTGGAAGCAGCAGACA
Organism: Margarornis squamiger; assembly: GCA_035222235.1. NCBI lineage: Eukaryota > Metazoa > Chordata > Aves > Passeriformes > Furnariidae > Margarornis > Margarornis squamiger. Next base: position 61,848,386 of record JAWWTY010000037.1, read on the forward strand.
ATAGTCCTGTCTGTCATCTTTACTTAAAACTATGCCCTGTAGATATGATGTGTTGCCAAATACAAGAGTGCTCTCAGCTTGCCAGTAAACATAGCATTTGATTTGGTTGTCCTGTGATGGTAGTCATTTGGAAAATAAGAAAAAATTCTGGAGTGGGAGGAAAACCACAAGGTTTTTTGGGAGCTGACGAGCTTGTTATCTTTTATTGCATGTTGTGACACAGTAATCCCTTGTTTAGCTAATTGCTCCATTGAAATTGTTGTGACTTTGCTGCCTCCTCTCAAGTAATGTTTGCAAGTGCACTGTAGTCAAGGTTAGTTCAGCCCAGACAGTTGTGTATCTGAAACTTCTCTGGGAAGCAAAGTGGGATACTTAGTTTTGTATAGACATGTTTGTGCTTTTTTCTCCATACTTTTATTTCTTCCCCAAAGCAATGTCATGGATTTAGAGACAGTCTTTTCTCTTTAGAAGCAGCCTTTTTGCCTCTACCCTCTGAACTGGAGGCTCAAGAGTGTCTGGGGTCAAATTTAGTTTTTGCATGGTTGTAAATTCTGTATATTCTAAACACACAAAGTATCTGTCTCCCTGCCATTTTTTCCAGGCAAAAGGTCTGCTGTGGAATTATTTACAAAGGGCGTTTTGGGGAAGTCCTCATAGACACTCATCTCTTCAAACCTTGCTGTAGCAATAAAAAGTCTGCCACTGAAAAGCCAGAACAAGAAGGACCACAGTCTCCAGCAATCTCCACCCAAGAGGAGTGGTGACTTCCCTGGATAATTGCAGAAGGTTATACAGATCCTCTTATTCTCTGGAAAAATACTAGAAAAATGACTGTTCACTTTGGACATCTGCTATGCTGCCAAAAGACTATTCCCTAGAACTGTTTTGGGTTTTACTGCTACAATTCCACAAACTCTGAAGCCAGTTTATGTCCTTTCAGAAAGACTGTACATAATATTTAAGATGTTATGGAACACTTGGCAAAGCTGAATGCTGCTGCAAGGTTGTCTAATCTTTCCCCCCACACTCACTTCACAAGTGAACATGAGAATGGGGTTTTGTATATTAAAGTTTATGTAGTTCATGTTTCTGTACTGAAAGAAGCAGTGGTTGTAAGGCTTTTTTTTTTTTTTTTAAATGTTGGTTGGTAAACTCCCTTAAATCCCCAAGAAAATATTTCATTCTTAGACATGTATGAGTCAATAAGACAAACTAATACATAGAAATGTTATAAGTCACCTCTCTAGTTATATAAATATATATTTTTAAAGGTGTGGAGATTTCACCCTATACTACTGACGTAAGAAAGACAAATATTTCATCCCTCCCGTGTGACACAGACTGGCAAACTGCAGACATCTCTACTATGAGTGGTAGCTAGCTGAGAAGGCCTCTAACATAGAGTGCTTTTCAGAAGAGGTGGGGGAGCTCTCCTCCTGAGCTAAGGAGGAAGGTTTACCTAAGAAGTGAACATAGACTGGGAGGTTACTTTGTTTTAAGCCAGCAGCAGACACCCTGGGCTTGGTGTAGTAACCAGCTGGTGGTTAGAGATGGACTGAGAAACATCTTGATGCCCAAGTTAGGTGTAAATTATGGCCAAAGCTGAGTGACTGCTCTCTGTTGGCCCAGTGCAGCTGAAATGTGACCACAAACAAGATTCCTCCTGGTTTTGGACCCGACATAGAACCAAACCCCTTGCTAAGCAAATCAGGCTCTGGTCCAGGGACATAATCTGATTGCAGCCTGGGCTCTGGATTCACAGTTGCTATTTTGAAACCCTTCTCCTGCAGTGCTCCTCTGTGTTTGGGTTTTGTTTTTTTTGTTTGTTTGTTTAAGCAACTGCCAGATCAACGCTTTTGTGAATGCTGAATATGAAAAGTTCTGTTAAGAATGGTGCTGTGCAGAATCAAGGCAGCTCTGTTTGCATACACGATCAAAAGATAATACTTTCTACATAGATTCCCAGACAAGCTCGTGTGCAAATCATTGTGACACTCCTTCAAACTCCCCTTTGCCTGTGGGGTGGAAGCAGCTTCCTGGAAGATTGTACTGCAGTTTTAGCTCCCAATTGCTTCATGTTCCCTTTATGAAGGTTTAACTTGTGTGAGTTGGGAATTCTGCTTTTTGTTTGTTTGTTTTTTTCTGGTTTTGGGGGGAGGGGGGATTTTTCTTACTATTACTCTTTTGGGATATCCTACAACGGATTGCTACATGGTGTGATTTCTGGGGCTCTCCTGTGCAGGGCCAGGAGTTGGAGTCAGTGATCCTGATGGATCCCTTCCAACTCGGTATATTCTATGATTCTAAGCTTTCCTTTTTGTGAGAGTCATCGGTGTAATACTGCAGTGGGTAGGGTTTAGGACTGAATTTCCATGTAGTCTTGGTTCCTGAAATGGAAATAATTAGCAAATGAAAATATAGATAGGGAAAGATATCCAGGTTTTAAGAGGAGCCTCTACCTTCAAAGCTTTTATTTTTCTTTCTTTTTCCCTCTCCTGTTGGGTAAGCCAACCTCTGGAGAGAAAGAAAATCAGGGGAAGCAGGGCTTTGACTTATCACAGCCTTACAGCTTTCATTGGACTTGTTTTGCTTTTCCTAAACTCTGGAGATTCTGACGGGAGGACAAATCTGCTTACGTTGCTTTCATTCTCAACCAAAAAGAATCATTTAGGTTGGAAAATACCTAAGATCATTGAGTCCAGCCATAGATATAATGGATACTCAGTTATATAACGGCATAACTAGGTTGGTCATGTCTAAAAGGGCTTGAACAAGAGTCCTCGCTGTTTTTGCAGACACCTGTTTCATGTGAATTTGTGTTTTCAGCATCAGTAAATCTGTACACCTAAGGCTGCAGTATTGGTGGTAGGATGTGCTCTGATACGGATCATCTCTTCTGTATTTATTTATTTATTGCTAGATTTCAACCACCAACTGCTTCCCCTACTCCTTCCCACCTCTTCCATTCCTGGTAGTAATGCAAAACGAACTGTATGTAGTCATGCACTTTGTATTAATGTATTAGAAATCTATGGAACCTGTTTTGTACTTTTATACTGTTCGACACTTGTAATCCAAACTTTTTTTTACTAGGGTAATGAATAAATTTAGACTTATTTAGAAAATAAGCAACTTCTCTGTTTATTTCAACTCTGTTCTGTTAATCAGACTTGGTGTTGGAACCAGCCCAGACAACCCATGTTTCTATTTGAACAAGACAAAGACTTTTTTTTTATATTTTGGGGGGTGGGGTGAGGAGGGTGAGGTAATTCTCTTCCTATTTAATTTGGAAAGAAGAGCAGAGCAAAGGAATGAAATGGTGTTTGTTATAATAGACAGCTGTCTCAGTGCAGAATCACAGAGCTTTCCCTTGGCTGCGTGTGTGCATCAGGCAGTCCTTTACTGGGAATGGGTGGTGCTGACACTCGGTGTTCCTGGGGGGCTTGCTCTCTGTCTAACTCACGGGCATTCATCAAAGGCCAGCTGAAGTAACAGCATTAAAGGGTTGGTGCTGACAGCATTTGGAAACATCCCTTTCCAGCTCCAGCGGAGTCTCTGGAAGAGACTAGTGCTCCTCTCCTGAAGCTGGAGCCCAGAGTGTTCCTTCCCATGACAGGCGTAGTCAGCTGGATAAGCTCCAGCAGACTAGTGGGAGCAAGGTCTCTGGTAGGAGCTGTCAGTGAGTAACTGAGTTCAGAAGATAATGGGGAAAACATTGCAACCTTAAGCATGATGGCTTATTGCAAGAGACTGTTTGGGACTACAGTGGAGATGCTGATTTTTTCCTACTGATATGCTGGCTGTTTTCTTATAAATCGAGCACGATGATATTCAGAGATACATGTAGAAATCCCTTCAGTGAAAGCTCTGCATAGACTGCAAGACCACGTGATTTTAGTACAATAGCAACTATTTTTGACATATTTACATTGTCTGCTGATGATGCCTAAATGTACCTTTAGCATAATTCAGTTCACCTAAAATGTAAAGCTCTGTGTAAAATTACTGAGGAGCAGCTGGTGCACCAAAAGGTGGTTTAAAGTAGGTAACCTACTGGTGTAACTTGTGTGCAACTTTCCATCCTGTTTCAAATAATTGACTCCTTTTCCTTCTCTCTCTCACACTGCTGCTGCACACCAGTGAGTACAGGTGCTGTCTGGGTAACCTCTGGGTGCTGAGAACATCTGTGTTGATGGACAGAGGGCTTTGTGGGGCAGAAAACCCAGCAGAAGGTTACAGCTGTGCGGGTGGAACCTCCTACAGGAACATTGGGGAGGCATGTTCAGAGCAATGTGAAATGAAATTGGGATATAATTACATGTTCTGGGAGAAAAAATGATATGCAGAACACTTGTGTACTCCAAATCTTGAGTGTATTTGAAGTGAATGTGACGCTACCATTTCATGCCATTTATCACAACAAAGTAAGGTTTTGTTTCTCTTATATCTTATATCTATTAGTGAGAGTTATTTGGAGAATACTTGCTACTGTATCTGAAGAAGAGGTTATCACTACAGCAGTCCATGACATCTGCTTTGCCATAGCCTCCAGCCCAGTAGAAGATCGACTGGAAAGGGACAGACTGCCCAGATGTCCCAAGCCCTCAGTTCTGGGGAAGGGACTGTTTATGATCCTGCTCAGCCAAAAAGGGACCGTCACTGCTGGGACCCGAGAGCTTGGCCCCGATCCCTGCTTAAGCCAAACACAAGATGGGAAGGGCTGGAAACGGACTGGGAAACACCGTGTGGGTGAAACCTCTTTAGAAAGGGACCGGGGGAACCGGGCACTTCGGGGTGGCACGGGTGGCTATTACTGCCGACCTCTACACCTGGGCTGATGACACCGGGGAAAACACGGGTATTTAAAGGACCACCGGGGCTGGGGTGGGGGGACAGACCCTCCCGGTGGACACGAGGTGGCGCTGGCCCGGCCCCCCCAGCCCGGCGTGGGGACAGGCGGAGACGGACGGTCCCTTCCCGGCTGGCATTCCCGGGCATCCCCGGCTTGCAGTGCCGGCCTGCAGGACATCCCCGCTGGCAGTGCCGGCGTCCAGGACATCCCCGGGGGCCGAGCTGTGGGTTCCCCCCGCCGGGCACTGCCCGCAGCGCTTGGCTCACCGCACCGGCACGGCCAGCGCCGAAGATGAGCATGGACCTCCTGCCCACAGCTCCGCACCCACGGGCACACGAATCTGGGGCTTTAACTGCTTTGATTCCACCTCAGCAAAGAGCTACTGGACAAAATAAAAAAAAAAAAATAATAAAAGAGTGCTTTTACCTCGGCAAACCCGAGTAGCACCAGAAGTGATGGTCCTGGTTGTCAGCCAGAGTAAATTAGTGTCCCTGTCTCATCCAAGCCAGGTGCCACCAGCGGATGGTTTGGCCCACTGAAAGTAGTTGGAGACTATGAGAGGCGCAGAGGAATCACTGCTGGGGGATCATTTAGCAGGGAAAGCAGCCGAGCGGGCGATGTGCGTGTCTGTGCGCCCTCATCGCGGCCGGAGCGCTGTGCGGCGATGTGAGAGCCGCAGCTGCGCTCACAGGAACGCTGGCCCTGGTGCCGCTGTTCTCAGCTTGTGGCTGCTCTGAGGGCACCGCTCTGCCTGGCCATCCTCCACAGCAAGGCAGGGCACGGGCCCAGCACCGCTGCAAGCTGGTGTGCACGGCAGGGAATTTTCCTGGAAGCTGAGCTAGAGAGGCTTCCCTGCTGCCAGGTCTGTTCCCAAGGATTTAAACTGTGAAACAGCATGGTGCCTTGGTGATCCGCAATGCTGCACCTCATGAGTGTTTCACCTTCTGACAGCTAAGAAGTAACTGCTCCCTGATGACTTTACCTGATCGGGCAGAGCTTGACCCTCGGTGTTTGCCTCCAAGTGATGATTTTTGGGCTCCCCTCCTGCCCAAGATGGAGCTGACCAGGGACCACAACCTCTTCCTCGCTGTCTGTGACCGTGAGAGAGACAGATCTTATACCCACGGACAGTCTCTTTTCAGCTCTGCCTTAGGGAGAGCACACATCACTAGGTGGGCTTTGCTGCTACATCAAGAGGCTCTGGCATTCTTCATCTCCTCAGAGCTGCTGGTGTGCCTTCTGCGATTTTTATCTTCAAGAAATGAAAATGCAGGATGTGCAGGAGGGACACACGGCATCTGTTGCTTGCAGAGTCCACCAAGTATCAAGGGCCAAATCCTGCTCAAGGATGCAGGCCACAGTAATTGGGTCAATCTGCAACTGTTTATCTGAAAACAGGTGCAAATTAAATGGCTGTGAATTTTACAGCTGATTCTCTGACACAAAGTAACCAGGATCAACAACTTTTGTTCCACTCCAATGAGATTTCTTAGCAGTGTGCTGCTGCTGCTCGTTAACACTGCCTTAATTAGGCCATGGCATTCCACAGCAGTTTGGTACTGAAGTAGAGTTTTGATCTACAAGGAGGAGGAGAAGGGGAAGGTCTTTCACCTGCTTGAGAAACCTTAGTAATTGGAAGAACACAGTGGATTGAATCCAGGTTAAGCATCACAGGTCAGTCATTAATGCCTTCTCAGATGCATTGTTTTTGTGGTAAGACCACCTTGTGAGGAATTGGAGAGCAAACCAGAGCCCTTCACAGAAGCCTTTACAGAAAGGCTACCACCTGGTAACAGAAATTTTAAAATAGTCACGAACAGAGGAGGTCAAGATACCCTAGAAAGGAAAACTGAGTAAAATCTAGTCATGTTATATACTAGCTCCCCTAAGTAACATCACCTCCTCAGTCTGATTCCGCCCTCTGTTTTCTCTCTCTCTCAGTTTTGTCTCTTTTAATGTTTCTGTCATTTCTGTCTAGCCTGTTGGACAGCCTTTTGAAATCTGAGTGATAGCTAATCATTCTGGTTTTGCTGCTGACTCTGCATCTTTGGGAATAGACGGGAACCCTCATATAAGGTGAATGTTTAAAACAAAGATCAGATGAAAAACGGGAAAAGAGAGTATCCACACAGATTCCACAGGAAGACTAAGCAAATGTTCCTCTTAAGAAAAAACATACAGGAGTAAGTTTTCTAAATGAAGAAAAAGATGATTTTTCTAAATGTAAACAGTGGCACTAGTATAATGCACATTCCTTTTAGGAAAGGTGTGAGAGAATATGGAGATACGCGGGAGGGCGGAATAAAAGGAGAACTGAGAAGCATCAGGAGCTGAATGGGTTTTCAGTGGTGTTGGCACACAGTAACCATCTGTTGCCTCTTTTGCTCCTGGAAGGCCTCTGTCAGCAGACAGGAGGCAGAAGCTTCGCCTCATCTGTATTACCAGCTTTCCATGTGAGACAGGCTGTTTGCTGGGCAGGCACTTTCTCCTCTTTTGAAGGCGGGTGAGTGAAGAGCCCATCCCCTTCACATCACCTCTCACCGTTTACACAAGCTAACCCTCGGCTATTGTTCGTGCCTGTGTGAACAGAGCTCAGTGCAGCGCGATGTACAGATGGCTGCTCTGGGACAGCGTGGGGCTGCGGGGCAGGCACACAGCCCAGCGGGGATCTGCTGGAGCAACACTGTGGAGAAAGCTGGCCTCCCACATGTCCTCCCGTGAGCAAAACCTCCAGCCACAGTGACCTGTGTGGGTTCCTCAGACCCATTTTTACCTGCAGGGAAAACAGAGAAGAAACTAAACCTAAATAAGAATGATTTACGAAAGTGTAGTTCAGACTTTTGTTGGCTTTGAGGGGGAAGAGAGAGGTTACGGAAATTAAATTTCTGCCATGTGGTTTGTAAGATGATTCTGGAACTCTGATAAATAGTTAGATTTGGTTTGATTTTCTAATATAAAAATCTCAGGAAAGTCATGTATTTCACCTCTCACGTTAGTTCTTTACTGTTTCCTATACGTCTTTAATTAGGGTAAAAGAGGCAGGGTCTGCAAACTGCAAACCATGAGGTTGATTTCTCCTAAGTTTCTAAGGTGGAGATTACATACCTATGAGGTGGCCAAAATAAAAGGGCAGTGTTTGTATGAGGACTTATGCTTTCTGGCTGTCTGTGTCTGCAGGGGAACCCATTCTATTACCCAGTATAGGTCCCATTACAGTTCTATATTCCATAATGAATATGGAGATGGTATCTTAAATTGTGTAATTTATTGCCTGCCTCCTTTTTTAGAGGGGTTGGGCCAGTTATTGCCAAATTATTGGCCAAACCAAGTGAGAATACTGCTAAAAAATCATGCTATAACCTCTGGTCTTGTCTAAACTCGAACAAAGTGAAAACTGCATCTTTCAGTCTTTTCTCTCATTTACAGTGTAGCAATAGTGTGAGTTATAGGTGCATGTGCATGAGATGGGGAATTTTCCCAGGCCCCTTGCTAACTTTAAAGCTGCCCCTTCCCCTTGGAACTTCTACCTAATTTCAACTTCTTTTTGTTTTATTTCATGTTTTCTAAAAGCTTGGGGTTTTGTTTTGTTTTGGGTTTTGTTTTAATTAAAACAAATTAACAAACAAAACAACCCAAAAAACCCAAAACAACCCACCAGACAATAAAACAAACATGCTAATTAATTGTGAGTATTAGCTGACCACTACTGCATGCATGCTTTCAGCCATAGCCCTTTTAAGTACACTGGTTGTTGTGAGCAACCCAACACAAGGGAAAATTAGATTTCTGTTTTTAGTACTGTCTTTCTGTCATCCCTGGTAAGCTGTAAATTCACTTCAATTTTCAAATTAGTTGAAAACTTATGGCCAACAGAATAAATAGGATATTTGGCTTAAAAAAACTCCCCACATTCATCATCACATCTACTTGTCTTAGTATCTAGATAGCAGTAAAAATAACCAATGATTCAGTCTTCAGTACATTCATTTAATAATTATAATCATTTACTCTGCTAAAAGGATTCAAAGGAAATTAAATGCACAAGTAACTGGCCTCATGACTATGCAACAAACTGGGAAATTTTCAAATCATGGTTTTAAAGCATGTGTATGAGTTCACTGTTCTCGATTACCTATTTAGAAGTCACTGTCACAACTCTGTTATTAATGTATGAGGCAGAAACCAAATGTATAATAATTTCAATCAACTTCATAATTTTTTAAAACACTGCTTTAAAACTCTCCGTTATCATATGCAAAATGGCAAAGTCAGTTCCACTTAATTTATTTCATATGTTATTCCAACAGCATCACAAATAGTTCATTGTTACACATCTCTCCAAATAATGAGTTCGAGACATCCTTTCCCTCGCACCACTTCAGCTGCATGCTGCACCCTTCATATTGTGTAATTGTCTGATGAAGAAGGGCAGCAGCATCAATGAAAAAGTGTTGGATACAGGTCTTAAACTCCCTAAGGACAATGGAATATTTGGATGATGGATAAAAAAGGAAAAATGATGAAACAAATCAACAGATGCTTAAAAGACTTAGTTTAACTTCCCTCCCTCATCAGAAGGCTACCCATCACTACAGATGTTCTCATCCAGGATGGGAAACTTCCAGACAACCATGAGATTCCCATTAAAGGTGCTCTGTCTGAATGTTGCACTTACAGTATTTGCTGGAACAATTAATGTGAATCTACCAAACCGCTTATTGGCTAACCAGCACACTTTTAAAAAGCCTAAAGAAACTAAAAAATCATGGGGAAAAAAAGTGTTAAATCAGGGACAGTTAATCTCTTATGCACTGAAATATGTGCTTGGCTGGACTGGCAACATAACAATCACATAAAATGTCTCTACTTCAGAAATATCCCTGATTCTTCTCAGTCTACAAAATGTATATGCTCCTGCTTCCTCCTCACCCAAAAGAACAGCTATAAATTATATTGGTATTTCATACGGCCATCACACCTGAGTATCTTCTTTATAAAATCAGGATGAGTAACACAGTTTCTAGTGGATTTTTAAGATTCTCTGAGTTTTTACTGTATGCTTCCCTGCAGAGAGAAGAAATTTCCGCCCAGCTGCAGTCAGGCACTGTTTCAAGGGCCTTTCTGTAATGGCACAATATACTTGAACTACACAGCAGAAGAAACTTTCGACAGCAACAAACTAAAATGCAAAGCTGAAACTGGTAAACCTTTGGTAGTGTGAAACTAGCAGCAGCATCATGAGTAGGCATTATGTCAAGGTAAGGTGGAACATGGAGGCTTTTAATTTAAAATTGCTCTCATATGTCCAAATATTCAGGGTGGGGGAGGTTTTTTGTTTGTTGGTTGGTTGTTGGGTTTTTTTGTGAGCACGTAAGTCAAATTTAGGTGTCCACTGAATACTCAAGTACAGTGAGAGTGACGGGCAAAATACTGAGAAGCCCTTCCAAGAAGCCCAGAGCAATCTTTCCAATGGCTTAGTGAAGGCTGGATAACGTTTTGCAGGATTGCTTTTGCACTTAAACCTGTGAACAAATATTTACAGACTTTTGGTTTAGTTTTCAGTGTCTGAGCCTTTCTGGTTACCACAGGTGTCAGAGGGAGCTGTAGGTGGTTCAACATTTCTGGAAGTGGAGGCTTTTATTTGCAGTTTTCTGCTTGGTCTAGGGCTACCTGTAGTCTTACCTACCCCAGGGGATTTGGAGGGTGTTAAGATGGAATGGCTCCTGATTCTGCATCTGAGATCTGATCCACCCACCAGTCACAGCCTGTGCTGGAGTGTGCCCAGCCTGGGCCCTGGTGTGTGCAACTGGCTATTCCAGGAGGGAAACTCAAGTGAAAACAGGGTGGCATTCATCAGCTCACGTCCTTGCCTGTAACACCGAATAATTCAAGTGGTTCCAGAGGACTCTGAGGCCTGGGAAGTGTAGCCACAATCCAGGCATCCAACACGAGCCCTGGATTTTGTGCTCTTGTTTACATGCCAGTGGCAAGGATGATGTGGCCACAACCTAGGCACGTATGACAGAGCAGCATTTAAAAGGGATTTTTTTTCCCACTTTATGTTAACAATTCTGTGTATCATCATGGTGTTGACTCTTGAGTGTACTGAAGGCATTTTAGTCTGTGAAATGAGTGCATGCTTATCACTGAAACATGAAGATAACCACATCTGTTTGTGCTGCCTTTCAGCCTTACTGTAAGAGAAGATTTGTGCTTTGTTGTGGTTTCTTATAGTTTTCCTTCTAAGCTGTAGGATGGTCAGTAAATCTCTGTCTCTCTCTCCCAGGCTCACCCCTGGCTCTTTGTTTTGTTGTCAGCAGTGGGAGTGGTGCAGGAATATAACACTGCTCTGCTTTGCTGAGGACCTGAGAGCGCTCTGCTGCTGACACGTCTAGAGGCTGAAGGCTCTGATTATTTCACAGGTTTTTGTGTTCAATCATGCTAGTGTACAGCTGGTTGAAAACCAGGAAAATTGAAATTATTCTCCTCTATTCTGCCAATCTTCAGAGATGGTTCTGGTATGTTTTTATGAGAAAATGTTCCTCATGTTCCACTGGCTCCAGGAGCTACAACAGCACTATTCTTTTGACAACATTATTCGTTGCTTTTTCATAACGACATCTCTCCAAAAGTTCAAAGTGCTGTTCAAAGTGCTGCAGAAACACTAAGGTTTTGTTTTATTTAATTTTTCATTTAACAGGATCTCTGAATTGACCAGTATTCATAACCTTTAAAACCTAATAATATCTATGTATATGAATTACATGAATGAGTAATACAGAAAGTAAATTATTATTCATCAACACTTTAAGTAAAGTTCTTTCATGTAACTTTTCCATTAGCATACTAATACTGTGCTGGAAGGCTGTCTAGATTTTTATCTGAAGGAAGCACTTACTGCTCCTCTTAAAGAAGATGAACTGTCCCATTAAGATCACAGTTCTTGTGAGCAGGAAAAACAGCAAAGGCAAAACCCCCATGCTTTTCAATGTGAATTTTTAATAAAAATTAAATGTGTGTATTGCCTTAATGAAGTCAGTGGGACTAGCCAATTGCTCAAAGTTAAGCATGGGTTTATGCAGATGGTTTTTGCAGGGTCCTGAACAAAAAAATAATTTGCAGGCTCAACTGCAGTTTATACTCCCCGTGGCTCCATGTTCCCACACTCATGTGAATGACTGCACTTATATCAACACAGCCAAGATAAAAAATGCAAAGTACTTAATCAAATTGTTCCAAGTGAAAGCTTCCTTCTTGTGGCAAAACTTAATAAGGTAAGAGAAAACCAGATTAGTTTCTATGCAGACATTTTGAGGGAGCTTTGTTTGTAACAAATACTGAGAGTAAATGAAAATGGGAGTTAGGTGAGGCAGGGGATTAAAAACAATGGCTAATATTTAATTCATTTTAATAGTATAAAAATATTAAGACCCAGCTTGCCAGGATCCCTGGATAAATGCATCCTGCTCTCTAAGGGCTTTATGAAATCATTGGAGTGATTTCAGCCCTGTTAAAAATTGTCAGCAATATTCTTATTTCTCATAAAAATCAATTGCTATTTATTAAAAAGATACTGATAGATTTATGAGCAATTTATTTCCTGGGGCATCTAAGAAAATAATGATTGCAAGATAAGATCTTTTTAGAATATAAATTAATAAAGAGCCTGGATTTTATTAAAAAGTAGGAAAATGAAGGACTATGATCAAAATTGGTTTTCATACTTTGAATTCTACAAGGAATTATTGGAAGTCTTTAAGTCAGGCCTTATCCTATAAATCTAAAACACGTTTATTTGCATTCATGTGATAAGTATTGTTTTATTTTGTGAGAAAATGGCCAACATAAAACTAAGCATATGCATGCACATTTTTAGAAAACACCTCTTCACTTTATAAAAGTGTCAGAGAGATGTTTTGGGTTTCCGCTTTTAATTTTTGCCTATAATTTCTACTTAACCATGCATTTTAAGCTTTTGTTAACATCTTCCCCATATAAATACCATATTACTTCATGTAAATTTTAAGTTTTTATGGGAATTCAGATGAATGAAATAATTTAACTGGTAATAAAAATCTCTACAGTGTCCAAGCTTTGTTCCCTAATAGTTTTGGATGTTTCTTTTTTCTCCTGACTGAATCTCATAATAGCACTTTGTGGAGTTGCCAAATTCTGCCCCTCTCTTTATTCAATTGCATACAGATGCACAGCATCTTGTATATTACATTGCTGAGAACTTGCAGAATCAAAAAAATGAAGCAACAGAGGCTGAGTCCTAAATTCAGGTCACAGACAGATTTCAGGAATGTCAATTGTCTGCCACCCATCCTTTTTTCCTAATGAGAAAAAAATCAGAAAGTGGGGCCCATTTTTTTTCTTTCCTCACAACTTATTGGGTAATGATGCAGAGAAAGCTACCAGATTGTAGAGACAGTCTCTGATGGTCTGAAACCAGACTTCTAAATTAAGTTTAATTGAGTCCCAGAATGCATCTGTGACATAGTACGATTCAAAGGCAAACAGAAATGAAAATATTTTTCATAGGTCCACCTGAAAAGCCTGAGATCAAAGGTGCTTAGGTAGCAATAGAAAGGAAATAAATCTGTCATTAGGATTTTGCTGGGAATAATAAAAATCTGTTGACTTCTCTGGAGGAGTCAGGGTTATTGGCTGTAGGATGAAAGGCATGCAAGCTGTCCAAATCATTACTGTCTAAACCATACCTAAGATAAACAATTGGATAAAAGAACCAACCAAGTCAGGCTGTTATGTTTTAAGACCTGTTTGGCTTAAATATTTTTGAGCCATGCACCACAGTTGTAAGGGTACAGCCAGTCTGAGATTCATGCTTGTGAGATGGCAGGAGATCCTCTGCTACACAGAAGCTGGAGCCACAAGCCATTAAGGATCCTCGGTCAGTGAACAAGCAAATCAAATTCTGTGAAAAGAAAATGTGTTTGCATAAGAACTCAGAAATCTCAAAATGATGGATCCCAGATGTTTGAGAAATGTTTTTACAAACAATTGAGAAGCTATTTTAATGGAAATGAAAGCCATAGAAAAAAAAAAAAAAGTGCTCTAACAGAAAAATACGACATAAAAGAATAATATTTTAATGGAGGCCTGCAGCATCAAAGGGCTCTTCAGGGCTGCAATGGAAATACAGGGTCACTGAGCAATTTATGGCTACTTCTTGGGAAGCCAAGAAACCCTGGAGTACCTGGGCTCTGGCAGGGGAGCAGATGAAGATGAAGGTAGCACGCCCAGTATTTCACAGTATCATGTGGTTAATTTCTGTGCAGAATGGTGAGCACATACAGTTATACAGATCCTCTGCGTAAGCAGCTCTTTCCACCACAGAACTCTCCTTCACATTTAGGAAAAAGAAAACATTTTCCCACAGACTACCAAAACTAAATAATAAAGATATGTTTTGGAAACAGCGTTGGTTTCGAATGGAGAAATACACTGGACAGCTTTTTATCAGCATTCCTGTGACTGGTGGAGGTGGGATTATCCCTCTTTCTACAGGCAAAAGTCACAGATGGTACTAACTTTGAGTGCATAATTCAAGACATACAATGCCTTCTTCTCCAGGATATTTGTATTCAAAGCACTATATTATGCTCAAAGCATATCCCACTTCTTTATGCTAGTTGTATCTGTGAATGCTCTATACCTACAACTAATTCAACTAGAAAATGAAGAACATATCCATGTAAAGTTCAGAAGTATATAGCAGAGATAGCTTAATTTAGCTTCAGCGTCAATGTTCACTTGCGTTATCCATAAAAATATATTTTCCTGCAGTTATTTTGCTCATTCACTGTAAGTCTTCTAAATCCTGCAAAAACTAAGTATGTGTCCTGAACTCAACTGTTTTAACGCACAATCCGGTTTTGTTCTAAGCCCACATTCATGACAGGCACAGGGAAAGGGGAAGGGAGGGGGTTAATGGAGAAAATAACACTCCCAATGTGTTCATTTACCAATATATCAAAATACCATCAGACAGACACAAAATTACATGAACTAATATTGGTTTTAAGGGAAAGTTTACTTCTACTATTTTCTAACTTTTCAGTGCCTAATTTTACAAGCTTACTAACATTTAACATCAAATTTCCAAAGTTTACGCAATTGTCTATCACTCAAACTCTTCTTCTGTCCCACGTATTATCTTTCTCCCTTTTATCTCCACTGCATCTCAGCTAAGCATCTTCTTGCCCATGTGCTTGGTACTAGAAACACAGGAAATGTAAAAGTACAATTCTCATCCTGAAAATCCCACAGCAGAGCACCGTGGCCATCCAAAGCCTGACAGTCTGCATGTCCTTTGCACATAAACTCTGGAGAGGGTTTAGCTGCCAAAACCCCTAACAAGCACAGGTGTGACCTGCAAATTAGAAGTGTAGGCAGACTTTAACACAGGGTCAATAAAAGAAATGTTTCTGACACAAATAACAAATCCACTGTTGTGGACCGGTCCCTATGGCAAAGGGTTCATGGGCAAATGTTCCCTTTAATCTCACCACTGGAAATTAGTGATTTTCTTTTGAGATTTTCCTCATGCACAGACACAAAAGAAATCCCATATGAACATAAGAATGCCTGCTTTGCATTGTTTCCCCTTTTGCAGCTGAGGTTTGATGAAGTCCTAGGCAAGGGCAGAGACATTACCAGAAGCAGGTGCTGCTGCTTGCACTGCTCAGACCACATCTCCCTCCTCAGCTGGGTCACTCTTGTTACTGAGGTTGCCCAGCACTTTTGAAATTCGCTTTTGCTTTAACACTTTTTCAGTTCCAGATGAACTCTTCTATTCTAGGTGACTGCTTAAAACTGAGTTGAGATGCCACTAGTGTTTGACGAGGTGATCTCCAGAGGTGCCTTCCAACCCCAGGCATTCCACGATTCTGGATGTGTTAACCATTTTCAAGAATGGAACTGAAAAAATCAGTTCACGGGATCCTTTCTGTGCTTTCACTGAAATTCCAGAAACCCACAGCTTGGGAACAGGAATTTCAGCTTCTGCCAGGGAGCGTAACTCCATTCCCTCGCAGATCTTACAGGTGTTAACATGGACTTTAATTAAACACATTAAGTTTGGCCTGGAGCTACATAGGTGAAATATGACTAAGCTTGTAATGGCTGCTCCCAGCCACAGCAACCATTTCTGCTTACGTTTTTTGCTGCCTTTCCTCTTTCCCTTGAAAATGATGGAAGAATAAAACACCTGATGAAAACACAGAAAGTGAGTGAAAAAAAAGAAAAGCAAAATGAGAGGAATAGAAAGGAGTCAATAAAATCAAGAATTCTGGTGATGTGAGGACTGAGTCAGGTGACTAGCACTGGCTGGGAATTGAAAACCATGCCTGGCACTGGCTGCATGAGAAGAGCAGGAATACAAACCAGTTTTCTAGGCAGGATAGAATGTGGGGGTAAAACGGGAGAAAAAGTTTCTCTACAAGGAAACTCATACTAGGATTCGATGAAGGAGACACAGAAGACAAGGAGCTGGAGTGTAAAAGAAGAACTGTATTTTCAAGAAGCATTTTCAAAAGTCAGTTAGAAATCACTGTGGAGTGCAGCAGCTTGTGCAAGACAATGCTGGACACTGAGCAGGACACCCTTTCACCAGACTCCTTGATTCTGAGTTCTGAGCAGCAGACAGGTAGCCATGGGATATATACATGGAAAAACTCCTTGCAGCATAATATAGCCTTGCAGCAACATATTTCCTGTGATCCTCCAGGTTCTTTCAATAAATTGGGTATAATTCTGACTAGTATTCCTCTTTGTGAGATCTAATGTGCTCATCCTGTGTTGGTTCCAGAATTCCTCAGCCTTCCTGTCTAAAATATGGTCTATGACTGAAGCAGGCTTCTCTAGTCCATCACTGCATAACCTTTGCAACAGCTTCAGTGTCTGTCTGTCACTCCTGTGTTAACAGGCAGCTGATCTTATTCTACACATGAACTTTCTTTCTGGAGTTTCACAATACAATAATAAAAGGGATGGCAGGGAACGAAAGCTTCACCACAGCTGGCTGGGGTTTGGCTCACTGTAGCTAAAGGGAGGCAGGCTGATGGGAATGCCACTAGGTTTAGGTTTTGGTAGGCTGGATAAAGAGTCAGGTGTGGAAAACCGGAAGTGGTTGGACACAGAGTTGGAATTATGGGCAAAGAAGCTACTCTTCAAAGGAGCCTGTGACTTGGACAACATCCAGACCTGGGGAGAAAGACTGAGCCTGGGGTTCAGGAGTGGAAATAAGAATGCAAGAAAAATGAGAGTGGGATAAACTGCTGGGACTGGGAAAAATTAGGGCAGGCCGAGTGAGAGGGGATAAGAAAAATCAGTCAAACATGAAAAAAAGGACAGAACACTTTCCTTCAGCCATAAGAGTGTAATCCCCTTCTGATCCTGGAGTAAAAGGCACAGACCCCCGGGTTAGGAATGCTGGGTGTCTAGGACTCTGTGTGTATGATCAATGTGTGGCTAGACTGTAATAACCTATGATCATCTACTTAAAGATGATCTCACAATAGATCTGCAAGATGGAATTAAACTATGTGATTTAGGCTGTGTTTAATCCTTGCATTTCCTAACTTCAGTGGCCTTGACCTTGCCACATTAATAACGCTCTTTACAGTGCTCTAGAAACCGCATATATATACTATAAATGATCAGCAGAAGTCTCAAATAGTTATTCTGTATTTGTTTTCAAAGGAAATTCAAATATACTTTTATTTTAAATATGGATTTGGCTTGTATGACTTTTCTTTATATTTTCCCCTCTTTTATACAATTTCCTAATTGTAAAAGTGCACTATAAAGCATTTTGCCAGCTGTAATTATGACTTATAGAATAGTCCTGAGTGTATGAACATTATGACTTATTATTAATATATGCATTAATCGATCATTCATTTTATAATTACTTTTCAAGGATCTATCCCATCAGTGCTAGCTTTGAAAAAAAAAAGCACACAAAGAACAGAAATCTACTGGAAGGACTGTCACTGTACACTGCTCATTGCAGACACAAGCAGTGTCTTATTCACTAAGCATTTCTTCTCAGCCATGAAAACTGCCTCACAAAATGACCTCATTCTAGGGGCCAGGACTATAAGAAAAATAAAGTATTTTGAGACTTGTGACTAAACCAGGAGAAGTGGCAGGACTGTGGATGCTACAGGTGGTTGCATATGGTTGAATCTGTTTCTGTGATGCTCCTTGAATTGTTTGAATCACTTATCATTTGCTTGTTCTGTTTTTAAATTTAGTCTTTCTTTTGTATGAGCCTTTCCTCTCCAGTTCTCTTATCCATCCTGTGTACTACATAAACACTTCTTGTGTTCTGTAAAGCCCCTCTTTGCAATACTTCCTCACTTATTTTTATCTCTTTCAAAATGTCTCTACTTTCATAACTTTCACAACTTTCAGGATTGCTACCGACTTGCCATATTATTTATTGCTTTGAGGTAATAGCCACAGAAATGGAAAAACAGAAAACAGAAAAGAAGGAATTCCAGCTTAGTCCTCTGATCTTTGGAAAGGTCTGCTTTCTGTAGTCGTCCAAACTTTGGCACCTTGTGCAGCACTGATTCCATTGTTGGAGTTTTACAAAAGTTTGCCATCATTTTATTGTGTATGTTAAATGCTCTTTAAGTGCTTTTACTAGTTATCAAGTGTTTACGTAGTTGGGTTTCATTTGCGTTGCTTTGGGTTGTCCTCTGAGGAGCAGCTGAGGGAGCTGGGGGTGTTTAGCCTGGAGAAGAGGAGGCTCAGGAGAGACCTCTACAACTCCCTGACAAGAGGCTGTAGCCAGGTGGAGGTCAGTCTCTTGCAGGTAACTAGTGACAGCACAAAAGGACAGTCTTGAGCTGCTCCAGAGGAAGTTCAGGTTGGACATTAGGAAGATCTTCCTCACAGGGAGGGTTATTAGACATTGGAACGGACTGCCCAGGGAGGTTGTGGAGTAACCTTTCTTGGAGGTGTTTTAAGGACAGACTGGATATGGGACTCAGCGCCACGGTCTGGCTGGCATGGTGGTGTTTGGTCATAGGCTGGACTCGATGACCTCAGAGATCTTTTCCCACCAAACTGATTCTATGATTTTTAGAAGACATATACCCTTTTTGTTACATAAGGTTACCCACGGTCCTCCAGGAGCTCTGTGCCGGCCGAGGGGGCCCTCCGGGCGGTTTCACAGGCACAGACCAACCTGTCTCGGTGTCCCGCGGCCACCCGCGCTAGCCAAAGGCTCGGCAGGGCTGGGCTGGGGCCAGGCGGGGATGCCCCTGCGCCGGGATGCCGAGACCCTCGTGTCGGGGCTGTTGGCAGAGGGATCGCAGCCCGTGCCGTGCCGTGCCAGCCTGTCCCCGCGGGTGTCCCCGCTCTGCCAGGACATCCCATCCCACCCCACCCCATCCCATCCCATCCCATCCCATCCCATCCCATCCCATCCCATCCCATCCCATCCCATCCCAT
>JAWWTY010000037.1:61867794-61889236 GCA_035222235.1 Margarornis squamiger
CCCATCCCATCCCAGCCCATCCCATCCCATCCCGGCGCGGGGCCCCAGCCCGGGCAGCCCCGATCCCGGCCGGGCACAGCGGGGCGGCCCCGCCGCGGGCAGGGACAGCCCGACCTTCGCGGGCGGCCGCGGAGCGGTGCCCGCCCCGCAGGTGAGGCGGGGCCGCTCCGCCCCCATTGCCGCTATATGAGGCGGGGGGCGGGCGGCGGGGCGGGCCTGAGCGTGTGCGGGCACCGAGGTGAGCGGGGCCGTGCGGGACCGGCCACGGCAGGAACGGGGGGGAGGCGGTGGAGGTGAATCCCCGGCAGGAAGGAGCGGCTGCTCCTCTCTCCTCCTCTGCTCAGGGAGCAGCAGCAGCCGTGCCGCTCTGCCCGCGGGAGGGGCTTCCTGCACATCCATCCCCGGCAAGGACGGGGCGGGGGGCTGAGCCCCGCGGGGCCGGGCGGGGTGGCTGCGTGGCTGTCCTGGGGGGAGGCAGGATGGGTGGCAGGACGGCTGGGTGGCTGTCCGGGAGGCAGGCAGGGTGGCAGGCAGGTTTGCAGGCAGGATGGCTGTCCTGGGGGGAAGCAGGCAGCGTGGCAGGATGGCTGTCCCGAGGGCAGGCAGGGTGGCAGGCAGGTTTGCAGGCAGGGCGGGTGGCAGGGGGGCTCCCCATCCTCGCCCGCAGGCTGGCGCGGCCTCCCCGGCGGCGGGCAGGCAGAATTGTGGTGTCATTGCTTTCCAGGAGCAGGTGGCCGTGAGTAGTCGGGGAGGAGGGCGGCGGAGCATCCCTTGCAGGAGCTCCCTGCTCAAGGTTACAGCCCCTCCCGGGGAAGCCGGTGTGTGCCGTGGCACAGGCGTGTCTGTCGGAAGGGTGCGGGCAGGGACCGGCTCCTCACGGAGGATGATGCTGTTGTACCCGAGCGTGCCGCTTGCTTTATTCAGCGTTTTTGTTTTGTCATCCTTTTTTTTTTTAAATTATTTTTAAATTCTCGGTTGGATTGCTGCAGAGGTCATGAAAGGGTAAAACGGATTTAATGGGGCTGAGAGGAAGAGGGGCTATACCTCCAGGCTTTCCACTTCCAAACCTTCATTGAGGCTGCAGCCCGGATGCCGGGCTGCCGGCGTGATTTGCAATTGCTTGCTTGCAGGGTTTTTTTTTTCCCCTTGTGGGTGATGTGTGCAGGAAACCTGCCTCGTTTTATATGGTCACTATATTGGGTTTCTGGAATCATCCCCTGTGCTGCCTAATTCTGCCTATGTAAAGGGTTTCTGGTGTCTGGACGGGTGGCGAGGCTTTGAACAACACGAAGTTTGCCTTGCTTTGGAATTCCTGTCACAGATTTTTTTAGAAAGGGAAGGAGAAGAGTGAAAAACTGTGACCATTTCTCACTGAGGCTCGGCTTTGCAGCTACACGTTCTGAATGTATGATAAGAAAAGACGTAACTTGAAAAAGGGAAGAGGGAGGTGTGTATGTGAGAGAGAGCTAAATAAAAGGAGTTTCTTTGCAGCTCCATCCATTTCAATGGTGCAGCTTTCCCAAGCCCCTTTTCATCGCCCATCATCACCTTCAGGCCGGTCGGAGGAAGGGGAGGAGAAGAGGATGAAGGCGGCCAAGCAGCAGGTGACCCCGTCTGGGGAGAGCTCGGCTCCCGCCAGCCCCCTGCAGTCCGCGCTGAGCACGGCGGCCTCTCCTTCCCAGGCTTACGAGACCTACATCGACAATGGGCTCATCTGCCTCAAACACAAGATCAGGAACATCGAGAAGAAGAAGGTACGGCACCTATTTAGGCTGCCAGTTGTAAGGCTCGTTACCTTTTTAAGTATTTCATATTAATTATTACTAACAGCTGGACTAAGGTTATGTGTGTATGTAGAAATTAAATATGTTGATCAAAAGTGGAGATCCTTCTCCAAACTGAAACAGTTCAGAACAAACTTGGAACTGATTTAAAGATGATTTATAATCTTGCAGAAATATCTTATTTCGTTCATTGATTACATGTGTCTAATATTAGGATGTAGAATTGTTTGTAAAATTGGAGACTAGAACAGTGTTTCCTTTGACTTGTGGAAACGTCAGTTTAAATTAAATGTGTACTGCCCTTTATTTTGCATAAATATTTGACTTGTATAGTTTAAATGCAGACAAATGTTATTCATTACAAAGCTTTTATACGGAAGTCCTCCAAAGCCTGGTCTCTTGTTTTGACCTCTGCTTTTCTGAGGCTGGGGGTACAGAGGAATGTTACTAATAGTAACTTAGATGATACACCTCAAATATTGTGGCTATAGCTACTCAAACTTTTGCATTTTAAGGCTTTTCAGTTGATTGACTGGTGACTGAAGGCAATATGCATGGCTTTTAATTGGGGAAATGCTGTTTTCTGTGAGACAAAAGTAAAATTGTGCTGTTGCTTTCAGTATTGCATTGGGGGATTACAAGCAAAGCAGCTGTGTGGATGTATTGTTTCTCTAAATGTCTGCAAAGCTTTTTGTTGTGTGTTAGGGTGAGGAGAAGGAGTAGATTAGACTTCTGGCCATGTGGTTAGGGGACTTGGTCCTCCTGCAGGAGATGCAGTATTACTGCTGTCTCATGTCATGCATCATTCTGTAATTTTGAATAATGCCAGACAAACGTGTTTACATTGTGTGATTAACCAACTTTGTTGTATTCTAATTCTGCCCAGAGTAGCTTATTGTTGTGAATTTCTCTGCTATCTCTGATTTTCACATGAATGACAATATGCCAGCAAATGAAAGTGTGACTTACTAATATGAGTGGAAACTACTCCTAGTCTTAGGGTTCTATAGGCATTGTGTCAGTAAAATTCTGTAAATACAGAAATTAAATAGTATTTGACTTCATGGCAGTTAATTTCCCTTCTTCCTCTGTGTATAAAGAAGCTTGCAATACCTTGTAGTTTAGTTTTGAATTGTTTACATCAGCATTTAATGACTCTTTCAGTATATTGGAAATAAATCTTATTTCTTCCCTAAAGACACCTGTCCACTTTTTTAGGGAATAGTGCTGTAAAATCTTGATGTAACTGAAGTGAAATTTTTGAAGACATGTTTTGGAAAATTAAGGAGGATTACTCAGGGATAATGTAACTGAATTCCAGCACTGAGTTGTAAAAGCTAAACAAGCCTAACTTAAAATAAGGACACTAGATATATTTGGAGCCCCTTAAAAATCTTGGATCAATGCAGTATTATTTTTTAAATGAAACAAGGGTAGCTGAAAGAACTGAAAGATCAATGGCAGGGAAAGGAAGTAGACAGTCCTGCAGACAGAGATTGCCAAATCAAAGGCAATAGCAAAGCTTTGTGTTCCTTTCTCCTGAGAACAAAAGGAAGTAGTAAAGTTTCTATGCTCTTGCAGTATGTGGATGACTTAAAATACAGAAAGTATATGTAACTTCACTCATACCCCATATTTCACATTAGACAGAAATGAAAGTAAAAGTTTGCTTTGAATTTTCTGCAGCTCAAACTAGAAGACTACAAAGATCGTCTGAAGAAGGGGGAAGCCCTCAATCAAGACCAGTTGGTAAGCTTGCTTTGTTCATGAGTGGGTGGCCTCAAAACCTTCCAATGTGTTGCTGAAGGAGATGATGGTACGGTTTTACAGAAGCAGTGCCTGCAGGCTTGCAGTGTTATCTTTGACAAAACCAAATGAACAAATTATTGGTAATTAGGCTGAACATGGAGCCCACAGGCTTTGTCTCCTGCTTTAACCTCATGTGGTGTAATGAAGTAATAGAATGTCCTTGTTTATCTTTGCTTTGTAGACTTTCAGCTCCTACACCTTTATTTCTTAATGAGGTGTCTGTGTGAGCTTATCTGTATTAGCAGTGCAGTGTTAGAATGCAAACCTCAAGAATTTTGGGGTAGCTAATTAATCCTCATGACTTCTTCATTAACTGGTGTCACTTGAAATTGCCTCTTGGTTACAAGTAGCTGTTAATATAACTGACAGCCTTCTGGCTTTTTTTCTGTCCTGAACTTGAGTGGATTCTAGAACTGAAAGCTTCTGTAGCATGAAAGCTATTGCTTCTTAAGCATATCTGAGTAGCAGTGTCACCTAATCCAAAGGGTTTAGTGCTCTAGTCATCCAGGAGTCACATTTTTAAAATGCACATGCTAAAGAATAATAGTGTGGTGAAGGGTACTAACACTTCAGTGGTAGTGCTGATCCTGCTAATGAACCAGCTGGAAAAAATTCATTGAATGTTAGTTTTATCACAGTGCAGCAGTAATGAGAACACACATACTATTTTCTTACTCTGAATCATTTGTAAAAGAGAACTAGATGTAAACGGAGTAAGAGGGGAAATGATAACTTGCTACTTAAAAGCAGACCCATTGGAGTGAATGATCATTTACCATTTAGCAGAAAATGTGATGTAGTCTCTTGGCATCTCAAGTGCTGAAGTAAATTGATTAAGTCTGATGGTTTGAAGTAGGATGATGGCCTTTCTGTTCCTCTAAACTCAATCTGGAATCAGGTGGCAAGAATCTTTTGTGTTTAGGTTGTAGGTATTCTTTACAATCTGTTTTTTGCCATGAACAGTGACACTATTTAACAGTATTCTGTGTAAGCTGGGTTAGCCTTGAGTATGTTTTAAAGCTACATCTGAATTTGACTACTTTGGTATATGCCCTGGACTGTGAAAAACTATTAAGTGAAAGTGAAATTAAGATGTGGGCAACTAAAGAGATGAAGCATTATGTAGATGTATTTCCTTTCAAATGCATCCAGCAGCACTAATTTTGGAAAATGGCATTAACTTGGTTACTGGCTTTTAGTGTTCCTAGCTGAGCTTCACTTTTTAAATACTAGGATCTTTGTCCCAGTTTCTGGGATATCTCAGGCTTTTAAAATGAGTAATTAGATTCAGTCTTGCTAATGAACTGACAAGTGGTAGTCAGACTGTTCAGATGACTTGTAAAAGCACATACACACTCATATTTAATAATCTTGTGAAAACCATTTTTTCAGTGGTTAATATACAGAAATACTAGATTTGTAACTCTCAGATGCAAATTCCTGGTGTATATACAAATTGAAGCTGGAGTAGAGCTTGATACAGCTTAACACTTATCTAAGAAAACTGAACTGCCTGTAACACATGGGAACTCTAACTTGATGTCATCTGTAGTTTTCATATTCTCATACAGAGGAAGAAGTGCACATCTGGTGATGAACTTGTTTTGCAAGCAATTTGGATTAAACTGTAATTACTTATGGTGCATGCCTGCCAGAGCTACTGTGTGTGCTAGCCTCACTTTAGGAAACATTTGTTTCAGAAATTAGGAGCTTCCAGCAAGTTAAATGCTCTTACTGGCAATATTGTGCTGTTTTGCAAGCTGAGCAGATTTTCCTCAGTACTGTTCCTCCAGCATGCTGTTAAAGAATGTTAAAAACAGGTATGACAGAAGAAAGCCATTGCTTTCCTACAGGCTGAGTTATAGCTTGTCATCAGAGCAGCGGTAACTGTTCTTGGTGTGTTCAGGTAGGGAGTTTTACTTAGGAATTTGCTGTGTTACAAGTGTGTAATCTGTCTACTAAGATGCTGGTGTTATATTGTGAGTCTTCCTTAAATGTGTGGGCATTAAGGTCTTAGAAGTCATTCTCCCAAGTGCTAAGTGAACTTGTTAATTAGTCCTTAAAAGTTGCTCGATAAACCTAAACTATCAGGTGAGTGCTCATGCACTATGTGTTGAGTAGGATTTAGGCCTAGTGGTGTCTAGTATACTGCAAGCAAGTCAATAAAAGTAACTGAGCAGTAAAACTGATTGAACACATAAACATGTAACTTGTTTTCCAGTTGCTTAGGAACACATATGGAATTTGCAGATGTCCCAAATCTTATTGGGGTAGTAGATTAAGCTTTTGTCACTGCACTGATGAAACACTCAACACTAATGCTGCTTCAGATGAGCTTTATATTAGACTGATGTGCCTGTTACAGAAAAACTTCTGATACCATGTCAGGAGCATAAACCAAAATGAGTGTAAAGCACATGTGAACAACTGAAATTAAACTTAGCTTGTTACTTCCCAGGCCTGCTTTATGGTAGAAGGATTTGGGCAGCATATCTGAACTGCAGCATTTTGCTATCTTGAGAGCTGTCAAGGAAACTTGTTTCAACATTAGTATCCCAAGTAGTGTGCAAGAGGTTGCCTGGGAACCCCAATACAGGCAAGCTTGTAGCATATCTGTCTGTGAGCGGCTTTGTGTTGCATGTCTCAGATAGTTATTGGTGAATCATATTTGCAATTAAATTTAAAGTAAAAGCTACAGACACAGTATTTTTAAGTTACCATTTCAGAGAAGTACACACTAAATGACCAGTTCACAATGAGAGTTTAAGTACAAGGGAATTGAGTTGCAACAATTAATTTTGAACATGAAAAGTTACATTTTTCTCTTCCTTTGTAGGAGGCAGTGGAGAAGTATGATGAAGTTGTACACAACTTGGAATTTGCTAAGGAGCTTCAGAAGACTTTTTCAGGACTTAGCCAAGATGTAAGTATAAATGCTCTTCCCTATATTGCCAGGGGGTAACAACAAAATTTGTGCTAATTTTCTAATGGCTACACTTACATGCCAGTGCACACAGTATTAGGAAGTTCCTGCCTTGGAGCAGAAAAGTGTTGACAGTTTTGTGTACCACTGACCTCCTGAATATAGTAACTAACTGCACATCCAAGTAAGAACTTGTGCTTAAGTAAACAGAGTCACTGGAGCTCAGCTGTGTTTGAGATAACTCCAGCTTACTTAGATTTGCAGACATTAACCATGTGCCCTAAGTGGGCTTGTCCCCTGCACAGGTGCAGACTGTTGGGGGAGCAGCTCCACTGCAAAGGACATGTGGATCCTTGTGGGCTTCTGTCAAAGTAAATGGGATGTACCCCTGGAGCAGTGAAGCCTAGACATAGGCTGAGGGCCAGCAGATTAAGGAGGACTAATTATTTGGTGCTTGTTAACAAGTTGTGTCTGTTTCTGGTCACTCGGCAGACAAATGCTATAGATAAGCTTCAGTGAGTCCAGTGGTGAGCCCTGGAATGGCTGGGGCCTGTGAGATGAGTCTGGAAGAATTGGGCTTGTTGGGCTTGGTCAAGGGAAGGCTTGGCAGGAGATGCAGTATTAGCCCTCAGATAGCAAATACGGGAAGGGTGGAGCCAGGATTTTTGCTGAGAGATGTGGTAGGAGAAGAAACTGAAATTGAAACAGTAGGTTCCAACCAGGTAGGGTGAAATGGTCACTCTGAGAATAACTGAGCATGAGAGCAGCCTGTCTAGAGAGGTGGTAAAATCTGTCCTTGGATTGTTTCAAGACCTGACTGAACAAAGCTCCAAGAAATCTAGTTTTGACTCATTTGAGCCTTTGTTCTGGAGGCTGGGATAAACGATGTCTCAAGATCCCTTCCAAACTGAGTTTTTTAATGTTTCCAGTGAGGAAAAGTGCTGGGGTTAAATCACTTTGGTTTTACTAAGTATGCTTCTCGGTAAAATTTAACTGAAACTTGTAGAGTTTGCTACGTAATCTGCTGTAGTTGTCTCTCTCTCTATAAGGTCTTTATTTAGGGTTTAAAGCACTACCTACATTATATTTACGTGAGTGTTTCATCTTTGTTGAAACTGGTCTCTTGGCTCAAGCAAATACTACCCTTGTGATCCAGGGTAGTGGTGGGGATGCTAAATGTGATTAGTCACTGTTCTGGCATTATTTCTCTGCCTCCTACAGAATGCTGAAGGACTGGTAAAATGGCTTGTCTTGTTGTTCACTAAGACCCAAACAGTTTTGCTAGAGAGACTCTTCTTGTATGTATAGTAATTCCAGGTAGTGTGGTAAATCTCTCAAAGCACCATGTGAGCAAAGATTCAAGAGCCCTTCCAGCAATGTTACTGCTTTGGGTTCCCTCTGTCATTCTGTCTTGAATATAGAATGTCAAACCTGGGATTGCATCCTATTGCTTTCCTTTGTGTAGCTGCCCATAAAAAAACAACAGAAATGAAGGATTGTGACCCAGTGTATCTTTGTGCAGGTGTTTTCAGTAATCCAGCATTAACTTCTACCAGTTCATGTTTGTTCTTGAACTTGCACTGTATTTAAAGGGTAATTCATTTTGTTTTTAACTTGGCTCTGCTTCCTCTGGTATGGGTTCTACAGCCAATAGCCATTAATGGAACACTAGGTGCCATTCTGGCAGCAGCATCCTTGCATCCTTTACAGTGTGTTCTAGGAAACAACATTTGCATAGATCTTGCCCCTTACTGAGGCATTTTAAATCCCGCAGTTACTTGGATTAGCTTCTGCTGGATGGTTCTATTAGTATACAATGAGAAACTTTTCGAATGCATGAGCACTGTGTATGTTCTGTGACTTGTGGTGTTGCTTATTTAATGAGTGTTTCAGTCTTCTGCCAACAGAAATAAAAGTAGCCATAGAATTCTGCTGTATCTTTTAAACTGGAGTATTTAAAAGTGAGGAGCAGTTGTCTCAAGTTTCTCCTAGTAAGATAACTTTTAATCTCTAGCCTTGTGATAAATGTTAAATGCTAGGCTTGCATTTGTGCAGTTGTACATTCTGTCAATTCCTTTAAAAGCTGTTAAAATAAAACAACAAGTACACATAATCAGCATCTAGATATCATAAAGGCATATCACAAGAGATAGTTACCAATATCTAGTTGGACTTAGAGAATTAGTAGATAAATGGGGAACTCTTTCACAGGAGGAGCTTGAAAGATCCTGGGTATCTGAAGAGAATTAGGAGCTTCTGTTATCTAACTGAGTAGTTAGCTTGCTCAGTGTATGATGATCAATATTAGAACTCAATGTTTTATCCTAGAATCCTATTGCTAAACCGCTGTGTTGGTTGAATTTGTGTATATAAATAGCTGCTGAAAGCACAGAAGAAGGCTCAGCGGAGAGAGAGTCTACTGAAGCTTGAAGCAGAAAAGAAGAAACTGCGTACAATACTTCAAGTCCAGTACGTGCTGCAGAACTTCACTCAAGAGCATGTTCAGAAAGATTTCAAAGGTGGTGTGAATGGTGCAATATACCTGCCTTCTAAAGAACTAGACTACCTCATAAGATTTGCAAAACTGACGTGTCCTGAAAGAAATGAGAACTTAAGGTAAGTTCAAGGTTTTTGTCTAATTAGTATGCTTCATTCATTACAGTAAATGTCCTCTGTTTGACACTGCCATGTCTTTAAATACTATGTTTTGGAATACTAATTAAAATTCTATTCAGTACACTTGATTTAGTCTGAGATTAGGAATGAAACAGATTTACCTCACTCTGAGCATTTAAGGATAGCTGTAGTAATTACAGCCTCTGGTGCAAGTTAGAGATGAATTTTTGCCATTTTATGTCTCCCTGTGGGACTGAGGGGAGATAGTCCAACACCATCCTAAGCAGGGAGGCTGGTGGTATGCTGTTTTCTTGAGGTCTCAATGTTTGTGAAGTGAAAAAAGTGGCAGTAAACTCAGAACTGTTCTGTATTCCATTCATGTGATGATCCGCACGTGCTTCTTTTTTCCAAAGGAATGCAAGGTGGTGCTCCTGAGGCTCTCTTGCTATTATCTGCAAAATGATTTTAAAAAATTGCCTGAGGTTTGTGATACCTCTTCACTAAATGTCATACATGTTAAGGTAACAGGTTGTCAACAGAGCTAATGTGTGTCAGAGCTAATGTGGCAGTGCTCTCATGCCATGCCTGAGCATGATAGCTTGTCTGCTTTTTGGATAGTGTAGTAAGAATTGTATTTGAATATGGAATAAGTAGTTATTTAGTAAGGTGAAACATTTTATGGTTAAGTCACGTTTGAATATGCACTAGATCTTAAGTTCTCAAAAATTCTAATCACTTGTCATAAACTAACCTTTGCCTAATCTTTGCGGTTCTTTAGAAGTTAACTTAAGAGCACTTACAAAAAGCTACACAACAGGAATCTCATTTCAGTGAAACAACATTATTTCTATATTACTGTCACCATGTTACACTTTCACAAAAAGTGTAATCCTTTCTTTTGGGATACTGTGTTTCATCATGGTGGACTTCAATTTCATTGCCTGGAGAGGGTGGATCACGGACCAGGGATGAAGTTTCTCAATAACTGCTAGTTATTGAAAGTGGCAGGAGCTGTTGGTGGCTGCCCATGTACATGTTTATCCAGTAAACAAAGTGACCAGCTGATTAAACAGCAATTGTTGCCCTGTCTGGAGATCCTGGCTTGGAATGAAGTCTAGTCATATGGTCTTATGGTATAGTGCTAAAGCACTTCTGTTTGCTAGGTCAAATCACATTCAGGCAGATACAGAACAATTGCTTTCAGTGATTTCAGGGCTTAGTATTCACTCTGCGTGCAGCATTGGTTTGGAGGGCTGAACACTAGCTGATCTTTAAATGAGGGCTATTGGGACACTGCAGCACTTGATCTTGGCTATGATTCTACCTGGTGAAACTTGTCACTTGTTTTAGTGTTGAAGACCAGATGGAACAGTCCTCTCTCTACTTCTGGGACCTTCTGGAAGGAAGTGAGAAACCTGTGGTTGGAACAACATGTGAGTGTCTCATCTAGAGAAATAACTGAAACATCTGGAATTTGTGTACTTGTTTAAAACATCTTAAAACCAGTGAATATACACAGAAGGCTACCAAATGAAGCACTTTCAAGCACTCTGTGTAACTATTATCTAAGGATGAACTGCTGTTTGCTTTAAGTTCTGTTTTTTTAAGTACAGATCAATAACAACACAGCATACTTGCTTTTTCCAGGTCAAGACTTCTAACCAATGTACTAGCATGTTTTTGAGGAATGATGATGGTAGCAACTGAAAAGCTGATGCGTGAATACCTTACAGAACAGTGGGAAGCTTTTTGTATAGTTATGGGATAATGGGTTAAATTTGGAATAGTTCCCAGCCACGAATGCTTAGCTGAGCATACTGATGTGTATTACAAAGCTTCATTGGCCCCAGGCTGAAGGGCCCACAGCATTGAAGATTCTCCCTTTGTAGGAATTCTAGACTCATACCTGTTGTCTGCCTACAGTGCAGGATACCACCCACACTAGGGAAGGATAGTCATTAATGGAACTTGCTGTGATCTCTGATCAGGCACAGTGCAGTCTTACTTTGACCTATGGCAAGTGTCCTCACTTTTCAAGCACATCAAAATCTGTGGGACTCTACATATCTTCCATTTGTGGCATAGTTTCAAAACCCTGGCTGTAAGCCAAGATACACCTTCTGTGTTCCTATTTACAACTTAATTGTTCATGACAAAACTGTCCTTACTTGAGTTGTAGTGTCTTTTCTATTGCAACCAGACCTTGCTTGTCCCATTTACTCCAACCTTGTAGTGGCTGGCTGGCAGGAATCTTGCATTTGTCACTGACAGTAATGTTGAAGCTGTTAGACCAGAGCTATCTAACTTCCACATGCAGGTAGCTGAACTGACAGCTAAGTGTTAACTCTTTCCATGTCCCCCTGGGCAAACTGCAAGCTGCCTTTGTTTTGCTGCAGGCTGGCAACTTTAGCCTTGTATTTGTTGACGTGAATTGATAGTCGCCTAGCTATCTTGAACTCCAAACCTTTGTTTTGTCTATTGCCTAAACAACTTTTGTTATCATTTTACCAGTATCTCTACCCCTTTAGTGTCAGTCTTGCATCCTTTTGTGTGAAAGATAGACTTCTGATAAAGCTGTTAGGTCATCTTATTAGCATTCGTTGCCTTGGAAGACAATTTTTTTTTAATAGCCATGTTAAATTCTAGCTACATGTCTTGTTTGTATGGTTATCACTGGTAGGAGTGATTTTCCTGTTCTCATGGCTATCCTGTCTCTAGCTCCTCTTAAACAATTTCCAGTATCACTGCTATTTCTGAGGTCTTACTTTAAGCTGCTGTCTCTTGTTTGTATAGAGGAGGAAACTGAACAGAGCTTCTCAGAGTACACAGCTAAGCGTTTATTCAACCATGTCGGCTTTGACTCTTTGCAAACTTCAGAGGATTAAGCTCAGTCTGAAACAGTCTCTTGAATTCTCTGCTTGTTTCTGCAGTTCTGAACTTTTCCTTCTAAGACTTACTGTTCTGTCACTGGGAAGAGGGTCTTGCAGGGCAGTTCCATAATGACTGTTTAGCCTTACCTATGTTGCAGTCTGCACGTGATTTTAATATCAGTGCTGGCTAGTTTATTCATGGAGAACAATTCCCTTCCTAAGCATGTGGGAGACCAGGTGTCTTAATGTTTGCCTTGTGTGCATTTAAACACAAGCTGCCATCTTGCCTCTAGATTGCAAAGATATTTTCAACAGTAATATGTTGAGCAGTCTAACAAATACTGTACCAAAACGTTTTATTGCTGTAACTTGGTAAGATGTGTGGACTTGGAGATGTTGCAAGCAGATGAAGGGAAGAAGTAGGAAGTCTTAATCTGTAATCTGAATATCCCTTAATTTCAGATTTTCCTATTTTAACTTAATGGATTTTTACTCTTCAGATAAACACATGAAGGACCTGTTATCCAAACTTCTAGACTCTGGCTACTTTGAAAGTATTCCGACTCCTCGCACCACTGTGCCAGTAAAAGAATTGGAAGAAGAAGTAAATAGAAAATCTGAGAAAACAAGACAGATGTCAAAAGGAGAGTCTATCAAAGAACCAGGTGGAATATCACAGGGTTCAATTTTTGTATCGGTGTTGGGAAAAGCTTGAACTGAGCATTGACTTTGCATAGCTTGATGCTGTAGCTTGCTTGCAAAGTAGTGATTGAAATGGAACCTGCAAGTCTTGCAGCTCTATACTGGCTAATAATGTAGAAAAAAAATAACTCAGTTATACAACATTTTTGCCTTATGAGCAGGTCTCCATGTTCAAGATGTGGGAACTGTCTGGTGTAGAGGATATTATATATTACAATAACCAAATTATGAGTATTACAAAATGTTTCTTGCTGAACTCTAAACTTCTGCAAATGTAAAACCTAATCAGAGAATAAAAGCTTGTCTAAAAATAGCACATTGAATAGCAAGCTGAGCTTTCAGAATATCTGGTTTAGCAATTGACACTTCTATTTAAATAGAATTAAAGAGTTGCTACTGCTTGGTCTGCCTTTCTGCATTTGATCAGTTGAAACAAATTAACATCCTTTCTCTAGAATCCATTATGGAGCTTATGAAGTCTGAAATACAGCCACAGGAGGTAAGATACTCCACTACTAATTGCTTTTCTTTAGTATTGTGTTTTATCAGACATAATTGCACTTCTGCATCCCTTTTTTAAACTTAAAAAGGGAGTCTGAACAGCAACCTAGGTGTTGCTTTATGTAGAAAGTATTAAAGATTTGGTTGCATTTCTGTTTCTAACCTCAAATTTATGGCATTTGGGGTGTTTTGGGGTAAATGGAACAGGATTACATGAAGCAGTATAGTACTTTAATGCTCTGGCACTTTCCTGAATAAAACAAAGCATCAGCCTTTAGAGTGGAAACACACTGATCTTTTGTGTACTGTGGAATAGAGAAAATACACATCTAATAAAGCTGTCTCTCAGAGCTAAGCTTATTGCAATAGGCTTGATTGGGATTGAGAATGATGTAGGTTTTGCTCTGATTTGTGAGAAAAGTAGGGATTCCAAGGCAGACTTGTGTCCACAAGGGTGTGTAGACCTGTTTTAGCAGCTCTTCAGACTCCTGTGCTAAAGCTTTGATTGTCAGGAGCATAAAAACCATTAGACTTGGTTCAAAAGGTGGGAGGGGTGTCCTTTTCTAAGTTGACATACTGGTTCTTAAAATGCTGAATCCCTGTTTCCCAGGTATCCCACTAGAGGGTGTACTCTAGAATGAGTTTTTGTAACTTACTGGTAACAGTTACCTAACTCTTCTGGTGTGTCAGAAAAAAAAATTTCAGCCAGTGAGCCTTGTACATTATTCACTTCATATATTTACTCCCTGTTCATGACAAAGTGGTAACTCAGAAAAACTTCAGGACATCATCGTTCAACTCTCAGACTTACTGACGATAATTACAGCCTGCAGTTGAAGTCAAATGGTACTAAATCTGAGAATCTGATGACTTTTTAGTATTAAAACTCCGTTAAGAGTGAAGCTTATACTCGGTTACTGGGTCTAATATTCTGGGGGAGATGGCACGGCTAAGCTTAGGAAAATGTTTGCTAATATAGTACCACAGCATTTTAGATACGTAAGAGGAAAGTTACCTTTTGTAAAAAAAATCACAGTTGAACTTGGTACTGTCACTGCCTAGGAACATTAGTTAGCATTGAGGATAAGAGCAGTAGATTTCACTCAGCTTGAATGGGTTTTACTTGTGCTGTTCAGGACTGCTTCCTGTTTCTCTGTGGCATGCCAAGCAAAGCTAGTCTGCAGTGTTGTAGGATAAAGCCATGGCTGTCCACATAGTTTCTATGACTAGCGCTTAGACTGTCTAGGCTCTGCTTTTAGTCAGCAGTTTTCAGTAGCTGAGTAATCTAATTTAACTGACCTGAACTGTAGTAGCAAAATGTGTTCTTGGGAGCCATTAAGTTTCTCTGGTCTATATAGTTTCTCAACAGGCGTTATTTGCCTGAAGCAGAATACTCTGTCAAGAAGAAGACAGAAGAGCCCAAATCTTGGGAAGCTGAGTGTGCTAGAAAGCAAGAACCTCCAAAGTCCTGGGAAATGCTTGTTGATACTGCAGAGCAGGAACAGAAGCAGAAGCAAGAGGCCTTAAAGCCTTGGGAAGCTCGTGTTAGACAGCAAGAACTGAAAAGACCAGATTCTCCAAAACCTTGGGAAGCTCGTGTTAAAGAGGAGGAACAGAAGCATGAGTCTACAAAGCCTTGGGAGACTCGTGTTGAGGAGGAACAAAAGAAGAAGCAAGAAGGTCCAAAGGCCTGGGTAGCACGTGTCCGAGAGGAGCAAGAGTCTCCCAAACCCTGGGTAGCAAAGGTTAGGGAAGAGCAGGACCAGAAGAAACAGGAATCACCTAAGCCATGGGTATCAAAAGTTAGGGAAGAGCAGGAACAGAAAAAGCAGGAGTCCCCAAAACCTTGGGTAACCAAAGTTAAGGAAGAACCAGAAGAAAAGCGTGAATCTCCAAAACCTTGGGTAACCCAAACTAGGGAGCAACCAGAACAAAAGAAGCCAGAGCCTGTGAAAACATGGGAAATGCCTGTTAGGGAAGAGCCAGAGCAAAAGAAGCAGGAGCCTGTGAAGGCTTGGGCTGCACATGTTAGGGAGGAACCAGCACAAAGGAAGCAGGAGACTCGAGAGGCTTGGGAAAAAGCTGACAGGCAGCAGCAAGTGTCACCACCGCAGTTACAGAACCCTCTGAAGTCCTGGGGAGCTGCAAATGTTGGGCCAAAGGAGCAGATGGGGCCAAAGAAGTTTGATATGGAACCCAAAGAAGTGAGTTGGCATATGTAGTATTACCTGTCATAAGCTTTTGACACTAGTGTATTGGAATAAAGCTGCCTATGAGCAGAGCCTTTATAAGGTGTATTTTGTAGGCCTGTATTTAGACCCCGATTTCATTCTTTCTTGGTGGGGAGTAATTCCAGCAGTTAAAACTTATGTTTGAATAGCAAGATGGTCTGCTTTGCTTTTTACATCAGCACAGTGTTTGAGCCTTGAATAACTGCTTTATGTATAAGACAGAAGAATTAACTTGGTTCATCTGTAGCTATTGGCTCTGTCCACTGTTAGCAGTACAAAGCAGGTATGACTCATCCAGGGATCAAATACTTTGTGGCTGTATGCAAATAGCACTTCAGTAATTTTTAGGCTTTTGATTAAAATAGCTGCTGATTCAAGAGAGATCTAATGTCTAGATCAAGCAATACCAACTGTACAGGGGCTTAAATATGTATTTCCAGATGAATGCATAAACCATACTGCTGTCCTGGGGAGTCTAACAATAGCATAGCTTTAGAAATGTAAAATTAAGCCATTGCAGGGCTTACAGCCGAGCAGGCTGCTACCCTCTGGTCACATTACCTTCCTTCTCACCTGTAGCAACAATTCTGATAACTGTAAAAACAGATTACTGAACTCTGCTTTATGTGCCATCTTATGCCACGAAGAGCAGTGTTAATTTAAAGTTAGGCTTCAGGAAACTCATAGGGAATTGAGCAATTCCTTGTACACAATGTTGTCAGCATTACTGTCTTTCAGCAAGAAAGCAGGAATTGCTACATCCTGTATTACTCATAGCAAATGGTTAAGTTTATATCTTGTCAGTAAACTTGGCATAACTGGAAAATGGATGTTCTTGTGCCTAGAGGCGAGACCGCAAACTGAAGGTTGAACATGAGATTAAGAGAGTATGTAACACACAGCACTGGGTAACAAAATGGGGTTAAGGTGTTTCAGCTTCATTCATCTTTACTCTGAAGCAGAGTAGAATCTTGTGTCCACTGGTGGTGATGGTACAGGTAGAAAGCATCACTAAGTAACTCTGAGCACAAACAGGTGTTGTGCACCCCACTATGCACAGTATTACTGTAACTGAAACTAAGTCTATAATATTCTCAAGTGTTTAAGGAGGCTTTGGAATTTCTGGTGTCAGATTACCTTAAAGCTTAAAATGCAAGATGCTTCCTAATGGAACAGGCCTGCTATTTTCATATGGCGGGGATAGATGGATAGCTTAAGTGGTTGACAAAACTTTGCTGCAGTAAGTAAAAAGGAGGGTCTCCAGTCAGCTGGAGAAACTTGCTTAGGAATCTTCCTAGTAGTGTGTGGGTGAGCACGTTGGCAAAGTTAAACTGAATATTGGAATGTGAGGTCACTTAAGCTGGATTGCTGAATTAAGTAAACAAAGCATATTTTAAAGTATTCAAGCTTGGGGAATTGGAACAAAGTCCATAGGGAAATACTGCCTTTATTTTTGTTTAGTAGCTGTTGAGAAATCCTAATATCAAAAAATATATTGAATGAGTACAAAATAGTTTACTGTCAACATAACTAGTCTTCACAACCAGTTTTTAAAAAATGAAGTTGTCTTTGAGTTGAGGTGCATCTAAAAAACAATTAAAATCATATTAAACTTTTCAGATAAGTTTCTCTTCTCTTTGCTTATAGAAAGAGGCAGTGCAGTGCTGTAGCTGGATCTGTTGAACTCTTAGAGACACTTGATAAATGACCTTGTACAAAGATGTAGGCATGGCAGATAAAAGGCCTGTGTCAGTGCTGCTGCCCTCTGACCTGAAACTAACCTTTCTTTACTCTGAAATAACTGCTAGAGTTCTGAGGTCTTTTAAAAAACTATGTTTTGAGATCTTAAAATACATTTGTTTAATTTAGTGGACATAAGGTGCCATACCTAAGAAGCTGAGCCTAAGACAGCAGAATGAGCTGATATGCAGGCCTGTTAAACTGTTGTTCTATTTAAATGTTTGTGCAGCCTGTGGACACTTCACACGTGGTTAGAGCTGAATTTGTAGCCTGCTATGGGAAAGCAAAACAGTTTGGCTTGTGCAGTCATCCAGTCCCATTTAATTCATACCTGCTGTGAATATTGCTCTGAGTAGAAAGAATATGTTAATTGTGCATCTACATGGCACAGCTGTGATTACAGGTTAGGTATCACCATTCCACCTCATCTAGTACTGCACAGCTAACAAACCTAAAGAGGAATTGAGGGTCCTGTATTGTAGAATAGAGTTTTAGTCATATATGAGGTGTTTGAAATGTATGTTAGTGTTATATAAAAGTAGACTTTCAATCTAAAAAATTCAGGCTTAACAGGAGTACCTAGGATATTGGCACTCTGACTAATAAAATTCCAATGTGGCCAGCGTGCCTTTGCATTGGTTCATTTGCAGTAGTTTGACAGGTCTGAAAACAAATCCTGGGTATTTCAATTCCACTTTTAGTCAGTTCTCTGGATGTATGCCAAGACATGTTTTACCAAATGTGTAAGTAGTGTTGAACTTGAGTTTCAGAAGCATTGTTATGACAGATTATACCTGAATTTACCAGTGCTATGTTACTCTAGTGGTTCAAGCAACATTCAGGTTCATGTTAAGCCATTTTTAGCATTTACAAGCTTCATGTGAGCTGAACAGTAGGTTACTAAACTAAGAATCTGCTACCAGCTTGTAATGACTTCCAGAAACAGCATATAATTCTAGGCTAGAAAGAAAACTTCGTTTAAAACCATCTTAAGAATGTCAAGTACCTGGTCTTCAAAGCATCTTTTCTTATAAAAAGGCATGAAAACCTGAAGTACTTTAACTTCCTGATACCTTTTCATATATGATCTTGTGTTGCATTAAATATCGTAGTTTTGAACATATAGGTACCAGCAAAGCAGCAAATCAATATGAGGTAATTTCACTACATCTACTTCTGTCTGGTGTATTTTAATAGATGTAGGAACTAGAAATTCCATGCAACAGAAAGTCTGTGTTTCAGTCCTGGCTTAAAGCCCTAACATCATTTATGTAACCCTGTATGCTTGTGCTTCCTGTTGAAGTAAGGAATGCTACGAACACAGTGCAGAGTATGAGCTGGAGAAAGAGATAAAAACCCTAACAAACTGTAAAAGCACACAGGAATTTTATCATCTTTGGAAGCAAAAGTGACACACTGCAGTCTCTTTTGCTTCCATGCTCTTGAGGCTGTTTCAGTTCTTTTGTGTTTAATGTACAAGTCTCACTTTTGTAGCCAGTGGACTATCTTAAGAGCTTCAGATCCCCATTTTCAAACTCAAACATACAGAACCAGTTTGGTAGTGTACCTGTGTCTTACTGTTAACAGTAGAGAGGAGGAAGAGGGTAACAGAAGCATTAATCAGTTTAGTCTATAATGGATTTACCATGACAATGATTTACCATGTAAAATGAAGTCTGCTTGTAAGTGAGAGTTAATAAAGAGATGGTCAGAAAGATTCAGATTCCTAGTAACTTTATAACTTGCTGATATTAAGTTCATTCAACTGTGTTTTTTGTCCTGCACTTAAATCCTTAATAGCTTTATTTCCTGTTCAGTACTGGAAACTATACAGCAATATAAACTTGTGTAGTCATAGTTAAAACTAGTGCTTGTGCATCAGAATTTTAAATTAAGGTAGAGTTGTACAAAGGTGTACTTGTCTAGCTCGAGAATGAAGTAAAACTTCTCACAGCCTGACAAGTAGCTGTCATGTGGTTCACAGATATTAGAAATGGAGTCTTCCAGAGCCAGTTATGTGCTGCAAGCTTCTTCCCTGTGCACAGTATTGGAATTTCTGCAAATGCTAGCGATTAGTTTCAGCTAACTGTTGAAGAGGAAATGCAAGAGTTGTTTTTGGGCTTGTCCTACAACTGGATGAAGAGCACTTAATTTGTTTTGAACTCTCCTGCCATATAGTCTTCCAGTGACTTCATGCATGTACTCAACATGCTGCTATACAGGATATTGAAGTAGCAATCTCCTATTAGAAAAACAAATGTTTGTACTGTAGGAAAGCAAAGGCTTTCACGTGTTCCTGTGTATCTCAGTGTCTAGACCAGTTGAAATAATGCAACTAAATGTCTTCAGACTTGCCTCCCTCTAGCTGCATAGACAATCACAATAGCAGCAAAGCTTTAGAGAACCACAAAAAATTATGGGTTTAAAGTACTTAAAACAAGCCGAACTCTTCTCCAAGCTGCTTTCAAAAGATGTTAGACTATCTAGAGAATCTAAGATTATTGCCACTCTGTTCCTTAGACTTACCTATTTTCTGACAAAATATTTCCCTCTTTGAAACTGAAGTGAGAACCAGTTGGGATGATCTGTTAAGGGACCATCTGAAACAATCAAGTAGTAATAAGGGAAGCAGAAGTCCATATTTAGTTACAAAGTTAGGCTCTCATGGGAGAGTACGTGTGTATTTATGCCACACTTTGAAAAGTGTAACACAGGAGCTGATACATTGAGAGTATCTGGCTTGTTAGGGTTAAACAAAAATGTTTCCACTGAATTACCTGCTTGCAATGAGTGGAGTTTCTTTGGAATGTCTGGGAAAATGCCATCCT
Organism: Margarornis squamiger; assembly: GCA_035222235.1. Classification (NCBI taxonomy): domain Eukaryota; kingdom Metazoa; phylum Chordata; class Aves; order Passeriformes; family Furnariidae; genus Margarornis; species Margarornis squamiger. The sequence continues at coordinate 61,887,799 of JAWWTY010000037.1, forward strand.
AATAAAAGATCTGTACTTATTGGCATGAGCTGTACCGGGAGGAAATATGGACTAAACCTTGAGTGATGCAGCTTTGATTTTTAACTTTATTCTGGCCTTCAATTTAAATACGTGAGTTTATTTAGATGGAAGTGTCTAATTTTGCAATAGATGGAGGCAGCTTGCTGTCTTCTTTACATTTGACTTTAAGAAACCAAATGAAGTAAGTTAATCTAGTGAAAGGTGGGCAGGGGCCTTGGAACTAGATATTCTTTAAGGTCTCTTCCACTCAAAATCATTCTATGAAATCTGTGAGTTAACTAGTTGTAGCAAAATGAAGCTGATTTTTTTTTTTTTAACTAAGGTGGTAGCTTGATTCAGGAAGTATCAATAACAGCACAGAATTCCTTGGCTCAGTGTCTGACACATGTAGGTTACTCTGGAAGTATATTGGACAAGGCCGTTTGTCTTGCTTTCCAGTATTAGATTTAATGTAATTTCTCCTTATTAGGTGCCTAAACCTGCACATCAGCCAGCTGCAGAGTTTTGCTCTACTTCAACTCTTCCAAAAGATCCAGTACTGAGAAGGGAAAAACTTCAGGATCTGATGACTCAGATACAAGGGACTTACAACTTCATGCAAGTATGTTTTTCTTTGCTGTTGTAGCACAAAGCTCCAATAACCCTACCAAGGGATGGGGAAAACAGTGCTGACAAAGTGTGTTTGCACAGAATGAATGAATTTAGCTCTAATTAGCTAACAGCAGCTTGTCAAGTGGGAATGTTTCATTTGTATCTAGAGTTTAATTTTTATTTTTTTTTTTCTACCAACTGGTGATCTCTTTTCAAAAGGAGTCCATTCTGGATTTTGATAAAGCTTCACCAAGTGCCATTGGTTCATCCCAACCTCCTTCAGTTACTCCAGCAAGTAGTCCTGTAGGTAGGTGGTACTATAAATGTAAATGGTATGTAAAGTTTTGCAAGTGCTAACAGGGTTTGCTTGGGCTGTAGATCAGTAAGCCAGGTGAAGACAGCTTGTCTAACTATAAAGAATAGGAACTGTTTGGGTGGATCTTGGGCTGTAAAACTCAATTACCCAATTTATTAATTTTTTTTTTTAAATCTGGAAGTGGCCATCTCATTTGTGGTAAAAATATTTGATCATTGTATATTTGTCCTCTTTTGCCAAAAACAGAGGTTTTCAATTGGGTATAGTATATTGATGTTAGGTTAAATAGTTGCAGTGCACATGCTAAAAATAGTGTGCATCTTTGTATACCAAATGTTTTAAAACGTAGAACAGAGAACTGAAGCTATATGTAGTGCTTGAATTTAAAAGTAAATGCTGCTTAATGCATTTTTTATTTTTTACAGCTTCTAAAGAACAGAAACTGCCAAGTCAGAGTGATTTTCTTCAACAGCCTCTTCAAGTAAGTTGAAGTTAGGACTGCCTCAAAGA
>JAWWTY010000037.1:61889336-62203426 GCA_035222235.1 Margarornis squamiger
GAACAGAAACTGCCAAGTCAGAGTGATTTTCTTCAACAGCCTCTTCAAGTAAGTTGAAGTTAGGACTGCCTCAAAGACTTATACTTCAATTGTTTTTTCTCGTCAATTACTTTGTAACAAATTTCATACAATCTAGTAGCTTGCAAGTCTAAGACCACTCAAATGCTGCCAAAGTTGGCTGCTTTTCTGCTTGAAAAGCAGCAACAAATGCTTGAAATTTCTTAAAGTTGTAAAGTATGTTGAAGACATGTTGGAAATGGTTGGTTCTCTAACCCATAGATTCAGATCATAGCTAAAAGTTGTGTGCAGAAGAATATTCTTTCCTACACAGTGCATGTTTTTATCTTTGAGATCCTCACTTGTTCCAGAGATAGTGTCTCAAGCTTTGGTAGCCATGGATAAATAAACCTTAAATTCATTTACTGTGCTTGCATGTCTTGCTGCTTTGGCTTTTAAAGAGGCTTCCTTTCCACTAAAAAGAATTCCTAAAAAAATGGCTAACTAGTCAAAGCACTTCAGTTCCTGCATTATTCTGAGGTTTACTTGGAAATGCTCAGAGTGTGAGTTTTAGTAAAACCCAACATTTAAATTAATTTTTTCAAAACCTTATATCTGCCTTCTCTCCTTGCAAGGCTGCTGCTTCATCCATGGCACTGCACAGTTCAAACACTTCCTTGGCATCTGCTGATCATGCTCTTTCTGGCTCTGAAACTGAAGACTTGGTGACACCACAGACACCAGAGGTAATACTGGGTTCACTGGCAATACAGTGGGTATTATATATATATATAATATATATATATACTGGGTAATACAGGGTTCACTGGCATTTAGAGATCTGTGTGATAGCCAGCCCTAACAGAAAGCTGTGCTGGGGCTCTCCTGACCAACATGCAGGGACAGAATGCAAGTACCAGCAGTAGTACTTGCCTGCAATCTGGAATACTTCAAAATGCTTGGAAAAGTCTTCCTAGCACTGCATGAAAGCAAAGTGAACAGTCTGCTCCTTGCAACAAGGGGTGTGGGATGAAAAATGCACACTAGAAAGCGTGATGCATTTTCTTGTGGGAACATGTGAGTGGCATTAGTGTTTCCTTTGGTTACGGTGTAGAATATTCCCTCTAATGATGACAAAGAGGTTGCATAAATTGGGATGGATGTTGTCGTGAAATAGCAGACCTGTGTGTAAGGTCAAGCCTGAGATGTTCTCTCAAGCACTAACTGAAGAAATACTGGGAATCTGACTCCCTGATGTTAGGTCATGACCTCAGACTTTGCTTTCTTAACCGTATTTATTTGCAGTTAAAAACTAAAATAACATTCAAATATTGCTTAGAGCTGAAAAGTGTTTCAAGTTATGCAGATCACTGTCTTAAGGATCTCTTGTGAAGCATGTTGCTTTGCTCAGAAACACAGCTGGCTCTTTCCTGTTGGACTCTAAATCAATGTATGTAGATTTTAATAGGAAAATGTTTGTACTTTGAAAATTTTTTTGCTGATGTACATGCTACTAGCATACTGTGCAGGCAGCACTTTTTTCATAATATACTGTATAGTTGAATATAATGGTCTTGACAGGGATATTAAAGTTTCTTGCCAACTTATTGTTTGGAATTAGGATTGCTTGTGCCCAGTTTATCTCTAGTGGCTTAGGCTTGGAGGTGAGTGTCTGTTTTCCCAGTCCTGCTTCTCATGGGTTACAGTGCTCTCTCCTGGTGTGCAAGTGCATCCCAGTGCAGTCTGAGGGCCCGGTGATGCGTGTACATGGTGACCACGGGATTGGTAGTCATTAGCCCTTAGGCTCTGTATTTAAGTATTAAGCAACTCCTAAACTTAGCATTACAAGTGTGAGCTAACTATAGAACATACAGGCTTTGCAAAAGCAAATCAAAGCTTGGCTCTGAAGCTTTGTTCAATAGAGCTTACCAGAAGCTTAGCATAAGACAAGCCTTTCCATTTAATTCAATGAGACAGGTGTGTGTCACAGACTTCACTGTAACTGCTTGAAGCAGTGAATCTACAGTTCTTCAAATTATCTGAGTTTGCAGGGCTAGTTGTACAACCAGTTGTGTAAGTAGGGTAATCTAAGTCTGAATCTCTAAAGCTAATTACTTGAAGGTTTTGGTTAAGATTACTATTTAGTAGTTTAGCTTTGGACTTAATATTTGTTCTGGTCTTTCAAAATCTGCGTTTCAACTTCTGCACTGATGTTTCAATAGCTATACCAGAACTCTGTAGTACTACTTGTAACAGCATGTGTGTTTGGCTCCTTCTAGGCATCAACATCACTTTCTCAAGAGACTGAGAAATACACTTCCCAGCCACTGTATCAGACAAGTTCACGTATTTCTGAGCCACTGATACCTAAAAAGATTGAAATTGCCCAGGTGAGCTATCACAAATACAGGTAAAGTGCATATATTAGTTGCTGAAATGTAAGGCTCTAGACATGTTCCTTTTGACTTCTGATACCTATAAATACTGGCACTCTAAACCAACACTTGATTTGGCTATCTGCACAGATGAGACCTAATGCTGGTTAATACTTTGTCTGGACAACTTAGCATTGTTTCTAATCTGAAACATTATTAAATTGGGAAAGGAAAAAAAAAATCAAACCCCTTAAACTTTCCAAATTCCTCTGGTAAAGAGAAGACACTCTTAATATCAGACAAAGAATTATCTTTCAGTAAATGGAACAGAAAGTATTCTGTTTCCTGAGTGGTGAGAAAAATACCTAGTGTCTCTTTGTTGTGAAATTATTGCAATGAATGGTATGTATAGTAGCTCATAGGCACAATTCACTTAATCAGCAGAGACTGCAATAGAAGTACTGTTTGCTGAGGATGCACAGCAAGATTTGAAATTGTAAGCAAAAGCTATTTTGTAGCTCTACTATGTCCAAATGTCATCCTGTAGAAACTGCTGACTTCTGTCAGTCTAGGCTTTAGAACAAATTAACTGCTTCTGTTACCGCCTGATAATTATCAAGTGACCTTTCATTATATTTGTTCTTCCCCCAGGCAACTATTCCCCTCCCAAGTGAGCCACAGTCACCATTGCCCACTTCAAGCACTCCAATGCCATCAGTACCACCAGCACAAAGCTTTCAGTCCCCTCCAGCAAGCAGCAGTTCTGTCACAATAACAGCAGCTCCCTTTCAGGCTATGCAGACTGTAAGTATGCAACTTGAGGCCACACAAAAATAATTGACAATGTTAGTGTCTTGGGACTAATACTGAGAAACTGGCTCCTCTTGGTATAGTACAGAACTTGACAGATCATTTTGTTTTAATGTTAAAAACCTAGATTAGAACTCTGCTTCTCCAATGCCTTCAGAATTTAAAACAGGCACCATCTAAGAAAAGAGATTGTGGTTTTGCTCTGTAGAGTCCCAAAATCTAATACTGGGATATATTAGCAGCCTCAAGGAACTAAGGGAGAAGTCAGGCCTGAAATGAACAGATTTATAGCTGTGCCCCAAGGTAAGGTTGACTGTACTTAAGCTGTTCTTAGGAATAAATGTCAAATAATAAAGACTGCATAGGAGAGAGGAAATCCTGAAGTATATAGGTGTTAGGACAAAAAGCTTTCTGAAACTTCTATTTGTCTTGCTGTGTTTTAAATGGTTTCTTTCAGTGCAGTAACAATCAGTCCATTGGAATCATAGAAAATGTGTCCTTGATAAAGACTGGTGTAGCTCATTATAGAAATGTTCCCTTGATAGTGAGCTACACCCGTCTTTATCCTGTCTTGTTAAAAAGTAGTCAATATACATGGAATATCTAGGAAATAGACCCCACAGTCTTGAGTTGTTTCTTGCAAATAGAGAACATTAGTAATGGTGTATGGCCTGAAAAATTAGTATCTAATACTGCTACTGTCTGGTAATCTGCAGTGCAGGCTTAGAGCGGCTCAGAGGAAGAGTCTCTATTTAGTTGTTGATGTTGCCTTCTCTGTACTTGGTCTTTCTTACTCCTCTGATACCTTCTTCAGAAGATGGTAAACATTCATTTAATGCTCTTGCTCTAAACAAAGCTTAGATAAGAGGCCACTCTAATTCTCCAAAGGTGCTTTCCATTTCAAAGAAGGTGCCTATGCAGTTCCACAACTTGCTGGACAGTATCTTCCAGTACTGAGACACAGGTAGTAGGATTCAGTGGAAGAAGGCAGCTAACAGTCACTCAAAGCACAGGAATTAATAAATAAAACTTCAGTGACATTCTGATGTGGTCTATAGTAAAATCACTGCATTGATTTTTTTTTTCTGCTTGGTGTTCTGTGTTTGTAGAAGAGTTTCAAGTAGAACCTACCTCAGAGGTACAGAATTTTGACACATATTACAGATAAGGCAAGTGGTGGTAGAGAAGCAGTTCTTTCTAAGCTGGGTCTACTTAAATTATGCCAAGTGGCTATGTGGTGATTTTTTCTGAAAGTGGAGAAGTAGCACCATGCTATTATCAAGGAATCTAGAGTCTTTTGGGCACCCAATCTATAAGATAAGCATTTGTCATGGTATAAATATGGAGTCTTGGTCTCATTCATTCTGATTATGTCTGTGTTCAGAGTGCTTCAATCATAACGGTACTACTGAAAGTTCACGTGAACTAATCCCATGTTTTCAGATATGTTAAATATTCAGGATTTCTCTTGGGATTTTTGGATAAACCTAGCAAATATCTGTCACTGGATTACTAGGATGCTCATTCTTTCTATAGTGGGAGTAGCCTTTGCAGTGCAGGCTTTTCTTCTACTCTACACTACTTAAATTCTCATTGCTGCCAGGAAAGCACAGCCATTGGATTTGAGTAGAGAGTCAGGAGTCAGACAGTTCCTTCCCAGACAGTGGTATCACAGTGACAGTAATGCAAGTATCTGATTATGTGCCCTCAGATGTCTGAACAATAAGCACAATAGCAGCAATAGGAAGCTTAAAGGCAGACCTGAGGTGTAGCCCTAGTCCTTTATTCAAATTCCACCTGTAACCTTCACTGTAGGAAAAAGTAGACCACTTGCTACAAATACTTCAGAATGTGGGTGTTGATAGCCTGACTCCACAGCATCCTCAAATCTCTTGAGAAGAGGATTGCTTTGGATCATTTTTTTTATCAGATGAAGTGATCAAAACTGAAAAAAAAACCAATAGAGCCTGTTTCATTTTACAGTGGTTCAAAATTTGTGCTCAGCACTTCAGTATCAGGAGTTTCTGTGCTGACTCCCTGAGGATTTAGTTTCTTGACTGCAGAAATATGTTCATTTCCTGCTTTAATTATAGAGGCTTCTGAAAATTACAAGAATTGTCAAGCTGTGAAGCTGTTCCTTCCATCTGGCTGTAGTTTTGCCCTGGTCTGTCTTCAGAGAGTTTATAGTCATGGAAAATGGGCAGATACACCTCTAGACCTGCTATCAGTACTGCTGACAGATCTTCATGTGGAATTTAGACCCTCTTACTCAAAGTAGTTTTCTTTCCTATTTGACATTGATACTAGTTGTCACTTTGACACATCATTTCTGGTAACTTCATGTTAACATGTTGTAAAGTAACCCAGTCACTGGAGTGACTGAGCTCTGGTTGGTTAGATTTAATTATCAGTAATACCTGCTTATCATTGTACTGCCCAGGCTGTAACATTCCGATTACAAGGCTGTTACTTAGGTTATGTGTTTACTCTTGGGAACTTTTTCAATGAATAGGAGAGTTAAGGCCCAATTTACCAAAGGGGCAAAGGCTGTCTAATATGGTGTTTGAGTGGATAGTGTTACATCACGTTCCAAGACATGGATAAAGACCCAGATTCTTCCCAAATACTCGTATCTCCTCTCAGTATAGGCTGTCCCAGCTTCAGGTTGAGCTGGAGGATGGGTGAGTGAATTTAACAGCGGATTTCCCAAAGAAGGAAAATAGCTTATTATATGGTAATTGTTCAGTTGATTGAATAGTTATGGTCAATCAAGCTGTTTCTTGGGTAGTAGCTATGTAAGCAGGTGTCTGTTCTGTAAGTTTACTGAGAGGGAGAAGGATGAGTTTATGTACAATATTTTTGATTATTTCTAAGAAACAGTTGGTGTTCTAGAAAACATATGCTAAAAAGCATATGGATTTGAAGCACAGCATAGCAGGGTGGTGGCACTAGGCAGACTCTAGCTGGTAGTGTTAAGCACTTGTCTTCAAATATGTTGTAGGTATTTAAAGTGAATGCACCACTGCCTCCGCGTAAGGACCAGGAAATTAAAGAGGATTCTTCATATTCAGCAGGATATAACCAGAGTTTCTCTACAGCAAGTACACAGACTCCTCCTCAGTGCCAGTTGCAATCTTCTCATGTTGCAGAACAAACCTCTCTTTCACAAGAATCACTGTCTTCAGGTGAGAACTGCCCTTAGATCTGTATTTCAAGTAGTTTTTTATATAACTTCAGTTTATAATAGTATTTTAATTCATTATCATGTGCTGTGAGTTCTAACTCAGTGAAATACCTGAAAACTCAGGTGCTACATAAGTGTTTAACATTAGGTTTACATGAACTCTAATGTAATCAATGGTATATAAACTTAATTTCAAAACTGCTAGCAGGATGAAAGGCTGGTTCAAACTTGTTTCTATGCTAGATAAATAGACTGTCACCTACATGTCTGAATTTCCCAGTAGGTGAGAAATTCAACTATGTAGTGATACTTGTCAGTCAAACAATCATTTGCTTGGAATTGAAGCAATGATGAAATACTTTTATTTGCAACCATTAGTTTGGTAATAGTGCTGTCTAGTGCTGGGACTTGCTGAATGCTAAGTAAGGAAGTTGGGAGAAGTTGTCAGTCTAACCTGAGGAATACTGAACTTGTAGTAAGTGGTCTTGAGCTGTTTTAGTCAACACAAACCTGACCTGCTTGACATTCAGATAGTGCCCCAGGTGGATTTATATAGCTGACACTAAATTTGACATGAAACTAGCCCCTAAATGTCTGAAAGAGGTTTCAGGATGAAAGAAAGCAACAACTAGGGATCTGCATTCATAAAGGTATCTAATCAAATGACTCAAGGTCACTTAAAACTGCTGTTTTTCTGCCAGAGGAGTTTTCACATGACTTAGACTAGAAACAGACTGATAGTGTGTGAAGTCAGTGAGACATATGAGGATTAAGAACTCAAAGAACAATAGAAGTATAGAAGTCAGGAAAGTTTGTTTAGCTCCAATGCTCCTCATCACTAAAACTATAGGTGATGAGCCTTCTGTACATATTTTTGATTGAAATAATCATATTTTGATTAGCCTTGTGCAGTGGCTCTGCACAGACCTCACAAAAGGGTTTGTACTGTTGCTCTTGATCAGTTTTAAGCTTCTTGGATATAAAGCATGGTCCAGTGGAAATACATTCATGATTGCAAAGTCTGTATTTAAAGCTAGCCACTCTAAATGAAAAACATTCTTGAATATGTGTAGCTTGGGGCTGAACTGCCTAAAGCATGTCTGTTGCAGAGACTGAACCCAAAAATCTCTTTCCATAGTTATTTTATTGCTATCTAGGTACTGAGTTTGTCATTCTGAAGGATATCAATACTGAGGTGACCTAGTTTATTAGGTAAACTACTGAGGTCTTGCTAGTAGAACCATCTTGATTCCTAGTGAGAGTTCTTAATCAAATGTTACCTGATTTGAATCTAAACTGGGCTATTTCATGCTGCTAGCAACCTTGTTCTCACCTATGCAACTGACTCTTGTTGAATGCATTAGAGGCTTACAGTGATAGCCTGGGCTGTCTACAGTAGGCTTTAACAAGCATTATACTCTACAAAACTAAGGGATGGATCCTCAAGATCCTACTTGAAGTAATGAAAGAGTAGAAGATCAGAATATTCAGAGCAGCTTAATTGGTCTCTGAACATCCTAATACTGCCCTGGCTTCTAGGTATGGTAACTTATTGCAGTTACAAAAATTTTTGAATTTATCTGTGCCTTCTGTTTTAAGCAGTGAACTACCAACCTGATGGAGCTGTTCCTGTTAGCAATGGTAGCCTCACCTTTTACCCAGCACAGGCTAATGTTATTCCCAGACCCCCTCAGCCTTACCTTAACAGTCGTGGGTCTGTCAGAGGATCTGCTAGAGGTGGAAGGTCACTGGCTAATTCATATCGCTCCCCTGGTGGATACAAAGGTATGTCTGTAATTACTACCAGCTTAGAAAAAGAAAAAAAAAACCTGCTGTACTAACACTGGAATGTGATTTAACACAACACGGTATTAAATCCAGGTTCTATATGTGAAACTTCTTAAAACAAGACTTTAAGGGCAATGTGTAGAGAACAGGGTCCTCTTGTAGAATTCAAGGAAGTTCATTCTGACTTGTAGTCTCTGTACTTGTGATTGTCAGATGAAATGGCAAAGCAATTTCATAGCCTTCCTAATTCTGAATGTAAAAACTTTCACTAGTAAGTTATTAGATTACATAATTGTATGGACTTTTCTGTTCTGAACTTTTTATCCACTCTATTCTTTCTCTTGGCATCTGTCTTGCTGACAGTCTGGGCAGGCATTTTTCTTGTCAGATGTTTCTTGCAGTATTTGCCGAAAACAAGATACTCTTTGCTTAGCACTTCTGGCTTTAATATTACCAGCAGAAACCAGAATGGGGGGAGAGGGTCCTGGTAGTGAAGAACCTTTGTAGATTAATGACGAACTGAAGAATTTTAAGAGGAGAATTATTTGTTCTCTGCAGACCAGTTGCTCTTGTGCTGCTAGCTGAAATACTATAGAAAGTTTCAGCTGACTTTAAGCAGATACTAACTTGATCTGACTGGTAGCTGTGGTCTATTCTGCCTTCAAGTGGAAGGGCACTTAGTGTGTGATAGTTGCTTCAGTTAATGGGCTGAGCCTGCTCAGTACCTGGTAGGAGGAATGCGTACTAGACAATGAGTTCTATAGTTCTGACTTAACAGCAGTTAAGGGTTTGGTGGTGTCAGGTATGAAATTGCTTGCTTTCTTCTTTGGTATTTAAATAATTGCTTGCATTCCTCATTTATTATTTTTTTTTCATTATTTAAATAATAAATATATTATTTTATTTAAATATTTATTTTTAATAATAGCTTAAGTTAATAAGTGATTAGCTAAAGACATGAGCTATTATAGTAGCATCTAAATGTATAATAGTAGTAGCAAAGTATATGTAATAACAAAAGAAAGTGTTTCTAATTCTCTGTTAAATCCTGTTTCTGGATCTAGCAAGCTTTTCAGCTGTTCTGTGAAATCCCATTAGTATCATAGGCAGTTGTTAAGGTTTGATGTCAATATTTTTAAACATACGGTTTTGATATATTCACCATGGATAGTTATGAGTAGCTAATGAAATGCATTTGTTATAACTCTGTTCCAAATTCCAAATTTAAGAATAGCTGCGTTAATGCATAACTTAATATGCATAATTGCAAAAAAAAAGAGCTGCAGTTGTATTCTGGACTTGTACTATAAACCAAACAATGAATAATATTGAATAATCAACTTTTTTGAACAGGTTTTGATGCTTACAGAGGTTCATCTTCAATAACAAATGGCAACTACGGCCAGCTACAATTCCCTGGTAGGGATTATGCTGGAATGCCATATTCTCAGAGGGTAAGTGTTGACTTTTTTTCCAGTAGCCTTCCACTGTACAGGAGCTAAGTCTTCTAATATGGTAGTTTTTCATAATTTTAACAGGTGAACTTGCAAGCTAGAGGTTAGATTTGTTTCCTAGAGAAATTCTTTTTTGGAATGGTAGACAGCAGCTGAATTAAGTCAGTTCAGATAACATTTCTGTATGACAGATTGATTTTAGTCTGAAGTGAATCTTTGAAATGCAAACAGATGGTAAATAAGATGTTTTGTGTTTTATTATTTTAAAAGTTGGTACACTAAAATGCCTTTGTAATGTAAAATAATGAGCTCCTAAATGGACTGAGAATGGGGTTAGGCAAACAAGAAAAAAAAGTAAAAGCAAATGTTCCTGGTGGAAGGAGGGTCTTCTCTACAAGCTCATGGACTCCTAGCAGACTTGAGATTTCAAGGGAACTCAACTGAGGGCATAGTTTAGAACCTAACTTGCTAGAACAAGCATCAAAATAGCTCTTTAATTTTATATAAGCTATTATAGAAGCCAATTTTCCTTAAGTAAGGCTGTTTATCTACATCAAAAGTCATTATTGTCTATTCTAGAGTTCAAATTTGTTGTGCAAGAAACTAGTGTATTTGCCTCACTTGATGTCAGATTTGCTTACAGCCATCTTCTAACACTTCCCTTTTAGGATGTTAATTACCAGCAGTGCTATAAACGAGGTGGGATAACTAGTGGTCCTCGAGCAAACTCAAGAGGTAAGGCTAACATCAGGTTCCCAGTGGTACATACACACTCTTGGGTTCAGCAGCTGGGGTGTTGTTATGAATAGTATGAAAAACAGTGTGCCATCACTGACCTAACAGGTCATTCTTGATATAAATTAACTGAGCTAGGTGGAAGCTTCGGTACTGTTCTTAGACAGCATTGCATAGCAGCAGATTTAATTTCACTGTTCTCAGGTTCGAGTCTTCATGGGTCAAAGCTCTGACACAATGATACCTTACTGAACTTCACAAATAAACTAAGAAAACACAGGTTGGTTTTCTCTGTTCAGGAAAGAAGCATTTGGCTTCTTCCCTTAACCGTGTATTCTCTCTTGATTTTTGGGTGAGGTATTGGATCACAGAGTTTGTAATGTAACTTTTTCTGTGAAAAATGGTGTTTGGTAGTATTTGGTTTATTCTGTGCTTTCATGGTGGAGTATAAAACCTAAAGAAATAAATAAGACTAGTTGTTTAAATCCAAGCACAAATAGCATATATTTGAAGAAGTTGTAAACAAGATTATTAAATCCTACTGTATGTGCTGGAAAAAGCTGGACTTTCAGTGCTGCAGGTGAAAAGTGAGATAAATAGTAGCTGTAGATCTACTTTAGAGAATAGAGGGAATTTATGGCGTGTTGTGGAAGCTGTTTTAGGATAAAGCAGGTCATCTCATTTTGAGGGAGGATTCATAGAATATATTTCAGAAGAGAACTAAATATGAGATTGTGGTGAATTAATAGTTGACAAAAGTACTTATTAGCATTAAGATCTCATAGCAACTTCCCTTGGTTTTATTACCTCTTAAGGTATTGCTTTCCAGTAGAAATAACAATGGTTTGCAACTTGAGTGTGATTGCTTTAAATTTCACAGATCTATCATTGTTTTCATTCTAAACCCTTTTAACTTAGCTATTTGAAAACATTAAATGTTCATTTTGGGAAGTGTAGTGCAGAAAGCTTAAAAGTAACTCTAGTTTGTAGACTTAAAATATTCTAGCATCATAAGTTAAGACCTACTCTAGATGCAACTCTAGAAGAACAGTGTTGAGTAACTTGAAGTGAAAATTCAGATCTTGAGGGCGATTAAATGACTACTTGGCTCTAACTTTGTCAGTGTTTTCAGAAGTTACGTTTTATCTCCACTCAGAAGTTAGCATATGCTTTTTATGTTGATACATGTGACAAACTAAAGCTAAAAGTATTCCAAGCTACTGCCCTCTCCTTTTCAGGAGTATAAGTAGTAATTGTTCAGAGCTAGCTTATGTCCCATTTTGCTGAATGCAAGTGTGAGGAATGTAAAGCAGCTTCAAAGTTCTGTTCTCGCTGAAGTCCTGTAACTTGCTGTGGCTGAAAGATAAATCTTTTGCAAAGCCTGTACACTTGCTGCTCAAGGTTGTGCCTGCAGGCTTAAGTGTATCCTTCTGTTGTAGTACTTACTGCTGCTAATGATTTTTTACCAGCAGGGTGGAGTGACTCCTCTCAGGTGAGCAGTCCAGAACGAGACAACGAAACCTTTAACAGTGCGGACTCTGGGCAGGGAGACTCCCGCAGCATCACCCCTGTTGACGTGCCAGTGACGAGCCAAGCTGCCACCATCCTCCCAGTGCATGTCTACCCGCTCCCGCAGCAGATGAGAGTCGCCTTCTCTGCCGCGCGAACATCCAACTTGGCCCCTGGAACTCTAGACCAGCCCATTGTGTTTGACCTGTTGCTGAACAACCTTGGAGAAACTTTTGATATCCAGCTTGGTAGGTTCAACTGTCCAGTGAATGGTACCTATGTCTTCATCTTCCACATGCTGAAACTGGCTGTAAATGTTCCGCTGTACGTGAATCTCATGAAGAATGAAGAGGTCCTTGTGTCAGCATATGCAAACGATGGGGCTCCTGATCATGAAACAGCTAGTAATCATGCAGTCCTGCAGCTGTTCCAGGGGGATCAGATCTGGTTACGTCTGCATCGGGGAGCCATCTATGGAAGTAGCTGGAAATACTCCACCTTTTCGGGATACCTCCTTTATCAGGACTAAAATCCAGTGCGATGTTTACAAAAGAGCTGCTCCAAACACCTTGGTGGAGGGGGGTGGGACTAGCTTTGCACTTACTACTGACTTTATAGAGGATATGTGGTTCCATTATTGGGGGGAAATGATGGTCCTGTTGTGCAAGGTGAAATCATGGAGTTGGGGTACTGAATCAGCACTAATCTGGCACTTTATCAGTTGTGATGTAGCCTTGCTAATAAAGCTGTGAATGTATATTGTTTGCACTTACCCTAAACTGTATTAATGTCCAGCTTACTACACTATTGATTGCCTCAAGTATGGGCTATTCACAATGCCTTGTTGTGCCTCAATAAAACAAGTTAATATGCATTTTAGTATTAATCTTGCTCATGATTTTAATTTTAAAATGTATCACTGAGCTTATTCCTGATGTGGGGTGTACATGAATATTATGTAGAACTGGTCTTAAAATTTCAGTAATTCAGGGTAATCTGTTGCTTGATGCCCTTCTCGAGTGTTCCCTTGATCAAAATGAATTCAAGATTTGGTTATATACCTTCTTATTTTTTGCTGAAACACCAAGAAATGAGAAGTGAAATGCTACATACTTAATTAGGACTACTTATTTGAATACATATCTTGTCAAAACTAGCATTGCCATAGCATCAGTAATGATGAAGTTGAAATTCTTAAACCTCAAAATAGTCACTGAAGGGCTAGCTCACACTGTTATTCAGTTGCAATATATTTTCAAGTTAAAATTCACCCTTCTGAAGTATAAATGTGCATGGCTTCCCTTCCCCATGAGACTTCAACCACTTTGTAATGCAAATTATCTCCACATTGAGAGAACTGCTACGGAACTTGGTATCTGAAACCTGCTGCTTGCATTTTAAATCAAACCTGAACACAAGTGCTAGGAAGCATTTCTGAAATTCCTTTCTTGCAGCTATTGGGCTGTTTGACCAGCCTTCAGCACTCTCTTGTGGCCTGAGGACTGAAGAGACATGAGGTATGTCCTTGTCTAAACTGCAGTGTGTCAAATACTATAAATAATTTCAATGTTTAAAATGATAATATGAACTAGTAAGAAGGTAGGTCACTGTTTCTTCCTCCTTTCCAAAGCTTCAGTAGATTGTTTTAGCAGCAGGAAGCACTGTTTTTGAATCTACTAAGGTAGCCAGTGCACAAGCCTGACTGGCATATCTAAGGCTGAACTAGAACTGTGCAAAGTAAAAGCAGCTTAGCTATCTGCTTATTTTAAAGAAAAGTAAAACCCTAAATTTCATCAACTTCACACCTGATACAAAGCTGCTGTTTCTAGGTAACTGGTTTCACAACTTCAACTTTAAACAGTTTGCCCTTGCTATCATGCAGGTGCCAAAACAAGTCTGGCATGAGTTCATGAAGTTACTGGCATAAAGATCTTGATTTTGTTCCAAGATCAAATTTCATTTTCATACAGATTTTTAGACAGTGATCATACTTTGTCTTGGTTTAATTCCTCTGGCAAATTTTGAGATGTTTAGGTAGGACAAGATTTTTGGAGCTTAGTTTCTACCGCTACAAAAATGTCAAGCCTTAACTATTGTAAACTGAGCCTGTATTTTGTACTTCTCAAGATGCTAGTTCTCACTTTAGCTGATGAAGAGGCTTATTCCTAGAACACTCTGTACAGACTAAGTAGCAGTTTAACTAGCACTTTCTCCTTAGCGTTTTAATTTTCCTTGTATATTAATTGAGAAGGATGGTAGGTAGGCAAAAGCATAAAATAATTTTTAGCTTGCAATAGGTTTGCAGCTGTGGGCAGACAGACTTGGTTGCTTTTTTTACAGACCTGCCACAAGGTACTTTTTTAGACATGTAGGGCACTGAGCTGCCCCTCTCCCAGGTTGTCTTTAATGGCACTGGTAAATAAGTGAACCCTATTGTAGAGCAGGATATACCTTGCACTTCAAACTGCCTTAATGTGTGTTCATTTAACATGCAGCTTATCCTACTTGTTCTTATTATATGTACTTGTATGATGGATTTTGTATGTTTTAAGAATGAGTGACCAGTAGTTCCAAGCATTGCTAGTAAGCTTGGCCCTTGGTAACATCACATGTGATTACATGAGTACATGAAGCATGTGTTGCTTTCTACTGCTCCAGCTCAATCAAGTGTGCACAACTGCTTGGGGACCCACGCTACCATTCATTTGAGACTAATCTTCTTTCTCACTAGTAGATCTAACAAAGCCTTAGTGTATCTTTACCTTGCTTATGTTTAAGATATCTGAGGCAAGCATCTTACTTTCAGAACCGGTTGTGCATTTGTATAAGATGAATTTTTAAATTCCTAGCTAAAAATACTACAACAGAATTGTGTGGATATGTTGAAACGTGAAATTTAATAATTGTACCATTCCTTGACAGTGAACTTAATCGTAAGTCATGTAGTGGATGGCTTTTCAAAAATACAAAGATTTTTAGGCTTTATCAGCCTAAGTTAGAATAATCTCTATAGTAGCATCTACTTTAAAATAAAATGTCTGGTTACTCTCCTGCTATTTTTTATTAAAAAAAAATGCACAACTTGGACAATTCCCTTAGAATAACTAAAAATATGATTAATTTTGTCCTATGGGTTTCTCACATAGTACCTTTTTATCTACAGCCCTTGGTTCTTACTGTGTTTCTAGTCAGCTGTGAACACAGCCTTTGCTAACCTCTACAAAAAGGAGTGTAAGCACAACTGAACAGGTGCTGTCACAAAGAAATTTTCAGACTAGAAGCAATTAAAGTGCTAAGGCTGTGTTTAAAAAAATATTGCAGAAGATGAAGCAAAGCAGCTTTTTTTCTTCCACATCAATACCTGGTCAAAATCCATGGGTAGAAAACTGCTATTCTAATCTCCAAAATACCTAAAAATGTGATGTCATACAGTTTTTTATGATGATAAACACTAGGGTATTGGTACATCATTCTTTATACATTTAGATTAATATTTGGTTTTGAAAGCTTCTCAGAGTACTTCAGAAGATTTCAGTGCATTTACTGACACAGTCTACTTCAGAATGTTCAGACTAATGACTGAGTTTGTTATTCTGCTTCTGAGCAAACTGTTTAATAGGTGAGTTTCACAACTTGAAAATACTTGAAGTAACACTGCATAGACTTCATGATAAATACTGCCCAACAACACCTTTTTCCTCAGTAATTGTTAAATGGAGTTGCTCAAATTGTTACATTAGGAAAAATGCCTTAACTGGTTAAGAATGATCAGGTCTGATTAAAACATGCCAAGGGGCATCATAGTTCTGCTAATTTCCTACTGCTGTTTTGCTGTGTAAATCCTAAATTCTCTCCAGGTTAGTTCTCTTGTGCAGCTTGCTGAAGATGGACTATAAGGGTAAGGAACTAACCTGTATTTTGATTTGTAGTGAGTGAATTTCCATCTTTCTTTCTCCTGAGGTCAGTGAAGCGTTGGACCTACCCTGAGATGGGAGGGTGTAATGGTGGGAGCTGGGAGAGAGTTAATTTTAATTGGAGTAACTGTTATGGGACTGCACTTTGGATTTGTGACCAAAACACTGTTGATAATACAGGAATGTTTTGCTTATTGCTGAGCAGTGCTAGCATAGTGTCGAGGTCCTTTGCCTCCCACACCACCCCACCTGCAAGTGGGCTGTGGATGCACAAGGAGCTGGGAGGAGACGCAGCTGAGACAGCTGATCCCAACTGTCCAAAAAGATAGTCAGACCATATAATGTGCTCAGCAATACAAGCTCGGGGAAGGAGAGGGGGACATTCAAGTTATGGTGTCTGACATCTGAAGTCACCACCACATAAGGTGGAGCTCTGCTTTCCTGGAAATGGCTGAACACCTGCCTGCCCTTTGGAAGTGATGAATGAATTCCTTGTTTAGCTTTGCTTTGAGCGTGGCTTTTGCTTTACCTATTAAACTTTCCTTATGTTAAACTTTCCTTATGTGAACCCACAAGTTTTCTTGCTTTTGCCTTTCCAATTCTCTCCCTCATCCCTCTGCAGTGGAGTGAGTGAGCAGCTGTGTGGGGCTGAGCTGCCTGCTCATGGGGTTCAACCATAACAACAGGTTTCTTAGAGTTTTTCAGACTAGTACTTTTGTGATTATTTTTTTTTCCAGATTATGGAAGTGAGGGGAGAGACAATAATCTCCCAGAACTGCCACGGCTGAGTGCTTGCAGCTAGGGAAACCTCCATCCTGCAGGCTGCAGTGGTGGTGCAGGGAATGTCACTGCTCTGTTGTATTCGTTCAGTTTACAAACCTTTTCCTCCCTGCCTGCTCTGTTATCTACAGCCGCTCCAACAAAAGTCAGCAGGGGAGATTGCTTTGGAATTTTACCTCTGATTAAAGGCTTGTATGTGGAGGACTGGAATACTTTTATCTGCTGCAGATCATCCTTGCTAACTATCAAATCTGTACATGTCTCTTGAGAAAATTGAGTCTTGTGGAAGATATAAAAAGTCTGTTGTGTATTATAATTAGAGAGATACAGTACCATAACCAGAGAAAAATGAGTTAACTCCAGTTAGGCACTTGTTCACAAGTCTTCAATCAGCTTAATTTTGTGTCTTGTCTCCCAACTATAAACAATGCTATTAAGAATGAAAAAACTTATAAATTTGTATCTGTGAACAGAAGATTTTCAAGTGGTGGTGTACCTGAAAAAGTAATATTGTAAAGTACTAACCTGTCTGGAAAATATTAGTCCATACAGTTTTTTGGCCTTAGATTAAGTTTTGAGATGTGATTGCTATGGAATGAAGGCTTTATGGTAAGTACAGATCTAATCACTTTGTCATTAGTTTACTACAATGAAGTGAATGCTGTATTGAAAACAGTGGATCACTTTTAGCCTATAGCACATCACACAAAGATCATTTTCTTTCTCATACTTTTCCATGAGTGTCTGTTATTAACTAAAACTTGGAAGCAGATGCTTAAAGATGCTTCTTAAAGGAACTTGGTTGGCATGGTAAGGGAGTGGTTGTTCTATGCCAGCAGAAAGTGTCACACAGTATTCAGCTGAGTCTCCACATGCATTTCACAACCACCAAAAGTCAAAGGACTAATTCCAAGTAACCTGCAGCATGTAAGGCTTTTCTAGTTTTTCTCCACCTCCCAAAGTTATTGATCTTAGTCAGGTTATCTTGATGGCAATTCTCTCAGGAACCTAGTCTGATTTTCACTGAAGTCAAACATGCATTGCTATAAAAATCTATGGTTTCAGCAACTAAGTTTTAAAATAAGATTGGTTATTATAAATACTGTATAAAACTCTTGTTATAGTGCACCTGGAAAGTTGTTTGTTTGGTTTGGTTGTTTGGTTTTTTCTTTTTCTGTATTTCTATGCTGGTGCAACTTAGATTTCAATTTTTTGTTTTCAGTTTCTTTGTGTATCACTTGTCCTTTTCACACTGGAGCTTGGATCAACAGCAGTTGGAGAGCTGACAAGCAAATCTCAGAATTTTACCTCAGATTCTTTATTTGCAGACTAGCAAAACAGATTAAAAAAAACCCAAAAAACAAATCAAACCCAACCATCTAATTCAGTTCCAGATCCGTAATTTTGAAGTAGATGAAGCCCAAAGTATTAACAGAATCTTTTGCCCTTACAAAAAGGCATATGAGTTCTTGCTTGTAAGTAGTTATTTTCATTCTGAAGTGACATAAAAGTATTTCTACTAATGACTAAACTTATTTTTAGAATAACAGAGCCATTGCTATCTCTGGAGGTTCCTGTTGTACAGAAAGAAGTATGAGGCATCCAGCAACTCCAGCACACAGGTGGATTACAATACTTGCAACAATAATTCCACAATTAAATCACTGCTGACACATTACATAGGAAATAAGCATTGTTGAACTCTGTTATTTGACTTGGAGACTTACTGGCTTTGCCTTATTGATGTCTGTGTGCACAAAAAGCACATCTTAAAAGCCAAATCTTACGTGTAATAAAACCTTTCCCACTTTTTGTGTATCAATGTGGTGTGTTAAAAGTGACATTTCAGACACAGGTAGTAAGTGCAATAAAATTTTGCAACACATTTGAGGAAGATATTAAAATAGCCTTTAAGCATGCTTTGTTCTTTATAGATATTTTTTTGTCACCAGCTCTGCAAGACTGAAGTCCTTCAACAAATAAATTTTGTAATTTTTAAGTTCTCTCACCACAGATGAATGCACAATATGGAATGAAACAAAACTACTCTTAAACTCTCCATAACATGCTAATTTGGAAAAATGGAGTAGAGAGAGAACACTATAAATTCTGTGAAGTAATTTGTTTTGGGTATGCTATGTGATCCAAGATCTTTGAAATGGGCAGTTTTGACTGGACTAGTCTTATTTACCAACCTAACCAAAATGGGAAAATAACAAAGAATTACCATAGTTAACAACTACATAGTTAACATGCTTTTTTAACACTAACATTGGTTTTGTTTCTATTTTATGATTACAGCACATACTCTCACCTGCTTTTAAGAAGAAATGGAAAGATGAGTGAAAATGCTTGCAATTTCTTGCTGGATGCTGTAGAGCTGTGTTACTGGAGAACAGAAAGATAATGATCAGGTGTTCTGCAACACTTCAAAAGGTGATGAAAACCACGATCTCCAAGTGCTGGGTAGGTGCAATTCATTGTTACAGCTGGATTCTTTCCTAATTAGAGGTAAAGTTACTGAGGGACAGTATTTTTTTAATTAAATCACTATAGAGCCAACTGCTTTAAGATCTTCTGTGGTTTATACTGTAATTAGAATGAAAAAAATGACATGTCCGATGTATTCTTAAGGCACTGTATAATGAGATGATCTCGTAATTGCCCTTGTGTTTGACTCTTCCTAAGCACAGCAAATAGTCTTTCTGTTCTTTCTACCTGTTAATCACACGTCTCTGGTTTGTAAATGTTATGTAAAGAACATCTGAAGAAGTAACTGAAGGATTTGGCTCACCAAGGTCATGTTAAGTCTTGAGGTTTCTCTGGCATGTTGCTGGCCTGTGAATAACCTTTGATAGACATCTTCCTTACACCTGCACGGATGCTTTAAACCTTACTTTGGTTCCCCTGCATGGGGATTTAAGGAAAAAGGACAGAGGTTGACAATCAGTGGGCCAAGTGCACGAGTTAGAAGAGTTAAGAGGTGGTGTTGGAAGTCAGACGTGCTGTCTGTGTATTCCTGCCAACCTGAGGAGTGGTGAGCACTTTGACACGCATTTGTCGAGCATTAAGACAAGCAAACCCTTTTCAGGTTCCACTGCTGTACATGACACTGAGCTCAGGTATCCCGAGAATCGTGCGGGAACCACCATGTGCGCCCCAACATTCTAAAGCTCCTCGCAGCGGATTTCTGCCTCCCTGTGTGTTGCGCGTGGTTCCTGTGCAGCTGCGCATCCCTAAGGATGGCTCTGGATACCTGCGGGAGCCGTGTCAGTTCTCCCTCCCTGGAGCCCCCATGGACCACTCGCTCCCGGTGCTCCCGCTCCCAACACTCGTGCGAACGCAGAGCAGCCCCGCCTGGCGCGCACGCTGGGAAAGCTACCTAGAAAACAGTTACGGAGAAGAAAAGCTGGCATTTTGAAATCCTAATTGAAAAGTCACCCGCGCAGGGGCGTGGCGGGAGCACCGCCTGCCTTCCGTACAGCGACATGGCGGCCCCCACGGCGCCTGGGGCCTGCGAGCCCCGCCCACCGTGCGCCGCCGCGGCCCGCTCCCGTCCGTACAACAAGATGGCGGCGGCCTCTCGCCGACCCCTTCCCGGAGCCAGAAGGCGGCGCCGCGGCCGTAAAGCAGCGCCCCGTTTCCCGGTGCCCAGCTGTCGCAAAGTGGTGCATGGCTGTGGCGAGGGGCCGGGGGGGTGCGGGACGCGGCGGGGCCCGCGCGTGTGGCACGGCACGGCACCGGGGGGCGGCGGCGCTACCGGCGGCTCCTCCGCCTCCTGCTGCCCCGGCGCGGCGGTGCCTGCCGGCGGCGGCGCGGCGAGATGGATCCCAACAGGATCATCCAGGCGCTGAAGGGCACCATCGACCCCAAGCTGCGCGTCGCCGCCGAGAACGAGCTCAACCAGGTGAGGGGCGGGGGGGGAGAGGGGCCTGCCCCGCGCGCGGCACGGGGGCGCCCGGCCCTTCGGGCAGGGGCGGGGGGCGCCGCGCGGGGACCGCCCGCCCGGGACACCCCGGGACACCACCGGGGTATCGGGGCACCTCGGGGGTACCGGGACACGGCGGTGGGGAAGGGGCGCCCCTCAGGGCTCATCCCCGCCCTTGTGGCGGCCGGCGGTGCCCCCGGCGTGTCCCGGCGTGTCCCGGCGAGCGCGGCCGGGAGGGACCCGCGCTGGGGATCGAGGGCAGGGTTTGTCGCGGCATCCCGCAGTTGATCACGGAATGCGCGAACTTGCGAGGCACCCGGCGGCATCGTCGGGTCCGACCCCTGTCCTGCACAGGGCAGGGATCCCGCCGTGCGCCCTAGAGCATTGTCCGAGCGCGTCTGGAGCTCTGCCAGGCTCGGGGCTGTGAGCGCTGCCCGGGGAGCCTGTCCCAGGGCCAGCCACCCTCCGGGGGAAGAACCTTTCCCTGCTGTGGAAGCCTTTCCCTAATGCACTGAATCAAACTGTGACCACAACCTTTGGACGTTCGAGAGAAGAGAACGCCCCTTAGCCCAGCGTTAATAAAGATGTAACCTCCGTGCTTTGAAGGAATATTTGCTCAGTTCTATTGGAGGACTTGGGTTTTTTGGTGGTGTTGGTGTGTGAGCGAAGCAGTCGCTGAGAATCGGTTGTCAGGAATTACTGCCACTTCAGGATTGCTCCTCTGGCTTAGTTTTCTATTTAGGCAACTTAAAACTCCATCTGAATTAGATACAGCTAATCCTTGCTTTAGTAGTTGGTAAGGTCCTTTAGCAAATCGGTGGATTAAGTGCTGGACATTGAGAATGCTCTTGGGAATAGTTAGATAAGGATGCAAGACTTTTTTTCTTTATTTAGCATAGTTACTTTAAAAGTTCATCAGTAGCTATTTTTATCGCTGCTCTTAAGGTCTGAGAGGGAAACGGCAAATATTTGTCAGCAGCCTGTTGCAGAGTCAAAACTACAACACTGCTATTGCAATGTTCTGCTCAGAATAAAGAGGCAGATGTTTGGGTTTTGGGTCCTGCTCCTAATGCTGTTGTTTTCACATCACCAATAACTACTGTGAATCTCAGGAACAGTTTTGAAAGCATTTTAAGACTGAGAGCTGTAGAATGTTCTAAATTCAGGTGATGGAAAGTGAAGTTTTCATGAAAGATACTGGTTTTAGATTCAAGAGTGCAAGTACACTTATTGAGAACAGGTTGAGATACAGATTTTTCTTTAAAATAGTTGATACATTTTTCTAACTATTATAAAGAATGAATCTCGAAACTATTTTTGTGTAGGCTTCCTCTTACTAAATGAAGCATGGTGCTTCTGACTGACATAATGTGCTGATGCAGTGCTGGGTTTGACATTACTCTTTGGATGAGAGGAGCAAAAGTGCTCCTGAGGAATGTTGCTTAACGTGGGACTTTGACACCTTGAAGCTTTTCAGTGCTTTTGAAGCAAGACTTCAAAGCGACGTGTCAGACTCCCGTGTATCTGGGTGGTGTTGACATATCATTGTGCTTCTGCAAGTGCTGGAATCCAGATGCTGTTCTAGCAAAGAAACCAGTCCACCAACCAAACAGAAAACTCTCCAACAATAAGTACCTGAAGTGGTAAAATAAGCCTTGCCTGAACAGAACAGGGGGTTGTCTTTATTCTGTACCTTAGTTAAAGTGATGCTGCTCCTGAAACACTTGTGGGTGTTGAGGTAAAACTTGGCTGTGTTAGCCTGTAGTGTACATTGGCATTCAGGTTTGAATCCAGGTAGTGACAAGAGCTTCCCAGACAGGACAAAGCCTACTAGTCCACCAGTACAGTGCCTCTCTGTGAGCACCTCATTGCTCATACCAGTATGGAGAGTCCTTTAGAGCAATATCAGAATAGTCCCAACTCCATAGTTCGCTTACAGTGCAGAGCACAGGGAATGGAGTTTGAATGAGTGAAAGCTTTTCTACCTGTAAGAAGTCCCAGCATGTTTGAAAATGCTTCTTTCTCTTCTGTATGTTCCTGCACCTGTGTAAAGATAGAGCCAAATCAATGAGTGTGCTGTCTGCCTTCTAGATTATAATTTAACTGCATTCAGAAATGGAATCAAGATTCTTTTTTTTTTCCACCCCTTATTGTATCTATTGTAAGGCTGCTTGTGAATTTCTTCCTCTTGCAGCTAGAAACAGGTGTTGGTTTCCAGCCAAAATTAGTTTATGGTCCATTTATGTCCATTTGTGTCAATCTTACTTCTTAACTAGAATAGGTTTCTTGGTACCCTATCTGACATATTTGTCAAAGGCTGATCTCTGGAGGCCTGTTTCCTAGCCTCAACAGGCAGTATTTCCTTCGCCCTGTTATGAAACTGAATTTATGAAATCTAATAATAGAGAGCACAGCTCTTTGAACTGGTTTTCCTATGAATTGATCTTTCTTGTGTGATCTGGTCATTTTGTGTTTGCAGCATTCCAGAAAATCCTGTGCTAAATGCCACTAATACCTCATTAGGTACATCCTAAATCTGCAATTATCTTCTTCATGTCCAACATCTACATATTTCTTATCACTGAATGTGCCAAGGTCCTTTTACCTTGTGGTTGTTCTTTACTAAGGAACCTCCAGCTTTTAGGAGAAACTTCTATTATTCTTGAATGCATGACCATGTACTTTGTTCTATTACTCCATTTTTGTTGGTGCAGTTCTAAAGATGATTCAGTTCTTGATGGGATTTTCTGATCTTCCTTCTTGCTTGATGCTAGTTCCAAGTCATCAACAAACTTCACTTCTCTCTGTGATCTGAACAGAACTCTTAAGTGTGGGCTTTGTTTGAAATTTGATTCCTGCTAAACTAGACCAGTAGTTTCCTGCCAGGTCAGTAATCTCTGTCATGTAACTGCTGTCATTTCCCTGTTAGTTTTGGTGCACACATCTTTTCATCCCTTTTTTTCTTCTTTTACTCCCCCCTCCCACTTGCTCCACCTGTTTTTCTTCAGCTCTGTCACATAATAATCAGTGTGCACTTTATGATGGTATTTATCAATCACTCTGTACTTACTGGAACAGTCAGTTATCATACCAAGAAAGATACTCAATTTCTATGCATCTTTCTTGGATATCTGTTCCAGCCTAGACGTTTGTTACATCTGTCTCACGGGCTTCAAGGGTTTTTGCTGGATTCATCTACTTACTGATCTATTATGACTATATACTGCTTTCATGTGCCAGTTCTTAGACTGCTGTGGAATGTACTGTCTGATCACTGAACATGCAGAGTAATTTTGATTCCAGTTCAGATAGGATTTCCATACAGTTTTTATGCATTAATCTTCAGTGGCTCAGTGTGCTGTAATGCATTTCTTTGGCCTGTAACAAAGGGGGAAATAGCACAATTGCAGAAATACAGCTGTTTTATTATTGGGTAGGAGTTACGTAATTTGGCTTTGACAGGATCTGAGTACCAGTGTTGGAAGAAGTGTGAGAAGATTGCTCAAAAGCAGAGGAGTCCAGAATGAAGTTTGGCTTCCTCATGTATCTTTACACATCACTGTTGAGCTGGCTGCCATAGTAGGCGAGGATCTTAAGGTGGCTCTCAAAGGGACAATGAGCTCCTCATGATACTTAGAGGAAGAAATCTCAGGTATTTGTATTAAAGGCTGGTTTCATGATTAAAAGTTCTGTGGAAAGTGGAGTTTCATTGAAACTGGATGTCTTTGGCAGCAGGATCTGTATAGGAAAGAAGCTCAGATAGATTCTTACACATGCTTGTTTTCACTGTATGGGAAAATACTGCATGTTTTCCCCTCCCCACACTATACTTCTGCATGTAGGCAGGGAATGAAGAAAGTGTCTTCTGAAGTTCTAGTTTGTTTCAACAACTGTTTGTGACTGACAGCATATAAAAACAACATATAAATACTGTTAAAAACTGTATAAATATTCCCAAGTGTGACAAATGCTAGTGGAATTTCTAAGTAACGCATTTTCAGTACACAGCAAACAGAAAATAAAACTTGGTAAACCAGGTAGTGGAACGTTTGGATCAAATGTGTTTAAGCCTTAATCTTTGTAAACAGTTAATTGCTTATGAAATCAAGGTACAAGTCTCTTCTGCATTTGTCTTTGCAAACAAAGATGTAGTGCCTTGTTTTTTCAGCAATTTTATGTGCCATAATTGGATTCAGAGCTACAAAGAAAGTCATGTTTGCTACTGGTGGAGAAGGATCATCTTGGCTTCACTTGCAGAACCTGAGGGAAGGCTTCCAGGTTTCCCATATGCATTGTCCTAGAGTGTCCTGTTGTTGTTCTGCAGGGGAAGAAGCACCTTCCAGTGCCATTCTGCACTCAAGCGCTGTAGTTTCTGTCAGTACAGTGGGAAGGTCACTGACAAATGTGATTCTGGAGCAGTTGCTTGCTGTGGGCTTTAAATGTGACAGCGAGCAAGACACAAGAATAATGCTTCCTGAAATGATTTCGGTAGCTTATAATGTGTGATAACTTGGGAGCCAGATCTGAACATTAGATGTGAAAGGTATCAGCTTCAGTAAGATCCATTTGGGGAAACTTCCACATATTTTTCTAGCTTATCTCTCCTTGCATTCTAGTCCTTTAAAAGGTGTTCATCTTGATGTTTTTCAGCTCTGAGGCTCACTTGGGTGTCACATGTTCTGTACCTAATCAAATTGGAAGAGGAAATAGGCAAAAAAATTATGTGTTCTCTGATCTTTGGAATACTGAATCTGTGATGCTGAGGCAGGGAAGCAAGTGTTAGGCCAAAGGTGGAGGAACAGTACAGAAAGCTGTACAGCTGCAGTGCACAGATCCTGAGACAGTGGAAACAGATGGAACAGCTTGCATGGGGACATACACATCTCTTCTCCATTGCTGTGAATTTATCCAGTTGTATCCTCCCAGTTCTGTATGCCTGTCCCAGTTTGTCTGCTAGATTACTTGCACACTGCTGTATCCCATCCTCTTAATCCCAATGGAAATTAAATGACATTATATTTTAGCACAAATGCTCTGATCTGTGATTCATACAAGAACAGTTAGAAAGTGTTCTACACAGCTTTAAAATAATTGCTCTTTATTAGCACTCAGTGAAAGTTTATTTTTCATAAACTTCCAATTTCTGCTTCAAAATAAACACATGCCTCCATGGATCAGCACCCTCATAGGAAGTTTTACCAAATCACAACCATGTGCATTCAAGGCAATGTAATTATTCACAAACTGCACAAAGCAGCATGCTGTGTTAACTGAAGTTGTGCTGAAGGACTTTTTCAGCCATCTGGTGCCTCCCTGTGGCTCCTGGGCATGGCTCTTTAAAATCAGCAGCCAGTTTTCCGTTCCTTCTGTGGGACTGACGATGTTCCTATTCTCCTTTTGTTAAGGTGCAGCTGCAATGATAAAAAGAACTGTTTTGCTGAACTCACCCAGCTCCAAGTTCTCTTCCTATTTACATAGTGCACACCTGACAATTGCCCTGCACCTGCTTGTGTAACGTGTACAGCTCTGCTTGCTGATGCCTCGAGCAAGGCAGGGAAGATCGTGATCCCAAGATCACAATTAGCATAACAACTAAACAAACGAGAATGTGCTGGTATAGGAAAAATGTTGCTGCATGCAGCTTTTTAAAAAGTCCTCTGTTCTAAAAACTGCAAGCGGCATGTAGTTTTCCTGACCGGGTTTGTTGCTGCACAAGTGAGCAGGATGGAATTTGAGCTTCACAAATACAACAGAATCGGGTGTCTTGTTTCTAAAATGGGCTCACAGTCTCTGTTGATCTCTACAGCATTTGTGTTTCTGAAAACAAGTAGTAAATAGAGCTGTGTAAAAATGTGAATTATGGCCATGACAATAATATGGAATAGGAGGATTTAGCGGGCCCTGTGATTGATCTCTTTAGGGATGGTGGTACGTGAAGTGTAAAGGAACTCTGCATAGCTGTGTCCCACTAGGGATGGGACCCCCTCTGGGACTCTGTGCGTACCTTCTGCGTAACAGGTCTTTTGTCGCTCCAGGTGCTTGCTGAGAGAATCTGGCACGCAGGCCGAGTAACTGCGTTTGTAAATATCCTGGCAAAACTTCAGGGACAGCAGTTGTACACCAACGCAAGTGGTACCAATAAAGCTCCTGGACTAGCAGTGACTTTAGTGTGGGTTCTGTCAAAACTGTTTGGACAGGGAAAGGGAGATAATACTGTTATCACTGTGTCCACCCTAAATGTGGTACTGGTGGAATTAACAGCAAGAAACCACAACCAACAAAACAAGCCCACAAAAAGTCGCATTTTTAATCAGTGTGTTTATAGTAGTGAAAGCTGTTTGTAAATTGGGCTGAGAACAGCATATGGATACTGTTGAGAACAAAAAGGACTGTTAAGAGTTCACGCAGATTTTTTTTTTTCTGTGCTGCTGAGATTTCTCGTGCTTTCCTTACTCCTTGAGGGTTGAGTGTTGACTGCTGGAGAATGATGCTGCAGCCCCATCAGAAGTTACCAACACTGTACACAGATTCTGTCCAGTGATGAGTGAAGGGCAAGCTTTGCACTCCAGGATACTCAGTTAAAAGTTGATCTTTGGAATCTGGTATGCTTCAACCAGTTCAGCATGTCTGTGGATAAATGGAGTTCTTGTGCTGTCTGTTACAGCTTTTACTTCATTTGGAGCATTTCATATGGATAATTAAAGTTTATAGTGAAGGCAATTGCAGGAGAGTATGCTTTTGATTTGCCACCTCTGCTTTTATCTTAGATCTCAGATTACTCTATAAACATCAAATGAGCCTGTGAGCTTGGAGTAGGTTGGAATTACACTATCATTATAATGGATAAAATGAGGGCCAGAAAGTTAAGTGACTTGGTAAAATTATCGAATGATAGGGTCGTGATGCAGCTGGTACACTTAAGCATCATGAAAGCAATGTAATTTTACCTCATTATGGAAATGTTAGATCAAGGAACTGGGTACATGAAGAGCAGAACATACCTCTTATTTCACAGCTTTTGAATGAGGCAGAGTTTATGGGAGAATATAGTATACTTGAAGACTTGTGCTTAAAGCACAGCTCTGGAAACAACCATGGAACTGTCAGGCATAATCTAGTGGGAAGGAGATACTATAAAAGGTGAAATAGAGAAAGCTGCTGCCATCTAGCCCCAAGAAACATCTCTCTTTGAACATAAATCACATGGGTCCAAGGGATGAAAGATCTGACCTGCTAGTACCGACTGATGTTGCCAAGGCTTAGTAGTAACTGAACCCTCCTGAGTCAGCGATTCCTTGCTGGAGGAGCCCTGGTGAATGGCAGCAGTATAATGCTATCAGGTTGTCACATCTTTTAAATCTGGCCTGCTTTGCTCAGAAGTTCAGTGAGCATTGTTTTCTCTTTGAAATTCTTCAGTTGCATGGCTGATGTAGTGTTTGAAAAGTTCCCAGGAAGGCTGTGGGTTTTGAAGTGCCTACACTTGATTTTAATCGAAAATGTTTATTCCGTTGTTGCCCCAGTTTTTATTTAGATGCACTATACATTTAGCTCTTTAAAAAGACAGTTGTATATGGCTAATGCAGGTGCCGTTTACACTTGAAAACAATTTTAATGTTTTTGTGATGTTTTCAATATTGGTGTTCTATCACGAACTAATTTTCAAATAGATGGCATGTATTGATGAAGCATGTCAATATCCATTTGACATACAAAGCTAAGTTAAATGATTCAAGGACAGATCTTTAGTACTTCTCATTGTGTATTCT
The DNA here is from genome assembly GCA_035222235.1 of Margarornis squamiger. Taxonomy (NCBI): domain Eukaryota; kingdom Metazoa; phylum Chordata; class Aves; order Passeriformes; family Furnariidae; genus Margarornis; species Margarornis squamiger. The sequence goes on from JAWWTY010000037.1 coordinate 61,917,577, forward strand.
CAGAATTATTTAAATATTCATTATCACTGATCTCTAACTGAGAACCTTGTCACATTCCTTATTCCACCTATGTGCTGTTACATGCTTGGCTTTTACAAGTAATTATTTGGATTGCTGTGGATCTGGGTAAATCCAAGTGCTAAAACCTTTCATACTTCATGAGGAGAGTGCAAAAGCACTGCAAAATATTTAGTTTGTATTTTTTATTCAGCATTTGCTAATAGAGCCTGCTTTAAACATAGTGATTTGCTAACTGTGTTTTATATGTATTTCAGTCCTATAAGATCATCAATTTTGCTCCAAGTCTGCTGCAAATCATAGTATCCGATCAAGTTGAATTCCCAGTGCGTCAAGCAGGTGAGATAAATTCCTTGTGTCGTTTTCTTTCCTTAGAAAGTCAGTCTGTTAGTTATTTCAATGGAGTATTGAGCTGTCGCAATGTAAGTCAGGTCAGGTTTGTTCTGAATGAGGAAATGAAAAGGACCTGTCTTTGCTATTTCTTTCCTACATGAGGGTCAGATAAAAGCGTGGGTGCATGGTAGAGTCCTGCTTTGGCTTCCTTGTGTTTATAGTGATCCCTACTGGTTTGCTGTGAGACTGATGTGAAAAGAGAATGATTTCTGCTCAACAGTGAGCACCCAGGGGAAGGAAGCCTCGGGTATTCTTTCTCCCAGTGCTGAAGAAGTAACGATGCCAAGACAAGTGTGAATTTAAAAATAAAAAAGCATATCTTGTTTGAATACCTGTTTCTCTATTTGAATCTCTTTTCCTGAAACAAACAAGTTTCTAAAAAATGGAAAAAACCCTTAGTTCCCTAGACCAAGGGTGGCCACTCTTGGTGAGTATCTGTGGTGTCTGCTTACAAAAATAGATATAAAGGAAGGTCACATCACTGATAAGACACACATTTGTAGTCTAAACATGTCTAGAAGGCTTTCCCAGCTCTGTGTGAGTTCAGGTATCTTGATGCAGTTAACTTTAGGATATGCATATGTGTTAAGATCAGATTCTAAATTCTCATAATCCAACTATTATACAATATTTTTGACAAATACAGAAAATACTCAGCTCTTTCAATAAATTATTAATACTGTTTCATACACAGCTTTGTTTTTGTCCTATGGAACAGCATTTTCCATAGAAGCCCTGTTGGGTTTTTTTTGGTACAGATCCTACTAATCCCCTCGGTGTGTTGGGGCGTGCTGACATATGCTGTTTGTCATGCTGGCATTTGTTTTTTCAGAGATAATCCAACTTTGAATGGTGTTGTTAAACCATTCTTTACTAAAGTTTGATGCTTAATCTAAACTCCATAAGGTCATTTTTATAAATAAATCTCTAATTTCAGTATCATTCAGGAAAAAAACCCAAGTATCTAGAATGTAACTTGATTTTTTTTATTTTAACAGGGTAGGGCTATAAAATAAAAAAGCACATTTAAATTACTTTTGTAGGTCAACAGATTTCCCTGGGGATTTTTTTAAAGGCCAGGAATTTGTATGGACAAAGTAAATTAAAGTCTTGGGCTGGTCTTTCTGGACCTGTTTCTAGTCTGAATATTCTGGCATGTCATAGACAAAGAGCTGTTTTTCCTCTTGCTCCTATAAAATATTTTACAAACTACATGTTTTCATACTTCGTAATTTGTCATCACCAAGAAAAATGATTGTACCCAAGGATATCTTATTTATACTTTAAACCCTGAGCTAGTAATCAACCAAAGTAGTGTATGGGGATAAGGGTTTATTAAGAACATTCCTTTAATGCCTCACACCATATTTTCTGTGTTTCCTAAAGAACACCTACAGGCATTTTAGTACTGGTGTATAAATGCTGTTTTATTTTCTGTTGAAGATTAACTTTATTTTTCATGTTTTTACATGTGAGACAGAAGGGAACAATTCTAAGGGATTATGGGAAATCCTAATAGTGAGATAAAGCTTAGGGAATTCACAACAAACATTTCTGTCTGAATAGAAGGTAGGCCACATGCCAGTTTTGTACCGGGCATTTCCCCAAGCAGAGTGTCCCATCTGTGTGTGCAGTGATTTGTTTACACGAGCCTTCCAAAACTTCACTTACTGAGGCTGAGTAGTTGTTTTAGGGATGAGTGAAATTACAGATAAGGAGATTTTTGTTTGCTTGTTTAGATGATGGAGTATTATGTCCATATGGAAGACTGTTGTAATAAAGAATGTGCCTCAACAGAAGCTGACAGAAATACCATCCTGCTCTGTTTAGGACCGGGCACTTGAGCCTGATCTTGTGTGAAATTATGAAAAAAGTTTTCCTAACTCAGCTGTGCTTGGTGCCTGTAATTTCTAAGAACTCAGGTGATGGTTTTCAGTTGGTTTTTCAATTCTTTTTTCTACTTTCAGCTGTACTATGTGTTGAGCACTGAGTAATGTGGAGGTGTGTCAGAATTAAATTATTATTTCCCCAATGTCTATATTTAGCCGCCATTTACCTGAAGAACATGGTGACACAGTACTGGCCAGACCGTGAGCCACCTCCTGGAGAAGCAGTATTTCCGTTCAACATCCATGAAAATGATCGCCAGCAGATTCGTGATAACATCGTAGAAGGAATAATTCGTTCTCCTGACTTAGTGAGGTACCTTTACATTGTGTAGAGATGTTTCTATTGTTCACATTTTCAAACCTACCACTCTGCTGTTGTTAACATGAGAGTGTCAGTGCTTTGGGAAATGAAACAAGTTTTTGTTTTGCAAAAGCAATAATAATAAATTTAAACTTATTTATGTGCGTTTGTTTTTCGGAAATAGTAGTAGTAGTAACCCAGCTGAGAGCTCTCTGATGTGCTTTATCCTCTTATGGTGTTGTTCAAAGTGTCTTGTAACACTTGCTGTACTGACAGCCTGCGTGTTTGGCTGATTGAGGGCAAATAATGTACAGGGCTGTCTGTGATGCAGAATTAACCATTCAGGGGAGACACTGCCCAAGATTTGTTTCCTTTTTTCTAGTAGCCCTTTTCTTAATTATTTCAGCAATTTTTGCATGTATTCTTGGTGTTTAAATGTGTGTTAGTGTTCTTGGATTTAAGATGTTAAAAGAGTGAAGAATTGCTCTTCTCTTTTTGCTGGAAGAATAGTTAAGAATCACAGACATACTACAGTCTATGATTGTTCAGGCCTCTAATTAAAATGAGGCTGATAGGATGAGATTAGGCGGTAGTGTATAAATGTTCATCTTTGAAAAACAGAAGAAAATTCTCCTTTGCTCTCCTTCTCCTAAATCTACCAGCTAGTTGCCTGAAGATGTCTTTATTTTTCAATAATCATATCTGGAAGAGGAATGATTGACTACAGATTGAAATTGAAATCAGAGATAACACTTCAAAAAATAAGGATACACCAGAATGGATTAGTCTGCCATAGCACTGCTGTTACTGAAGGTCTTTATGAATAGATTAGACAAACACCTGCCAGGAATGCTTAGGGTATAAATGGGCCTGTGCAGAGACAAGAAAACGAGCTAAGTCATCATTTCCAGTTCAGCTTTTCTAACGTGCCCTGACACAGATGACTGGTATCTCCACTGAGAGATAGGTGCTCCTTGCCAAGGTTGTGCTACGAGGTAAGGAAGTGCATGTTGTTTCTGTAATAATGAGGTAAAGGCACGTAGTTTCTCCTGCCATCATGTCATAAATACCAAGGCTGTGTTTACACGAAGGAACACAAAATAATGAAAGTTTGAAGATTTTTTTGCAAGCTAGCTCAGGCATCGTTTCCTAGCCTGATATTTAAAATGCCATGCTATTACAATGACAGTCTACATCTAAAAGGAGCGTTGAAAACCCTGGGGCAATCACCTGCAATAAACTACAGGGTTTTTAAATACTGGAAAAACTTGCAGATCTGTTAGAGGTTAAAGAAGTAAAAGAAATTTTGCTGGTACTAGTCTGATATTTTATTACTGATATTTTTCATTGTTTGCTTGGGAGAATAAGGGGGAAGGAGGAACCCAATTGGCAACAAACACAAACTTCAAAGGCTTGTGGGGAAAGCCAAGTTTGTACAAAGATAAAAGGATTAATAGGTGTAGCGTCCCCTATTGAACTACTTTGTAATAAAGGTTCCTTATGTAAAGGACTGCAAGAGGATACCCAAGAAAAACTAGATATAGAAAATACTTTTTCATTCCTTAGCAGAGCCAAGAGCATTTCTTTACGACTTCTAGTTCAGGACTGCTTAGCTTTTTTAGTGGCACCTTACTTTAGGCAATTAACAATCCTGCCTTGCCTCACCATGTTGAGTGACATCTAAAAGTGTGTGGAAGGAGAGAAATGGTAAGATGTTTTTTACTTAACTGGCTCTGCCATATGCTTTGGAAGTTGAGAAAGTGCTGTTCTAGAAGATCCCAGGAGAACTAATGTCTTGAGGAATCTGTGGCTTGGATCATAACACAGGCCATTACTGTTTAATGCAAGCATACAAATTTATGTTGTTGTGGTTGCTTTCAACCTCATAAGCAAGTATAAACATTCATTTTTAAACTACAAAGCTAGCTGGTTTCATGAGCAATTAATTCTTTTAAAATATTGCCTGATGCATGTGGAGAGCAAGAGGGGAGGGAGAGGTAAAATGTTCTGAAGTCAGTTTCTTCCTCAAAGTTAAATCCCCTGGGATTTTTTTCTTGCTTTTCCTCTGCCACTTCCCAGAACTCTTTCAGTGCTGTCAAAATACGTATGATACTTCTGACGTAATATATGTCTTATAGCCAAAAATCCAAGATTTGGGATCTATCCTTAAATTGAAACACTATGCCATGATCTTACTTGCTTATAATGTATTTCTTTTCCCCTCCTGCCGCAGAGCCCAGCTGACAATGTGCCTCCGTGCTATCATTAAACATGACTTTCCTGGCCATTGGACAGCTGTGGTAGACAAGATAGGCTACTACTTGCAGTCTCCAAACAGTGGGAGTTGGCTTGGGAGCCTCCTGTGCCTGTATCAGCTGGTGAAGACTTATGAGTAAGTCGATGTCCATCAGTAGGTGAGGAATTGGTGCTTTTAGTCTCTGGTGATTACTGAAAAAGACTTTCTTAAGGGCACTGGCAGTTCCACAAGGAATTCAGGTAGAAAATGGGAATTAATAATTATCGTATGCTTCCTTTCCTTCAAATAAATTAAAAATATTCATCATCTTTATATCATCAGTGACTTGAAAGCAGAGATGTCAGAAATAATCTGTATTAATTTACTGATATGTTTTTCTTGAGGCCCTGTAATTTTGATCTGATTTAACTTTTCTGTGAAAAATTCCTTATGTTTATAACTTCCTTTGAAGATTCCCCAAATGCTGGATATATGAATGCAAATTATTTTCTGCTTTTATATAACAAATAGTGTTGTCATTGTCATATGTACAACTGTGCGTATGTCTCTTGCATGTGTACCTGTACCGTCCTCCTGATAATCTAAATCCACAAAGTGTGAATTAGAAGCAGTGTAATGAGCTTTCTCATTCATTTCTTTTGTAACTGCCTATTGTTAGAAATATATGTATAAATCACACAAAAGGAATGTAAATGGAGAAAGAGAATCTTCCAAAGCAAGGAATGGTCTTTCCCTTTCAATGGCTGTTCACTCCTGTTGGTTCAGCACCCGACTTGGGTGTGTCACTGGTATGAATGTCAAGTCCCTGCTCCTGGGAGGTGACAATTCAATAATAAAGATCAGTAGTTCTTCCTCTCAATAGCTGTATTTGGATATGGTAACATTTGTTGTTTTTCATTTCTCTTATTTATAGGTATTTGTAGTGAATTTGCACAAATTGTTGAGATGAGGGCTAGAGAAGGAGAGAGTGAATGAACAAATGCTGGATATTCTTTTTCTTTAGTTTTTTTTTCTTTTTTTTAGGGTACAGAAATTAAATTGCTGGTTGGGAATAGGCAATAGAATCTCCAGTGTGTACATCCTGGACCAACATTTTTGTTTCCTTTGCAGATACAAAAAAGCAGAGGAACGAGATCCTCTCATAGCAGCAATGCAAATATTTTTGCCTCGGATTCAGCAGCAGATGATCCAGCTTCTGCCTGACAACTCCCATTACTCTGTACTGCTCCAGAAACAAATCTTAAAAATCTTCTATGCTCTTGTTCAGGTTGGCATCTGTGTAGAGGAAAAGCAAAACTTTTACTTTGCTGGGCACAATGACCCTTTTAAGTACACTTGGGTGTGATTGAAAAAGAATACTCATTTGGATGGGCAAAGTCATGTACAATAAGCAGCAGTTATAAAAATAGGGTATTTATTGACTTTTCTACTTTAAAACTTGTCACATGATCTCCCACATTAAATTTTTAAAGAGTATGGGTACTTCTGCACATTCTATCTGTAATCTTACTGGAGGAATGTTCCTATTTTTATAAAATGTCACATAACCTGATATGAACTGTATGGGTATCTAGACTGCGCTTGACTTCTGAAAGTGTCAGTAATGGATATATTAGTGTAATTGTCAATTACTGCACTTCAGTAGGTGGCACATCTCATTATCTTCTGAAGATTGGACAGATATTATTTGTTGAAGGGCATGTATTACAGAGAGATGAGTCTAGCTTTTACAGCAATGGGCTTGGTGAGGGAGTACTTTCAGAGAATCAGAAACGAAACCAGATCCTACATAACGAGCAGCCTGAACATTCTTGGGTTGAAAAGCTAAAATAGTTTGTTATTATATGGGGGGAGGTTTAAAAATATATCAAGATCCTATTTTTCTTTTCAATAAATTGCCTGAATATTGTCACTTTGCTTTGGATTTTATAGAGAAGTAAGATTTACTAGAGAGTAGGTAGGTAGTAATAAGGAGTACATTTTGCTTACTAAAAGGCTGTTGGTTTGCCCAAACCCTGTAACACAGACACAACTGGGTCCCTAAAAGGTAGCTGGGCTGTTGTGAAGAAAAGAAGGAACTAGAGAGAGTTGTCAAGTTCTCAGACCAAGGAACTTATTTCAAATTGTCCGCTCCGAAATTCTGCTGTAAATTGTACCAAGAAGGATGCAAGTAGAGTAGTATTGATATCTCACTTAATTAGTTTTAATTTTGCTTAAAACCTTATCTTCCTCAGAATGTAACTACTGTGGAAAGATCTGCATTTTACAGAGAAAAACAGTATTTTGTACCTGTGTTTTTTTTAATTTTATTATTTCAGTATGCACTGCCACTGCAGTTGGTGAATAACCAGACTATGACCCAGTGGATGGAGATCTTCCGGACTATCATTGATAGAAATGTACCTCTGGTAAGTTTTATTTTTATGAAGACCTCTGATACTTGTGTGTTGGTATTTGAGGAACAGTCAGTGTAAGCATTTTCTAAGTGTTCTTTTTTAAAGATAGATATTTAAGGTTCTTGTCTTTGGAATAAGTGGTGTTTCTAACAGAATTGCAGGAAAGTCACATGAACCGTCCAAATTTTATTGTCTGAGGTAGAGAAACCATGTAAACTCCACCCTGGAATATTTTGGAGTGTTTCCAAGTTTCTCTCAAATGAGAATGAGAAGCTCATCACAAATCCGTCATCTGTCTCTGTTCTTCTTTTTCTTTTATTCATGCTTCATATTTCTTGAAGAACAAAGTAAAAACAGTAATGAAATTCTTGTTTCTGTGTGTACAACATTAACTGGCATTTCCTAAGTTTTCTAGAAATGTATTTCACAGCCTTAACTTGTAACAGCTAACATTAGTATATGGTTAGAGTGTATATATTTGGAAGGGTTAATATAGGTCTTAATTTTTAAACCAGAGTGTGTATTCATTCAAGTATATCAGAGAGTTTGCATTTTCTAAGTATGCATAATTTTGAAAACTAAAGTACAGGCATTGTGCAGGTATTGCACATATACATTATATTGGCTAATTAAGATAATTGGAGCTCCTGGATGTTATATAATTGTTAACAGAACCAAAGCTTTAGTCAATACTGTGCATTTATATTAGTTTACTCTTCAAGGAATGTTTAAAGTACAGTTGATCTCAACAAATCACATAGCTAATTTGAACCAAATGTATTTATTTGTAGGAGACTTTGCAAATTGATGAAGATGATAGGCCGGAGCTGGTGTGGTGGAAATGCAAGAAGTGGGCCTTGCATATTGTAGCTCGTCTCTTTGAACGGTAACAAACTAACAGACTGATGAAAACATGAATTTGGGTTACAAATCTGTACAACTATATGAAGTGCAATTAGACAAGACAGTTTAATCAATGTAACAGCACATGGTCACTGAAGAGGTTTTCCTACTGCTGTCCTCTTCCTAGCACTGGCACAGCCACTGTTCTGAGCTCTTAGTGAAATGATTTGAGTCCCTAAGATGGCAAGAAACTCGCCCCAAAGGAAAAGTAAATAATCTACCTATTTTACTATATCCAGCTACAAGTGTTTATAGTCTCAAATATAAAGGCAGGGGAAGATTTGAAAAGAAATTCATAAACATGGAAGTTACAGAGCTTGTGACAAAAAGTCAGTGATATTTACTTGACTATAGTATTTTAACTTATGATAATTTAAGAAAAGAAGAGGAAAGTGGAGTGATATAAAGGAAATGATGGCTTGGGAGGAACCTGTGGGAAAGGTTTTGTTTGCTTATGCAGGGTCCTTTGTGGTTTATAAAGTACTGTATTTTCCTGACCTAGTAGACTTCTCACAGTGTAAATACCTGTGTCCTTTTCTTTCTAAAGGTATGGAAGTCCTGGAAATGTAACTAAAGAATACTTTGAATTCTCAGACTTCTTTTTAAAAACCTATGCTGTAGGCATACAACAGGTAAGCACAGTACATTTTTATGAACTACATCATTTTGGCTGAAGAAATATATTACTTTTTAACGGTGTGCTTGTATCAAAGTTCATTAAAGAATAATGAAGGGAGTTGGGCAGGTTTTCCTCTAGAACTCAGTGCCATACAACTGAGGTATAATAACACAAGTTTTCAGCAATTCGAGAAACTGCAGGAAAACTCTGGGAAAAGGCAAGTGCTGATAATTAATTAAGCATTCTTGATATAGCTGAGAGAAAAACTTGATGCAGAGGCCTCACTTCGTAGAAGGGTGTATTTTCAGGCAAGTTTTTACTAAGTGCTCTTGCTGCAAACAACTTAGGCACGGTAATCTGATGACATTTTCATTTCAGGAAGATACAAGCAGAGTAGAAGATATCTGAAAAACAGCAATGAAAATTATTTATTTCATACCTGGAAAGTATATGATAATGAAAATATAGCATAAATTCACGGTTTGCAAGGAAGTTATTTTTGTTGAGGAGTGCTAGTTATTTGCGTTTAACATGGTGTGTGGAGACAGTTCAGTTCTGTTAAGGTTGCATAGAAGAGAAGCTATTCCTTTCAGAGTTTTCTGTGTTTGTCTGCCAGCTCAATTCGAGGACCCTGTGGGTTTCCAGCATCTCCCTGATGTGGTAGAATGGCCATAGGTCCTGGGTACTTGAAAACCCTGGAAGTGCTGGCTCCCAAGATCAGATGATTTTGGCCCAGCTCCTGTTCCTCATTCATCCTGCCATATACTGAGTGATTGGGAACAGTAGTTTCCAGGCTTTTGCCTCACTAAAGCTCTTGACTGTCCACACTTTTGGGTTACATATTCAAAGCAGACCACTAAGAAGCCAAGAGAGAATGCAGCCTACTCTCCTGCTCCTGATTCTCTCTGGCCTGTAAGCCTTGAGAAACACACGGGAATGCACTTTTTCAAGTGACAGGTGTTTGGATAATTCATATTTCTAGAGCATGTGGTTCCTTAGCATGCTGTCAGATGAAATATCCCTGACATGGCATCTTACAGTTTAAATTTGTGGTGTCTTTGATGCAGAATGCCAGGCTGTTGTTGTCAATTCAAGTCAAATTTAAATTAGATTTCAAAACACCAGGGTTTTCTGCAGAACAAAATTACTTTTCTCCATCCAGTTTGACAACAGAATAGTTTATCTATTGGAGAGGAATGGTTGCGGTAAGGCTGTAAATTAAATGAAAAGGGAAAGAGTGTGATATCTGTTCTAAACTCCTTGCAATGTTTAAGTCCTGAGTGGAAAAATAGACTCCCATGGGCAGTTACAATTAGAAAAACTTAAAGTTTGTTCAAGTATTAAGCTATATTGCAGAAGGGACAAGATAAATGGACTGGATGATCTGCACATTTCTTCAATTTCTGTCTCTTAAATGGTGATTTGTCACGTTTTCTTGCAGAGTTAGTAAGAATTCTATTGTGAATATTACATTACTAAGCCTTTGTTACTTATTCATCAGTTGTTAAGTGCTGACACTGTGCTTGAGTCTGTATAAGATACAGACAATTCTTGTCCAAGGAACATGTCATACAAAAGACTTAATATTTTTAATGAAGGACCTATAGTCAAAATAAAATTTATTAAAATATTCTGAAAAACTATGAAGCAGAATTGTTCTCCTGGAAGAGTATGACTCAACATTTTGTTATGCATTGCCCATGATTTTTATTGTTATTCATTTACCTTCCAAGTCTTTACACCTACTAATAATTCATCCGCCATTAGTGGCTTTGTACTGTGGAGTTTTCTTGGTAGAACAAACCTTTATGTTAAGGAAGTTTTATGTGATAGAATTTATAATAGCATACTATGTGCTGTCTGATGGTTGCCACAGGTATTTGAAGTTAAGGGGTTTGCATCTCTTCTGATTCACAGATGTGGGTGAACCTGTTTTTCTTTCCTATTTGAGTATTTCTATTCTTACCACTGTTTTTCCAAAGTAATTTGTCTTCTTTAGGAGTTTGTCCTTAAATATGAACACAGGCACCACTTAGCAGATATAGAAGCCACCTGTTTGAAAATCTCAGTGTGCCTTTTCCTTATCTATTCCAGATTTTTCCAAAGCCTCTGTAAACTGCTAGCCCCTGAATATTGAAGTATGTAACTAATTTATAATCACAAGTGATCACATGATAGGGCTAGTAGTAAAGGTGGACACGTACATAAATGTTTGCAGGATTAGAACCTTGATATTTAAATGATTTATGATTTTTGGATCAAAGGCGTAATAGTGATTTCTAATACTAGAACCTCTGCTATAAAACTGATTTATCTGTTCATGTATGTTCATTGGGGAGATGCACTGCATGTCTATGCATGAGACAGAATTTTCAGTCTTATTTTAAAAATACCAATTTGTCATTTCTTTAGGTTCTATTAAGAATCTTAGACCAGTACAGGCAAAAAGACTATGTTGCACCACGTGTTCTTCAGCAAACTTTAAATTATCTGAACCAGGGGGTTATTCACTCTGTAACATGGAAGCAAATGAAGCCACACATACAGGTCAGTACATATAACCCAGTTATAAACACTACATGTCATCAGTGTGATTTATAAACCCCAAAACCCCTCCCCCCCCAAGTTCTGCAGCTTTATAAGGATTTCGTGAGTCATTCGGCAACTGATCTGGAATAAGAATAGCATTTCTACATGAATGTAGTTGACTTTTTTCCAGTATTATGACTACCTTTTATTACAGATGCTGTTAATCAAAGGTTCTGTTAATCAAAGGTTCTGTTTCATAAGTTCTTTTTTTATTTTTGAAGTTTGCTAGACAGTCAAAATGTTCTGCCTCTTATTAGTTGCTATTATCTATAGATTTTGGAAATTCATATTTTATTGTAGCCCAGAGATAATGCACAAAGAAAACATTGACCTAAGAGAAGCTGAACTCTGTTTTAAGGATGTTTTAGAAGTGAGCTAAGAACAAATGAAAAGTGATTTTCATGCTCTAACTTTTTCTTGTCATACACTCCCCTGTTGTAGCTAGTTAATTCTATGAATGTTATGAGAAAGGACTCTGAAATCCATTCTCACTTTAAGTATTGCATTGGTGAGATCCTTCTGCAGAACGCAATGTTCTGTGGTTTATAGACTATGTTCTGAAGTATATTTTGTGTTTGGCACTCTTATTATAAAGATAGGTTTTATAATTAGTGGTGCTGTTTGGGACTGTTGCAAAAGGAAAGTACCTATAATACTTCAAGTTTGTTTCTGTTAGACAAAATAAAAGTGCACTGCTTTAAAGAATTTTGCTCTTCAGAAAAGTAAGTGGTAAATTAGTGCATGGTGGAGGGAAGTTGTACTGGAATTCGATTTTTTGTGTACTTACATGTATTTGACTTTTCTAAAATTAGAGTATAACAGAAGAGGTGATATTCTCTCTAATGTGCTACAAAGATGAGGATGAAGAGCTCTGGCAAGAGGATCCATATGAATATATCCGCATGAAATTTGGTAATTTAGCATTGTTTTTTCCTTCCATCATAACTGTAGCTGTGGTTCTAAAGATCAACATGGCCACTGTGTCCTGAACAATAGGAAGAAGAAAACAAATCTCACCGATCTGCAATTAAAAGGAGATGGCAGATCAAGTGCGTTTGGGCCATTTGGCTGGTAGCTTATTTGGCTGGTAGCTTTAAATGACTCTCTCAACATTTTTTTCTACTTCACAGGTGCTCAGAGCAGCCCAAATAGACTGGCTTGCTGCCTTGTTAATGCCAGTTTCAGAGTCCTGAATTGCAGATGTGCCAGGTGTCTGCAAGTTCTTGCAGCTCTCACTTTGACCAGAAGAGGCCTGACTTGCTCTTTCCCTACTGAAAATTGTCAACGCCTTCAGCATTTTTTTGTCAATTATTATTGCCAATTATACATATGTGTTCTTGCAAAAGACACAGTGCAGAATCTTGGGAATATCAGATTGGGCCATATTATGAATAATTACTTTTATTAAAAGGGTCATATAGTTGAAAAAGAGAAGGGTGCTTTCAAAATAACAGCAGTTTTGGTTGGAAAACTCCTGCAAGCCAGGCACCACAGAGATATAGATGTAGCATTTGGGAGTTTTTAATTAGTTGATTTGGGACTAGCATGTGTTCAAACAGAATTTAAATATTCATAGAATAATTAAAAAAGCTTGGAGAGTTGTTATGCAACAAATTAATTACAATATAATGCTGATCACTGGGGTGCAAATACATCACTGATTTTTGGTGTGTGATTTCAGTTCTTTCTGGTAGTTTGTAGTGAATCTTTTTATACGTAGCTGAGGCGATAAAATGCAGATTTAAATTGTATCGTGGAAGGTAAAAAAAAACCCCAAGTAGCAAAGTACATTAAATAGAAGTTTAGTGAGGCAATTGTAGGTTTGGAACAAGAATTCCAGTAGACTGATAACATTTATCAATAGTGTCTTATCTTCAGGTTTTCAGGAAGTTATTGTGTAATTTTAGTCACATTTTAAGATCGCTTTTTTAGATATTTCAGTTTAATTCAATATGTCTGGGGATGTTTGAATTAGAACATCTTTGCAGCACAGATTTTTTTTCCAAGATACAAATTATATTTACAATATGATTAAAGGAGGTTTACTTGTAATGAATAAAGCTAAAAAGCTTCAACTTTCAGCAAATATAAAACTACCCTATATCCAAGTAGTTTTTACATACAAAAGGTTTCCCATGAGGTTTTAATAAAATCATGCCAAAAATGTGTACATATGGTATACAGATGGTACTGGAATGTACTGTTGCTCTTTCTAGAGGGGTTATAATTGAAAAAAGAGACAGGATTTTTCAACCCTTATATACATGGTCTCAAAAGAGTTAATGAATAAAGAATGTATTCTTAATAAAGGGAATGATGAGTGGCAGTAGATTTGGAAAGCAAGAAGTAAATGCTTGTGTAAGTTATGTGACATAAGCTTGGGTCTGACTCTAACCATGAAGTGAAGACAACCATGTCAGTAGTTTTGAGGTTATCTATTCACCCTGAAATTGTGATATCCTGTAAACAAGATGATTTATAAAAAAGTTCATCATTCAGGAAAGAAATTTTTTTTGTTTTGCTTTTTTCCCCCCTCCCAATTTTTTAGATGTATTTGAGGATTATGCATCCACTACCACAGCAGCACAGAATCTCCTTTATACTGCTGCAAAGAAGAGAAAAGAGGTATGAAACTAGAGACTTTTATTTATTTGAATTTTCCTTAAAATGTTATTTTTCCCTTAACTTTGCAGATGCTACAAGAAGGTAGTCTTGAAAAATCTACTTGATAGTACGTAGTCAAATGTTTTCTGGCTGAGTGCTATCAATTTTGGAAGAATTACAATATGTGTGTATATATTTAAATAAATGGATTCCTCTTGCAGCTTTAAAATTAATCTGTCAGGTACAAACTGAATTGAAATAGATGTACTGGAATAAATTTTCCTAGGTTTACAAACAGCCTCTGTCATGGCTGTTCTGGGTGTCACAAACTGTAGCAGGGGGGAAAGTGAAAATGATCCTTATTAATTTTCACTGATGCTATTTAAAATCCTGTTGACAGCAATGAAATTAGCAAGAGCAAAACCCATTTCATGCAGTTACTCTTTAAAAAATGAGGGCATAACTGTTCTGTGGAATTTTCTATACTTATAGTGATCTCTGCAAAAGTACCTGGGCAAGCCCTGGAAAGCGCATGTCGGTTTGCTAAAGTGGCACATGTTTTTCTGGGTACCATTTTAACATCCAGTAAACATGGAGCTCCATTTCCATGTGGATTTTCAAAGAAGAACATAGTCTTTACATCAGAATGTGACCTTTCTGCTTCTTTCTTGTCAAAACAATTTGTGTTCATTGACCTCCCTTCTCATTTTCATAATTCATATTGAAACCATCAAAATTGCATAATATTGAAAAAGGACGTAATGGGTGGACATTATATTCAACAGTTGGTTTTGCCAAGAAACCCTTATAAGTCTAGTCAACCTTAGAAGCTACTGCCAAAATCAATAGATCAAATCAAGTTTATGAGGTTTTAGTCCACTCTTCTTGAATATACGTGTATCTTCATGCATATATGTGCACACACTGATGCATTTATTTAATATATATGTGTGAGACAAGCTGGAAAAGAAGTTAAGGGAAAAAAAATTGGGTGAGGTACAGCCTCTTGCTTTTTCATCAACTTTTTTGTTTTGCCTCCAAACAATAACAAAAATACCTTATTTACTAGTAGTAATGTGAAATTTCAAGGAGATAAATTTTGTCAATTTTGGCTGAAAAGTTGAAAAAGGAACCTCCCAAATTTTAACTATGGAAACATGCTACACATAGTACCTCGCAATTCCTTTGACCAAGATAAAATTTCTTCTTAATATTGTCATAAGAATTTTTTAACTTAAACAGTGCTATTAAAATAATTTGACAAAAGGAGATTGTGTTTTCTGTCCTGCATAGGTATTACCAAAAATGATGGCGTATTGCTACCAGATTCTGACAGAGCCAAACATTGATCCAAGGAAAAAAGATGGAGCTTTGCATGTTATAGGATCCCTAGCAGATATTTTACTGAAGGTAAGTGGGTAAAGAACTGAAAAAGGTTTGCAATTCTTGCTATCAACGGTGGTTTAAAATAAAGAAGTCTTAGTTTATAAAGTATGACTTCCCCTTAGCTGTATTTATAAAATCCATAGAGAGATTGCACTGTCAATCAGAGTATGACTGTTTGTTTATTTAAACATATTAAGTCTTTCCTGGTTTTTATATTTCCATTTTATACACACATTCTATTTCTTACGTTTTCTCAAAGCTTTGTTTGTATGCTGTAGAACAGTCCCTTGGTCCTCCTCTGCTTTACTAGTAAAATGGCAGCGTTAAAAAAGCAAACATGCATTCCATCAGTAACATGGCCTGTGAGTCTTTAACAAATTCCCCAACACCCTGCGCTGTTGTGGGCTGCTTCTGGTTCCAGAAAAACGTTTTCTTCACATGTTGCAGGAATGTTTTGTCTAGCTTTCCAACTTTTTTACTCTGCAATGTATGGCTTTAAGTCTTATTTCATCAGCCAGTTGGGAGTTCTGAAAATAACTGGAAAGAACACAGAGCCTTCCTCTATTTTTTTTATACACATCATCAGAATTTTGACTATTTTTCTGGAACCTGAATGCAAATTTAATCCACGCTGTTGCTCTCTAATTAACATAGATTACAGTTGTGCTTTTGTAGATGGTGGAGTCCAAAGTATGCCCTTGTTCCATGTCAAAAGTAACTGCCAAAACATTATCAGTTTTAACATGGGAATGGTGACTTTGTGCTGGAGGCTTCTTTTTAAAAGTAGTTCATTATATTTTATGTGAGTGCATCTTTGTGCAGGATGTGTGTTCGTATTATAAGCAACATCTTAACAACATTTTTTTAAAAATCATCTGTTTTTTTACCAATTTACCAATCTATGATCTGATCTTAAATCCTGAAACATCAGTAACTTTTGCAGAATTTTTCTAGATTATGTTGGATTGTAAATGCCCACCCTGATGCTGGAGTACAACAGTGAAAGAGGGAAGACGTGTGTGTTATGAGGAGACTTTCATATTGACTGGGGATTTCTTAACCTATTTGTCTCTGTCCTGAGGGGAAAAAAAGGGTTTTATTCCAGTATTCTTCTATTTGAAATTTTCAGTCTTGCAACATAAGGCTATAATATATTTTATACTAGAGTAATAATCCCCAAACACCGCAGATGCCTTTCAAGTCTGAATTTCTTGTGTTTGGAATTTGGCACGTTGAAAAATTCCACCAGCTATTTCTGCAGAAAATACTGGATTTGTAAGTGCTTCCTGGCTGTTGAGTTGACTGTGATATAGAATGTAAGGAGCTCCTAGGCACAATGACCCTGCCTTGGCCACCAGGTTCTCCACACAACTCCAAGTCTAATGCCTGCAAACTTCTGACCTGTGTGCACAAGGGAAAATTCTTTTCCCTTCTCTCTGTTTTGTCTCTGCTCAGGTCTTCGTCTGCTTCTGTGATGGTTTGGGGAATCAGGGCAGGAAAAAATTATGTATGCATTGGTAAAATAAAGTCTGATCACCTAAGATAGATGTTGTATTGAATGTCCTATTTCACCCTCTTCCTGTCTTACCATTCCTTCAGATGGTAACACAGTCCCCAGCATATATCTTTTCTAGTGTTCTGGGGCTGTAAGAAAAGTCCCAAATCTCTATGCTGGCAGTTCTAGCTCCCTGTGAATATTTTAGGATTTGCCAAGGTTGAAATAATGAAGGACAGCTCTCGTCAAATATCTTTCTCCAACTAGGGAGATTTCTATCACAAAGGAATTATCTTTGGCCATTAATAAACATGAAAAAGATGTGATTTTTTGTTGTTGTAGTGTGCAAAATAATTACTTTTGATGTTTATAATAACAGGAGGTCATTTGAAACTCAGATCTGTTTCATACTAAGCTTATATTCATCTTCAGGTTTGTATGTACTTTGTAGGAAGAATGGAATTACTAGGTTATTTATTCTGAATAGTTTTTAAGAAAAATCAGCTAGAATCAATTGCCTTAAATAAAATGAGAATTCTTGTT
The DNA here is from genome assembly GCA_035222235.1 of Margarornis squamiger. Classification (NCBI taxonomy): domain Eukaryota; kingdom Metazoa; phylum Chordata; class Aves; order Passeriformes; family Furnariidae; genus Margarornis; species Margarornis squamiger. The sequence goes on from JAWWTY010000037.1 coordinate 61,934,970, forward strand.
TACAGTATAGTAATGACTAATGTAGAGTTGAATAATATATATGTACAGTTCTTTCACTTATCTGGCTTTGAAATTGGTATGCTTAGGAGTTTGTTCTGTTTAAGGAATCCAGATCTCTTTGAGAGAGAATAATACCTTCATTATATAGACAAATCATTATATTTCCTATGGTTGATAGTTGAAATGGATTGCTGGCTAGAATGAAGTATGGAAAAGGAATGGTCTCTAAAATTAATTTTTGCTTACACCAACAGAAGAGTGTCTTCAAGGATCAAATGGAGCTGATGTTACAGAATCATGTATTTCCCTTGTTCATGTCTAACTTGGGGTACCTCAGAGCTAGAGTAAGTTCACCCATTATATCAATTTCAGTATTTGCCATGATTCCTTCCTTTGCAGTTTGATTTCATTCTGTTACTGAAAGAAATAAAGCGAAGACATAGTAAAATGTAAAATAAAACTGTCCTACAGTGTTTTTTCATCTTTTTGATTTAAAAAATGATTTTTCAGTCAAGTCAATTGGTGGAAAGTCTGTGTTGTATTACTGTTTACCTCTTAATTCAAACTTGACAATTTGAGCAGTGGCTGTGGCCATTTTTTGTTAGCAGATCTTAATAATTAGAGTAGTTGAAAGCCTGTGAAGAATAGGTAGAATTTCCACAGATTAGATAATGTCAGTTTGAGTGTAGCTTGAAGAAAATCCCCAGGTGCCGATCTCAGCCATAAACAAACAGTTAATTTTCTTTAATTTTTTCCCCCAGAAGGACCAAAGCTATCAATGCCAATTGTGGGTATATTGAATTTATTGGAAATTGGGTAAGGGTAACAGAGAACTGCTTGAGTGCAAAAACTGTTATATTTAATATACGAATACACTGTATTTAATGGAAAAGAAAGCAATACATGGAAACAGATAGTGTGGTTTCTGAATCACTTAAAAAATGCTTAAAAATTGCAATAATCCCAAACTTGCTTTTCTTTTTGTCTTGCAGTCTTGTTGGGTACTTCATTCATTCAGTGCTTTGAAATTTCACAACGAGTTAAACTTGAGGAATGCAGTAGAGTTGACAAAGAAGAGCCTGATTGATGATAAGGAAATGCCTGTCAAAGTAGAAGCAGCCATAGCCCTTCAGACCTTAGTAAGCAACCAAGAACAAGGTATGTGACAGTGATTTATCAGCTGTATACACAGGTTTATTGATTTTTATTTTTTTTTTGGTAGAGATGAGAAGGTTGGTGCAGATTTATCTAAACATTTCGACCATTTAAAGACACAGATTTAAGAACATTTCATCATGTTTAGGCAGCTTCACTTGCTCAGTAGTTATTGTGTATATCCCAGAATTCTGACTTCTAGTTTTTACAGCAAGTCTTTGCACAAAAGAAGCTAGAATCAGCATGTTTCTTTTGATAAAGTAAATATCACCTGTCTTGGTGTTCATGTTTAAGAATGAATGCTGCCTATATATGAGAGCAGGTATTCCCTCAAAACTGGATTTTAGCTGTAGATGATGTTTTGGTATTGTACAATTTATTTGTCTACTGGTTATGAACTGTAAAAGTGCCTTGGGTATGCTTTTTGGCTTTTTTATTTCTTTAGTGAATTCAAATTTAAAAAATTCTGTTCAAGAGTAGTCAGTTACCTGGTAGTTTTGAGATATGCATATTTGTGTTATTGGGTAGTTCACTTCACCTAGTTTCAATTGTTTTTTTTAGCCAAGGAATATGTGAAGCCTTACGTAAGGCCAGTTATGCAAGAGCTCTTGCACATTGTTAGAGAGACGGAGAATGATGATCTTACCAATGTAATCCAGAAGATGATCTGTGAGTACAGTCAGGAGGTAGCTACAATCGCCGTTGACATGACTCAACACCTGGTAAGAGACAGTCCTGTCAGAAGCACATGCCTAGTTTGGCAAACATTTAATGAACTTTGTTTGAAGGGCACTCTGTTTAAAGTAATCTCTATAAAGGTCCACCTGTAGTATTCACAATACTTATATTCAAGCTTTTTTCTGTATGAAGCACCTTTAAAACCTATAGGTTTTTCAAAGGTACTGAATTTTGTCACTGGTTTTAATGAGCCATTTAACATTTCAAAAGACTTAACATAGTCAGACTTCTAAAAAAAAAAAGGGAGGTGAATTTAATTTTCTATGTTCCCCTTTCAGAACTGAGGAGCGTATTTTTCAGTGCTGACAGCTCTAACAGATAAGGCATTGCTGCTGTTGCATTAGCTGTCTTGGCTTTGCATGACAAATTAGAAATGTGAGTTTGCTCTTGAATGTCAAGTTGGTTGGTTTTGTTCACAGGCTGAAATATTTGGTAAAGTACTTCAGAGTGAGGAATATGAGGAAGTAGAGGACAAAACAGTTATGGCCATGGGCATCTTGCACACAATTGACACAATCCTGACAGTTGTGGAGGATCACAAGGAGGTGAGGTTTTCTTTCATACTTTTCTCCTGTTCCCACATGCCTTTTACTTGTGACAACAAGCACTTTCCTGTTTGTTGCATCCCTTGACATGAATGTACATTTACTGTAACAGGATGGTACCAAGCAATCTGACAAATTTGAATTTAAAGCCCAGTTTCCTTCTGTGACTTCTTCATTGTTTAGCTCTCAACTTCAAGGCAAATTTACGTACTACAGATAAAATTCTTAGCCCTTATTTGGAATGTGCTGATTTTGGCTGGGGCAGGGTTAGTTTGCCTCATAGTGGTTAGTTGTATTGCAGACTGTTAAAACAGAGTTTAGGGAGAAATGTTTTGCCTTAGGCTAGTTTGTTACACTGGTGACCTGTATTTATAGGCAATTTCTTGGGTAGTATTCCTAGGAATTGGTCTCCCTTTTGTGGTGAAATGTAAGTTTACATTTAACATATTCAGGGAAAAAAGATTCTTTCTTCATCAGTAAGACCTTATTTGATAGTCTTGTGATTGTTAATGCAGCATTTAAAAAATTATAAAAGCCTTTTTGTGAGAACTTCTCAAACTGAATCGGTCAAATACATTTATTAAGTTGCTGTATTTCTAATTTTTTTAAATAAACTGCTTTATGTTTTTATCTCAGATCACTCAACAGCTTGAGAGCATTTGTTTACAGATCATTGGCCTTGTTTTGCAGAAGCATGTTATAGGTAAGTGTTAGAGATAATTTTTAGAAAAAAAACATGAAGAATTTTTTAATATAAAAACATGTAATTTAATTATTGCTGTCTTCCAGAACAGAATTTCCTCTTTTTTTGCGTGTGTTTCTGTAAAGAAAAAAAAGGCATTAATTTTCAGTTATAATTTGTTTCTCCTGATCTCCTTTGGAACATTAGTCAGGTTGTTTGTTGTGTTTTGGAGGTCATACTCAAAAGCAAAAGATGCAGTTCTGATTATAGTTCTAGCTAGCTATGCTAAAGGATTATGTCTACAATTACGTTAGTGTGTTATGGACATGGTCTGCAAATAAATATCTGCTTTATTGGTACCCTGCACTAAAGAATTACACAGTTTCATGATAAGGCCTTTAAGAAAAACAAAGGCTGAGAAAAAATATTTTTCAGTAAATTGATTAAAAGCTTTGTCGTTGTGCTGGTGTCATATTTTTTTGGTGTGCATTTATAGTGGAAAACTATGCGTATTGTTGTGACTATAGCCAACGTGAGACCTGTCTTAAAGAGTCTTTTCCAATTTGTACTATTTTTTAATGTATGATTTAGTTTCTAATTGCTGTCTTCTAGTTGTTACATGACTCAGGACTTGGTTTCAGATTTCAAGGTGTTTGCATGTGAAATTTATTTTTTAAATACTTTAAATTGATTCTCTTTTACAGAGTTTTATGAAGAAATTCTCTCCTTGGCCTTCAGCTTAACTTGCCAGATGATTTCACCTCAGATGTGGCAGCTTTTAGGTGTTCTGTATGAGGTTTTCCAACAGGACTGTTTTGAATACTTTGCAGGTATGATCCCTTCTGTTCTAGTGATGTTTCCACTGCTTGAGAATTCATCTCCAAACCCCACCTTAATAAGGGTCGCTTCCATTTAGTGCCTTGGTTTAAAATGATCATGTATTTTAGTCATGGCCTGACCGTCTGTTTAGTGTGGGAGTTTAACAGGAGCATATTTAAGTAGGAGAAGCGTGTTCAAATCTGTCAGTGTGATCAGTTATTGTAGGAAATCCTGAATTCAAACAAAGCTGAAATATTCAAAGTTAATGTGAAACTGCAAATTAATTAATTAAAATGTCCTATTCTAGTTCCTCTTTTGACAATGCACCCTGAATGGTGCAGATTATGAAGAATTCTAGAAAAGACTTTTGCCGAGTTCAAATTTCCAACTATATCCAAGAATATAAGGCAATGAATTCCATTATAGGACTACACCCTCACTGATTAGTACTTTCAGGGATTAGTTAGTAACTTTTTTCTCTTTTGCTCTCCCTGTTCTGCAGATATGATGCCTCTCTTGCATAATTATGTGACCATCGACACTGATACTTTACTGTCTAACCCAAAGCATTTAGAAATCATTTATGCTATGTGTAAAAAGGTAAGGCTTCTGATTCTTATGTTGTACTTACCACTGGTGCTTAACAATCAGATTAACAGTGACCTGAACATGCCAGGTGCTGGCCAGGCATTTCACAACTAAGTGAATTTTGGTCTTCCCTCAGTTCTGAGCACATACAGCACCTTCACACTTTTTAAGTGACATGCTTTTAAAAAATTACTTGTACAAATCTGTGTGGGAGAAAGTTGCTGTTCATCTTGACTCTCTTCTATGAACAGCTATTTTGGTAAGTAGAGGAATTAATGAAGCCTGATTTCCTTGGGTTGTGTATCTTGCCATTGGATTCCCTAGCTGTCAGCTAAGGTGCGAACTCACTTCAAGATTTTCCTACACTTATCATATTTCTCTTTTATACTGAGTCTCTCATGTATAATAAAGTATGAGATCATGCTGCAGTCCTTCTCTGACTTAGGGAATTATAGACTGTTAGGTGTCTAGCTACCTGCTGATTTTTATGAAACTTAGAGAATTGAAATATGTTTGAGAATTCTTCTTCTTTGTCAGGTTTGACTGACACTGACCATGCTGTGGAGATGTCATGTGCAGAGATGAAGCATTCCGTTTCACATGTATGTGCCTGTGCACAGAATGATTGCATACATCTTGTTCTTAAGCAGAAACTAGCCTAGAAATAGGACTTCACTTTGCCAGGCTGTTAGTCTGCCAGTGACTATTAGAACTGAAGTGAAAAAATGGAAATGGTGTGGAAAACATCAATGATTCTTATATGTAACGTTTTAAAAAATGAAAAGTGAGGACATAGAAAGAATATAACATTCTGAAAGAATTACAGCAATTACTTTTAATTATTTTTAAAATTTACCTTTAGCCACTTATCCTTGTCCTGTGTCTCAATTCCTCCCAAAATGTAGCATGAATAGATATGTATATGCTGTGTAGAGATTTTTTGATGTATACTGGTACACTAGCACTTGCTTTCAGTGTTGTTGGTGATTAATACTGACAAATTAAGCTGTCATTCTGGTTGTTAGGTATTAACAGGAGATGCAGGAGAAGATGCAGAGTGCCATGCAGCCAAACTCCTGGAAGTAATTGTGCTTCAATGCAAAGGACGGGGTATTGACCAGGTGATATATGTTGAACAGGTTTTTTCTTTTACTGGTTTCCAATGATCTGTATATGATTCCTGAGAAAAACAGTTGGAATTAGAGAATTTGAGGGAAATATAAAGTGGGGAGAAATACAGAAAGAAGTAAATCAGTTCAAGAGAGTTTGTAAGGTTGTGTTTGTTTTTGAGATGAGAGATCGATGGGCATGATGATAAAATGGGTATAAACTGAATGATAAGGATATAGTATGTTGTGCAGGGTTGTCTTTTTTTGCTTGCTCCTTACAGGATTTCCTTTTTGATGCAAAACACACGTAGTTGAAACTATTGTGGCTGAGAGGTTAACTATGTATCCAACTACTGTTGTTTCCCCAAGCCATAGGAACTTTTTCACATTTTACATTATTTAGTACATTTGGAAATGCAGATTTTTTTATTTTTTCTTTATCATGGCTGGATTGGGATTGCAGGGGAAAAGCACAATCACAATTTTCCAGAGGTTTCTTAGAACACACTTTTAGATAGTGGTCTTTCTTCTGTTAAGGGCTAAATTATAGCTAAATTACTTTGACATGTCCTATTTGAAGTTGCCACTGTGGAGTCCATGGACTTCAGTGATAAATTTAATTTTACTGAAACCAATATAACTCTACTAGTGCAAGTGTGAAGTCATTGCAGATAAAAATGTTCCCTGAAAGATTTTATTTTTAAAGGAAATCTGGAAGAGTTTAAAGTGAATTCAATGCATTTGCATTGAAGTAACTATGTGGTGGAAGGCTTAATTGAGCTGTACAACCCTGTGAATTAAAATGGTTGCACACTAAACTGAAACTCATAAACTAAAACTTTCATAACACTTCTGAAATTTTTATAAAGTGTAAATCTTCACATTGAAATATATATGTGTCTAGTAGATGTGTATTTCATTGTTTGGAAATTTGTGCATACTTTTTATTTTATCTGAATAAACTCATTTCGAAACTTTTATGAGAAATTTAACATCACTTTACATTTAATAGGAAAAACTTCTTGTCTTACAGATTTAGGTAATTTAGTTTTTAATGCCTGTTAGTTTTGAAATTGTTGGGTATCTGTATTTAAAGATGAGAATGTCTTTGACTTCTCTTCTAAACCTTTCATACATGCTAGAACAAATTCCACCAAATAGCCTCAAATATTCTCCTCTGTGCCCAGAATAACATAGCAATTTTTAGCTCAGGGAAGAGCTGTTTTGGGGAAGATGTATAAGCATGTGATCAGAGGCTTAAAATGCTTTTATACTAGGAAGTGTATAGAATGTGTTCCTAGGTTATTATACCTGGCCTTCAGTTAACTCTGGGCATCAGTTCTGATTAAGGTATTTTAAACATTTATATAGTCTGACAACATGTGTAATGACTGCTTTCTCTTTTTTTTTTTTTCTTTTCTTCTCCTCTTTATGCCCAGTGTATTCCACTCTTTGTGGAGGCTGTGCTGGAGCGATTAACCAGAGGAGTTAAAACAAGTGAGCTCCGTACCATGTGTCTTCAAGTTGCCATAGCTGCTCTCTACTACAATCCTGACCTACTTCTGCACACCTTGGAGAACATCAGATTTCCACACAATCCTGAGCCCATCACTGCACAGTTCATAAACCAGTGGATGAATGACACAGACTGTTTTTTTGGGCAAGTATTGAGGTTTCCTTCGCGGTGTTCAGAGTTGACCAGGAGAATGTCAGCAACGTGTTAACTTTTTGTCTGAAACACTGAATACATATTTTCTGTTCTATATTTTCTAAATTATTTTTAAATGCTCCATTTAATGTTAAAAGAACCATTACTCTGTCCAGTGAGTCCCACACTGATTTTAATCCCTGTGAGTTATGCATGATCTACTTGCATATTTATCATTGTGGCATTGAGCTACTGACTGTTTAGCATACTCCTGAACTTAAACTGCATTCCAGCCTCCCTTGAACATATGTGTGCACTGCACTAGTGTGCACTTGGGCAGGAGTTGAACATTTGTAAAGTAAATGAAGGGGAACAAAGCCTGTCATCACAAAGCAAAGGATGCATTTGATGCTGAGTGGAGGTGAAGTCCGGTGCTTGACACTTAGTGGTTGCTTCTCAGCTGAGATGTGGAGTCTGACTGTGAGATTCAAATCCACTTAAGGGCAAAGCAGACAGTCAGATGCAGTTAACAGCTACCTCTCACCTTCTGCTCTCAGTTTTGTTTTGTTGTTGGAGGCTGACATCTGACTGCAGGTGTATGAGTAGGCATAGAATGTGTGTTCTCTTCTCTGTACAAAGCCCATGTCAACAGACTAAATGAAGTGTGACTTAGAAGCCATGCCATGGATGAGCACAGGCAGCTCCTGGCCCATAGATGTGTACCCTATTTTAGATTGCCATTCTTTTCCTGCCTGTATTTTATTGATACAGTCTTGTCTTTCCAATTCTAAGCAAGTCTCCGGAGGCTTTCTTATAAGATGGTTTCTCCACTCCCCAGTCTTCCAAGTAGCTTTTCTCCATACCAATTCTTACATGCGTTCGTCTTTTCTGAACAGAATTATATGCCATCTTCATATGGCTGCAAAATTGCCACAGGATTAATCTTGAATTTAGAACTCCATGATGTCTTTCGACAGATATTCATGTCTGTATTTCAATGTATTACCATATCAATTTCTTCTTGGAGAAAAAAATATTAAAATTAGTAAATTAAACTGATAAAGAGTAGGGAAAAGTTCATTATAACAAACCTGGGCTGTTCTTAGACATTTTCTACCTGCTGTGTACACAAATCTCTACAGTACATGCTGTATCTTAACAGAAATAAATGTTATTGATGAGCAGGGTTACTTTGGTGATGAAGACATAAAGGATCCAATGTCCCTCATTTCTTTTGGAGTGCCAGTAACTGAAAAATGGCACCTTTAAGTTACTTCTCCCATACTTTGTGATAATTTTATTGTTAATTGCTAAATTATTTTTATGTGTACAAACTTGAGAAAAGAGCAAGACATTTTAGGATTTACACCAACTTTTGCCACTTTTTTTTTTTATGACTGAAGCCAAGTTCTTGAGATTCATCTCTGTGCTGTTATTTGTTTTCTACTACATATCAAATGTTGAATGCATACAGAGACAGTAGGAAAGAAGATATTCCCTACAAATGGCAAACTTGTAATTCCTTTTTAAAAAGAAATAAAAAAAATCAGAGATTTATAGCCTGGAATGGTTCATCCTGGAGCATTCAAGTGAGAAACTTGTCTACATTCAGAGGAGAAAAATAATGCGAGTCTGACTAGGCCAAACCTCAAGTAGTCCTGTGAGTTATAGCAAAACTTTCAGTTCTTCTGTGTTGCTTTTCAGAAAGCATCAGCTACTGAAACTCCTGTTCAGCTAAACTCTTATTGAGAGCTGAACCCTATGAAAATGAAACACATTATCATGATGCTAGATTCTGCTCAGACTCTGCACTTGAGTGGCAGCAGCAGATTAAAAAAATCTGTCTCTTTGATCTGCTACCAGCAGTGAAATGATTAATTGCAATACTGCTTAAATCTAAAAGGCACTCTTCCTTCAGTGCTGTCTCCTCATTATGTGGCTGCCAGGTGTATGGCTTTTGCTACAGTACTGCTTGTGAGGCACTGTGATGTGCTGGAAGGGACTTCCTCTCTTTCTCTCAGGACAGCACTGCTCTAGAAGACCATTTGTTTTTTTAAGAGTATTAAGGGTCATCATCCTAGCAGGAGCCGGATACTCAGAGACCTAACTGAACAGGAAAAGACAAAAGTGCAAGCAAAATCTGACTTTTTTAAAATCCTTTCTTGGGTTCAGCCCTGCCAAGTTCATGTCTTATCAGAGAACAGTGGGCCCCCTGATTTGTACAGTCGTTTTTCTCACCAGCTGTCACTTGCTGCTTTGGTTTACACTTAGATTGCTCTTCAGCAAGAGGCAGTTTTGGGCCTAAATTCAAATCAGTTGGAAAACTCAGAGATCCTAGAGAGATTGGCGAAGATCAAAGTAGATCCACCTCCAGACACGAAGGAGCAGGTGAATCTTGCTGTCATTTTGTCAGCCATGCAGGAAATCTGGGACTTAGTGGTAACAGTGTCTCTTCAAGATCCTTTGTCTGCATAAATCTCACATCTTTGTGTGCATGCCCTGTCCCTGGAAGTGTTCAAGGTCAGTCTGGATAGGGCTCTGAGCAAGTTGGTCTAGGAAGATGCCCCTGCCCATGGCACGGGAGTTGGAACTAGATGATCTTTAAGGTCCCTTCCAACCCAAACCATTCTATGATTCTGTTTTTCTTCTGTTCTTGTGAAATCTTAGTCCCCATAGATGCTGCTCTGCCAGTAGAAGGGTTTGTGCTTGACTGCACAGGCTCGGGCTGGATCCAGTTGTGTTTGCCAACTGAATGCAGTATTTCTTGAGCAGCACATGTGAACACATGAGGTGGAATCCATGGGAAAAATGGAGGAGAAAAACAGTTATGGTAAGATAAGTAACTGTTCTTCCATATTATTAAACCTATGGAAACTATTTAAAACTAATTACAAATTTAGTGTACTGAAAATTATGGAGACAAGTGGAACTCAGAACGCCTTGTAAGACTGTGCATAAATTCAGTATGTTGTGGATATTACATATCTGTGGTTGTGTGCCCATAATGCCCATGTGCCACAGTATATTATATTTATTATTTATTTCCAAGTGTTTTCTACAATCACTTCAAACTGGAAAGCCATTTGTAGCAGCATTTTTTCCTCACTGCTTTCTTCCTTTTTCCTGGCAGCTGAAGTTTGGGTGAGACTTCTATGTGACTTATGCTTACTTTCATACTAAAAATTCTTCTCTGGTAACTAGAGTGAAAGGACTTGATTCAAAAAAAACCCCCAAAAACCTCAATAAGTGAGTTTTTTTTAAGAAAAAAAAGCTGAATGGGGATACTTGTTTGATAAGAGCTAAAATAGTTAGAAATCATAGTTTTCTCAGAGTTCTATATAAAAACCCAGTCTCATTTGGTCCCAACTTTGCAATTAGAAGGAAATGGGTAATTATTTGCATTTTGTCCAGGAACTGTATTGATTGTAGATTTGTATTGATTTGATTTCAAGAAAGAAACTTGATTCTGGCATAAAGGAGCACAGCAAACCAAAAAAGGAAAGGCTTAGTGATTTTTCTTTTAAATACTTTCAGTTTGGTTTAAAATATGAGAGATTCTAAAAGCTTTTTATGCTGTATTGGAAGGAAGTGTATTAGCAAGAAGAGGTCCTGCAGATTATGAAGACCACACACAGCTTGTTAAAAATAGACGTGGCTTGGAGTCGTGCATTGCACTGCCATGTGTTGTGTGGTTAACACTCCAGGCTGGATATACCATTGAGGCATAAGCAGAATCCGTGAATGTTAGGGAGGACTATTGTGTGCTGCTGAGCAAAAAAGTGCAGGTCTTGAAGCACAAATCACTAAGGAGAATCATATTCAGGCTCCCTGGAGCAGATGGAAGGGTGCTGAAGTAATGAGCCTTTTGATAGCAAAGGATTGGTCCTGAAACCATTCTTTACCATTACAAAAATATGTCACTGCCATAAAACTCTGTTTTGCTTGTTCAGTCCTGTGGGTATTTAATACAGCTGGGGCATAGTAGAATGCTGAACTTCAGGCAAGATGGATGCTTTTCCTGCTGTTTGTCTTTGCTGGCAGGTGAAAGGAGCAAGTCTCCTTCTGGCTCAGGTTCACTAAAGATGGCTTGATGCCTGGATTTCTGCTGTCCTGCTGGGCCTTCTAAAAACGTGCATGTTCTGAAGACATGGGTTTGTTCTTAAAACTCTGTTCAGAAGCTTTAAAATGGAGCATGACAAATACGCTGTGGGCTTTGGTCATTTGGGCTGCTTCCCAATGATGGGTCCCTTTCAAACTGCAGTGCTTCCTTCTTGTACTTTCATTTGGTGTCCCAAAAAGATAACTTAGTACGAAGCAAAGCCATTAATTAGTAAAAGTTTTTTTACATTTCACTGTGTTGCATTTTGCAACTGGCTTTGTGCAACAGTAGCTTTTTCAAATATATGATAAAAGATAGGGTCACTGGCAGCTCTGGCACACATGACTGAAATTGCTTCATTGTACATTTGCGACTTGAAGAAATTTCATGGCTTCCCCATGTCCAGATGCAGGACAGAAGTTTTATGCGTGGAGTACAGAGCTTTGGTCACACTTGGGCAACAGTGCTGGCAGAGAGAGAAGTTAGAGAAAGTTTTTTCCTTTGGACTGGCACTAAGGACAACTCTCCCAGAAAAGCTATGCTTCATTCATAGGTAACTTCATTTTTACCTTGGCTTTTGATCTCAAAAGTCTTGGCATGAGAGAAAATGGCAATCAGCTTGTTTTCAACATACAGGAGTAAGTAATCTCAGCTGAGAGGAATAAAGGATTTAGGTCTTTTTTTCATGAAGCAGACCCTATTCTTCTGTCTCATTTTCCTTGTTGGTTTGTGTGGCCCCTTTTTGTGCCCTATTCCGTCTGAAACGAAAGTATTGCAGTTAGCAGTCATGGAAGGACTCTCTTTCCCTACTTGCTACTTTGGTTGCGTTTTTCAACATGTGTAATGAAGCAGCCAAAGCCAATGTGGCAAAGAGTGCCATTTGATATGCTAGTTGCCTTTGTTTTTCTTGGAAGGTCTTCTATGATCATAATGTTCCGCATGGTCATATATAATTTATTTTTGTTGTCAACTGCTCTTGAGAATGAGTCACTTCAGTAAAAACTACTGGGACTAGCAACGTGGGAGGTGTAATGAAATCCCTCAAGATCTCCAGCCTAGTTTAAGCACAAGTAAAGTTTAGAGAGCTGTAATACAGGATCACTTGTGTTACTTAAAGAATATCATAGTTCAGTAGCATGTTATATAGCAGCTTTGGTAAGGAAATTGTAAGCACTTAAAAAATTGTATTTCTATAGCAATTTTTGAAGAGGTGAAATGAGCTGGTTGTTTCCCTGTTAGCCTTATTGCAGTCTCTTGCCCATCATAATAATTTCTGCTCTCTCAACTTGTATTCTCTTAATTCCAAGGTAAAACTGACTCAGTAATGGAAATATCTACCGAGAGTGGAGAGGATGGCCATCTTCTGACAACTCTGGAGGTTTACTTGGTTTCTGTAGGTCTTGCTGGCACTACTTGTCCTGCAAAAGGCTTGCACAGAAGCTGTCAGCATCAAATTGAATAGTTCAAAGAAAGCCAGCTCCTCTCAAGCCCCCGGTTGCACAATACTGTAATTTTAGCTCCAAGTTGAATACTACTGATAATTCCAGTAAAGAAGAACCAAAGAGTATCTGCAGAGACAGTTACAGACTTTCTCCACCTTGTTTGCAGAAGCTTCTGTTTCTGGAAGTGTAGATCAATTCTTAAATTTAAAAGCATAAGCTCTTACCTGGTTTCCTGACTATGGTCATATGAAAATCTTTCTGCTACTAATTTAATGATTTTCTTTCCCTTATCTATAGTGTGTTTGTTTTACTGTAGGCCTACTCATTTGTAAGTTTGTAGGTTGAGTATACTGCCAGTTATTCTTAATATGATGGAATTATTTCCCTGCTTTCACCAGAGTTAGCTATATGTCTCAAGTTAGCATCAGAAACTGGATGTATAATACAGCAATTCTGATGGTCTTTTAATAAGAGTGTTTAAATTGAGCTAGCCCTGCGGCACTCCATAAATGCTCCCTGAGATTTGGTGCAATCCTGCTTATCATTACTCTTCATTAATAGTCTTTTTGCCAGTTTCAATCCCTGCAACAGTACTGCTGTCTAAGCCAAGGCAAATTGATTTTCCATCCTATTTAATGATGATAATCTGTATCAAATGCTTTATTAAAGACAAGATATTCTACATAATTATTAAACAGTATTTATTTAGCATTACAAATTTTTCATTTGGTAATCAGAAACAGTTGCTCCAGGAATTTGACCAGTGCTTGAAAGGTGTTTAATTGTTACTGGACAAGTACCTTTCAGTGGGGAACTTGCTTTCAGAACAAAGGAAATAGTTTGTTTAGGAGCTTTGAAAATAGACTTTGATCACAAGCACCAGGATTTTAATGCTGTCTAAATATCCTTGCAGTGAAAAACTGTTGGTTTTTTTTTTCTAACAAGTGTGTTTTGTTTCAGACTCCATGACAGAAAGATGTGTATAATAGGACTGAGCATCCTAATGGAATTGCAGAACCGACCACCTGCAGTGGATGCTGTGGCTGCCCAGATTGTTCCTTCAATCCTCCTCCTCTTCTTGGGCTTAAAACAAGTTTGCGCCTCACGAGAACTCACAGAACAGGAGGATCATGCTAAAGATGAAAAACACGTTGCAGAAGATAATGGTAAAATCTCCCCTTTTCACATTGTGGATTTTGTCTGGATTTAATTTAAAGGGGGTAAGAAATTGCAGTTCATTTTTAGACTCATTAGTCTGCTGAAAATAGCTCAGTTTACTGGGTGCTTGAAAGGTCATTTTAGGAATTGATTTTTCTTACCAAAATGTATTCAAAATGTTTCTATGTAACATTTTGTGAAAGGGTAGTGTTGGTTTAAGGGTAGGTTTTAAGTCCACCTATCTGGGTTGTAATTATGCCTGTCTTCTTACATTGGCAGCAGGAGTTTGCCAGGACTCCACTAGTTACATTCTTACTCCCTAGAAAGAAGCTGTTCCTAGTACCCAACTGTTTAAAAGCCTTGCTTGGTTGAATTTCACAGGAGATCCTAGCAGGTCTTCTTTGTCCAAATGAAAAGTCATTTGCAGCATGGGTTTGAGACAGCTGAGTTTCCTTGAGTAGGCAGGCCCCTAACTGCCAGAACAGAAAAAACATCAATGTCATAGAGAGGGAATTATACACAGCATTGCAGACATATCTGTTTGACGTGAAATAGTAGATAGATGGTTTAAGGCCTGAAAAATTAGATTGGATGTGAGCAGATTATGTAATCCACTGAAATTTCACATGATTGATCTGTAATGGAATCACAGAATTCTTCTCAATGCATAGGAATACAGTATGAAAAAGCACAGTAATTTTCAAATCTCTGTCTTATGCTTCAGTCCCTGCTGGCTCCATATCTAGTCATCTTTATTCTTTCTAAACTGTTAACACAGTAAGAGCTAAAGGTTTGGAATTGGAGCGGGAGTTTTTCAGTCTTGATTACAAGTCAGAGATACTTAAGAAATTGCAACGTTTAGAACTGCATGTTGTAGTTGCATTTAATTCAGGTTGCAATAGTTTCATAAGTGGAATGGAAGGTAAAGCAAAGCAAGAGGTGTTGGTTTAAGTTGCTCAAATAAGGGAGCACTCTGAAGAATAGCAGGCAGACAGTTGGTGTGCAGCTGGTTTTCTCATGGTTTTGTGTCCATTTGTGAGATCTCTGTAATTTAAAAAGCACAGTGATGGATCACTTCGTCGAAGACATTTCCTCAAAATTTTTGGATCCTATAAACGCACAGTGACTGCATAAATGAAAGAAGAAAAAAGGTGGCACTTTCATATTCCTCAGGTCTGCAAAGAAAGAAAAGTTTGACTGGAATATAGGAAACATTTTAATAGCTTCATTTTTAGCAAGGCTTTTAAGATTTTGGGGGATGGGTGTTTCCTAGCTGAAACCTAGATTTATTGATTGTTTTTAATTTGTAAGTCATTGCTTCCTTATACTTTGTAAACCTTGTTTTAAAAAACATGTCAATGGTTTTCCAGAAGAGATACCGAGTGATGAGGATGAAACAAATGAAGTGAGCCAGGTGATGCAAGAGAACCATGGTGGAGGAGGAGGTGGTGGAGGTGGAGAGGAAGATGATGACGAGGATGATGATGATGATGATGACTGGGATGAAGATGCATTGGAAGAGACTGCTCTTGAAGGATTCAGCACACCTCTTGACCTTGAAAATGGTGTTGATGAATACCAGTTTTTTACACAAGCACTTCTAAGTATGTGTTTTGTGGTTGGCTGAATGATACAACATGCTGAAATCGTTTGGAGATGTTTATGATCACCACCGGGAAAAACCTTTTTCTTTGTTTCAAGTAGTAATTTAGATTACAGTAACTGAAAAATGTTATCTTGCTTTCTAATGTTAGTCGTAGGATTTTTTGGCTCACTAGTGCTGTAAAAAAAGAAAAGCATCCACAGATTAATTCTCTTCATGTTTTCCTTCAGAACTTTTCAATCACCGCTTCAATAAGTGGGGCTTGGTCACTAGAGGAATTCCTGTATATAGAAATATTTGTCACCTTCTAAATGTCAAAATGGAGAAATTATGCTGTTGCTTTTAGTTTTCTTATGAGTTTTAAATTAGAAGATTCAATTCACATTGTCCATGAGTAATGGCCACATTGTTGACTTTCTGTTTCAGAAAGGAGAGGATGTAATTAAGTTCCCCCAAAATGGATTGCCTCTGTTAGAGTGGGGATTCTGTGCTGAGAAAACCAACAGGGACACTGAGCCTGTTTTGCAGTGCAGACTGTGTTTTACAACCAACCAGAAATTCCATGTGTTCCATTTTGTTATACCTGATGATCACTCTTCATCCATCCATGTTCTGACAGCGGTGCAGAGCCGAGATGCAGCCTGGTACCATTCGCTGACAGCGCCGTTGAGTGAGGATCAGAAGAAACAGCTGCAGGAAATATATACATTAGCAGAGCACCGGCGAACTGCTGCAGGTGAGTCACTTCTCTGAGGCCATTTTGTGTGTTGCAGGGATGTTGGAACTGCATCTCATCTGTAACAACAAAGAGAATAGACCTCTGTGCTAATTAACACTTTCTAGGAAGCATGAGTAGGATGTTACACTTACATTATTCCTTGCCTGGAAGTGTGTGTTATTCAGAGAGTACTGTTGCTTCTAATTAATTGCCTTTTCGTTGACTCATGCTGCTGTTTGAACAGGGCATGCACTAATTTTGCACAACCTGACATTTGAAGTGAAGAGCAGATTAAGGCAATATCTGTCTGTCAGCCAGGCATTTGATGAAGATTGCTGTCGATTATTATATGTTTAACAGTTTTGTAACTACTTAGCCACTAAAGTTGCCTTCACAGTCAGTGTGAGGTTTTAGATGTATGGAAAGCTTGCATCATGGAAAATAAATTCAGATTTAATCAAAAAGAATGCACAACAGTGTTACATAGACTGATTCTGTACAGGATTCATTTGTTAGCTGTTGTAATGGAGTGTACATTTATCCCTTTAGAGAAAATCTAAGTGTAATTTATTCCTGTCACTGCATTTAGGGAATGAGATTTAGACTCAACTGAGAGTTTTTTCCACAACTTCACATTCTTAGCTGAGCTGTATTGTCTCTGGCAAAGGTGTTCTCTACAGACTGTTTTTCATGCCATTTTTCTTCTTTGGATTCTAGAGACTAAGACAATAGCACAACAAAGTGGATACGCGTTTGACAACAAAGGACTGATCACAGCATTTAACTTTGCTGGAAGTACTCCTGGTAGCAACTGAAGGATCAGCTACAAAGGTCAATGGGAAGTGTCTCATCATTACATGTTCTTGAAATCATCGTGACTTCTGAGTGATAGGGGAGGGTAATTTAATGCTGCTGAAGGTTTTCTGGAAAATAGCAGTGTGCTTCCCCCACCAGAATGCTCTTTCTAACCAGCTACTGTAATGTACAAATTTTTGTGGTGTTTTTATAATTTGATGGACTGAAAGGAAATGTTTGTTCTCAAGGAACCTGAATGACTGGGAGGGGCCAGGCTGCATCTAATTGAGTTGCACTTCTCAGGTTTTTGCTGTGCAGAATTGATAGATTCGTATGGATAACAGTGCCTTCTGTTGTACATGGATTGCCTGAACAAATGGATTTTGGAGTGCATTATAATTTTTTAAGTGTAAGGACATTTCTTGATACACTGTAAGCCTTGGTTCCATGTTTTCCAGTCACCTGCTTTTTACTGCTCGGTTTAATTGTTTGTTGGTTGCACACACACTGTTGGACTCGGAATGTTGCAGCATTTTCCCTGTTTGGTACAGACCAAATGTGTAGAGGGAGGTGTCTGCTGGAGTAGCAAAGCATAAACTGGTTACGTCAAAGAGTCGTAACAAAATTGCAGATTTTCCCTTGATGCAGGAGTCTTAAAGTATTTCTCTTAGCCATGAATCCACCTGGCTTGAGTTACCATGGCAGGCCTGGCAGGTGGCTACCCTAAATCTCCATCCATGTTACCTCCTGCCTGGACAAGTGGTGTGGCCCTCGCATGTAGATGTTCTACATGACAGCTTTTTTTTTCCGCTATTATTGATGAGTATTGGATTTTACTTTGGATTCTGGAAACCTCCTTTCTGATTTTATTCGTTCATTACCATTCCATGGTATTACTGAATAATGTGGTACAAAAGACTTGCAATATTTTATTTATTTTGATAGAAGAAACACAGCTTCAAACTTAATTCTTACTGTTACTTAATTCTTACTGTGATTGTATTTCTGGTCTGCATTCCAGATGGTTATTCTTGTCCCATGCTGAAATTTCTTTATCTGACAGATTTTTTTTCCTAAATTTCAGAGACTGCTTCCGCCAGTGGAGGTTTACATTAGATGTTAGAAAAAAATTTCATCACTGAAAGGGCGGTCAGACATTGGAACAGGCTGCCTAGGAAAGTGTTGGAGTCAACATCCCTGGAAGTGTTTAAACAACATGTGGATGTGGCACGTAAGGACATGGTTTAGCAGTGACCATGGCAGTGCTGGGTTAACAGTTGTACTTGATAATCTTAGAGGTCTTTTCCAGCCTAAACAATTCTGTATAACAAGGTGTTTGTGGATAAGTTCATTTAGTGAGAAAGTGATAGCAGTACTAATTTGAATAGGTGCCCCTCCTTTAGATCTGTTGGGATCGCAGTGGGGTAGCAAAAATCAGTAGGGGTGCTTTAGAATGTGCGGTTTGGGTTGGAGATAAAATGTTTAGACCAGATTTTTTTTTCTACGTGTTAATTTCTTTATGACTTAAAAATATTTACCAAGCAATTTTAAACACATAACTGATAATCTATTTCTTTACAGCAATGTCCCAAATGGAAAGTCAAAATCCTTCCCATACCCCATCAAATTTTCCACAACTATAGTAAATATAGTCCTAGGCAGTGCTGAAGCTGTCATTTTTATATGTAAGAGTAATTCTAGTTGAGTCTGGTAAATCTGAAGCACTCTATGCCTTGGCTTTGGGAAAAGGCTGAAGTGTCTCTGCCTGTTCCTTCTGGAATTTTCCTAGCTTGGCAGCTGTGGAGCAGAAGGTTCCCCATTGCTTTCCTTTATCCTGCACCTTTGTGTCAGACTTGGGTGCTGTTCTCTGCTGCTGCTTTTTGGATTTTGTTTTTTCCTCACATAGCAGCTGCAAGGTAAAGTTGGCCTGGTTCATATTGGTTTTTCATTGGTGCTACTCAATTAATAGCAGCAGTGAAAATTTCTCACTTTTAGGCCTGTTGTAAAGAATGGAGAACTCTGGGAATTCCAGGGTCTGTATTTCCAAAAGAGAACAATCTGTTGTGCTGCATTGGACCGGCTCTTTAAGCTCAAGCAGCATAGGGCCAGGGTATCGTTTATTTTGAATGTCAGGCTATGAAAATTTGAGGTTACTTTTGCCAATTTAGGCCTGGGCTGTGTGGTGTGAGACACTAAGTAGGAAAGCATTACATCCAGTTTGTTGAGGAGTTTCTCAGAAACCACAGAAGTTTTGATATCCTTTAAAAATTTAATGGTTTTTGGAAGTTAAGGACATTGACTTCTCTCTTACCTGTCAATTGAAGTTAAGTATTAGGCAGGTAAACTGTTTAAGCCCTTTATTATTTTATTAGAAGAACCAAGGTTGTTGAGTTGGGTTTTTTCCAAAGCCCGTTTGCCTTCTCTACACTGGCATGCAGAGTAGAAGAGGGATTTATTTTTCTTCTGCTAATGAGGTTGCTTGCACAGTCACAGGCTAATATTTAGGAGTTAATGTGTTCAAGGAAAAATCTGCTTTTGCATAGCATCATCTTTGTGTCACTCGGCTGAACTATGGCTGCTCCCTAGTTCTGCTTCTTGTGTACTTTTCAAATCAACTGCCAAGAAAATTTCATCCAGATGTTTCTTACAAGGGGTTTAATCAGCAGCAGGGAGTCGGGAACCTTTGTTGTCTGCTTTGCAGTGGGGTCGGAGATGTCTGAGGGGATGGCATGTAAAAAGGTTAAATGCCCTTCCCTTCCCAGGAGATTCATGAGCAAATGTTTCTACTGGCAAAAGCAAATGTTAATTATTTTATTCCTTTTTTTGAAAAAGGTTTTCATCTAAAAAGATTTATCAGGCTCTAGCCTCCACTTTAACATATGGTTCTCTTTTAACATTATAAATATCCGTTTGTACATGATCATAAATAGGTAATGGATTTTAGGGGTTTCTTTCTGAGCTGTGTCCAGCTTTGTACTACATTAAAGGGAGAGTAACACAAATGTGCATTACTGTCTCACTTTCAAGCCAAGGTAATCATGGATATGAGATACCAGCATTGCCAATCAAGCATGATGTATTTGCTGTTGGAAGTACAGAGAATCATGAATGTATTGTAAAATAAAACAAAGGCTGATAACTGGTGAGCTATGTTGCCCCGTGCCCACATTCTCAAAGTACGAAGGTGACTCCTGTGGGCACCACAGTGGCTTTACATAGGAAATTAGCATTATGTGGGTTACAGTCATAACAAATGTTAACTTACGTAAGCTGCTTTTTCAGATAAAATTAACTGATCCTGGGTATTGAATTGCATATGCTGTTTTGTCACTCTTGAAAGGAAAATAAGAATCACCACATGTTTTTGCTGCTTCTTTTGCTCTCGCTCTCTCTCTCTCTTTCAACATTGAAGTACTTGGTTTGCTTTCATCACAAGGCAGAATCTTTAATCACAATGGCAAGCTCCAGGAAGAGCACAGAGTATTGAGCTGAGGAAAAAGCCGAAAAATCCCAAACCTCAACAATCCCCCTCAACCCACATGTGCACAGTCTGACTGAAATAAATATGCTTTGGGAGTGTGAGTCAAAATATGTAAAGAATGTTACACAAAATGATATTGTGAGATTCTTTGCTTTAGGGAAAAAGGTTGCCCGTGGGGCGTCAGGGAGACATGAAATGAACTGCTTTAGGACATGCCCTTTGTCAGTGAAGTCCTGGCAGTTTGTGACTCTGGATTCCATCATGCGTTGTAGAGGAGAGGTGGAAGGACAATAGAGGATTATTTTTTTCTTACTACAAAGCAAGAATCTGAATTGAGACTTTTGTGAGCCAAAGGAATTGTAGGCAACCTGAATTATTAACTGTCTTTTTTTTCCAGAATACTTGTCAGTCTTTTTCTTACTTCTTTCCTTCTGTTTGCCAGCCACGATGTTATGGGATATTTCAGGGGCTATTCAAAATACCTGAAAAGGTAAACTTTAAACAATTTTTGTAAAATCTGTTGTTCTTGAAGCAATGCAACCTGTCAATTGCATTTCTATATATAGAACAAAGTCTCTCATTTGACATATGCAGATGATAGAGAACTACAAAAACCCTCACTTGTGCGTGTGGCTTGATGAACCTCTCTGTGTTTCACTTCTTAATATGGGTCCTTTGAAATCCCCACACCTTAGACTGAAATTTGCTCAAAGGATAGCCCAAAATGCACTGTATAATGTAGCACCCAGTCCTTGTCTGAGATGTGCCATAGTCAATCTTGATAATGTTTGACGGTCTGGTGGTCGGTTCCTCAAGGATCTCCATCTCTTGAATACATTCTTCAAGTCCAAAAGCCTATCCTTGCAGGTGGACAGGGAATCAGTTTTCCCTCACTGCAGCAAAGCATACAGCAGCTGTGGCTGTGAACTTCATCTTAGGAGTGAAATAAACCCTTCTCTCTCTGGTGTTTAATCCTACCCCATATGGATGGGATACGGTAGAGTTGGATGTTCCATGTGTAAAGGAAGCTGGACACTATTCCAGATGCCAAAATGTCTGAGTATAAAACCATATCATAAAGAGGATGTATGAGTAGACCAAGCTGCTTGCTTTTGACACCTGTTGCACTGCTACTGCTTTTGGAAAGCCAATCAAGTAAAACCAGTGTAAAATGAATGAGAACTAAAGCAGTACTTGGACACTGGACAGGTAGAAACTTTCCTGGCCTGTGGGCCTAATCTCAGTACTTTCTGCAGATACACTCAGATACTTTTCAAATACAACATGCAGCATCAATATGGCAGTACCCTGACTCTAACAGCCATTAATGAGAGGTGAAGACTCTAATAGGATTTTTCTCTGCCAGAAATCAGATGCATCCCCTTCAAAAGCCTGGGAACTTCATGTCCTGGCTGATGTGCAATCACCAACAGGAGACACTCAGTGGGATTACAGTCTCTTAAAAGATTATCATCATGCATCCTGCTAAAGGGCTACTTAAAGTGCACCATGTCTAGGGAGCTGGCTGATGAACTGCTCTTTGACTAAGAGAGTTTTGGGGAACACCATTTCAGGGAGGATCTACAGGCATATGTAATTGTGATGAATGGGAAAGAATCCATTTAAATGGAGGGGACGCATTTGATATGATCTCAGATTTGCGGTGTTCCCAGTGTTGCTTAAATCTTCTTAGAGGAGTGTCTAAGAACTTGGTTCCATGCTGTGGAAGAGAATTGAGCAGCCCTGAATTTGGTGCAATGCTTTAAACTTGGGATCAGAAAGCGGTTCCAGTCTGGGTTTCCCAATTCCAGACCTGATCCAGTCTGGTTTCCCCCTCTTCTGCTGCTACTGCTTTTGAAAAGCCAATGAAGCAAATCCAGTGTAAAATGAAGGAGACCTAAGCAGTACTTGGGCCATAGACAGGTAGAAACTTTTCTGGCCTATGGATGTAATTCCAGTGCTCACTGCAGAAGTGCCTGCAAGTTTTGCAAATGGCTCTAACGGAGCCAGGATTTTACCTGAGCAATGTGTTAGGTCCTAGTGTTTGGATAACTGCTAATACCTTTCATTGGTAGTTATCCATATTGAAAAAAAAAAAATGAGGTGAAAGTGGTATATTAAGTCTAAGATTGCCTTTATAGGCTGTGTAGAGGTTCACGACTTTAAGTGCTTAGCTCTGTGCATTGTGATGTAGGAGATGACCTTTCATATGCACTGATTTCTTCAATGTGAATACAAGTGTCAGCTCCATGATTCACCTGAGAGAGTGTTGGTCAGAGGCCACCTGCTGGACCACTTGGCATTATGTTACATAAAGTGAAATGCAAAAACTGAAAAATTACATGATACTTAGAGCTCTTCACCAACAAAAATGAGTGTTTTCTTGAAAATGGGATTTTAATGTTCTCAGGTATATTTTAATTTTCATGTTTCACACCCTTATGCCAAATTACTACGTGACATGGAGGCCTATTATTTTTCCACAGGACTGCTTACCATTGAAGGTGTTTATCCAAGAATTGTTCCTCATTTTTAAGTATTTTCAGCATGTTTCTTAGTTAAGTTGCACATATCCATCTTTCACCACTTTTCATGCACAGAGATATTAGAAATGAACTTAAAAAAAGGAAGAACAGTGTTTTGAAAAGAGAAGACTATTCATAAGCAGGTTATTTTTAGAAAACAGAAGTATGGTCTCTGAAGAAAATACAAACCAATAAATATTTATACAAAAATGCATGAGCTAAAGAAATTAAAATAAGACAATATAAACAAGATACATTCTTTGATCATAGCTGTAATGTTTATTTTTTGTTGCCAAACAATGTGTGACACTTGCTTTTGATTGCATGTGCTGTTGGAATTACGCTTAATGTGAATCACATGAAATGTTTTGGAGCTTAAAAAGAGACCAAAGAAGCCACACAGATTTCTTTTGATATTAAAAGCAAAGATATGAGCCCATGCCTGCAGTGGCTAGATGGAGCCCACTGTGTGCTACATTAGCAGATTGAATTGAAGGATCATCACCTTTGTAAGAAACCTGAAATACTAAACTGTGGGTTGGCTTTGAGGGTGAGAATTGGCAAATGCAAAGCATGCATCGATGACAAGAAGAACCTCTTCCTAGCTTAAAGAATTCTGTACAGTGTTCTCTTAAGCTGTGCTGAATTTGCTTTAAAAATAGTAATAAATCTTATTGCTTAGGTCGAATGTTACATCTGTTGTGCATTTATCTGGGAGGAATAATGTTTCTTTAAAAATGCAACATGCCACCTACCAAGGAGCCAAATCTCCTTTTATAGCCTTTCTTCACACAGCCATAAAACTTATTTGCAAGAACACCCCAGATTAATTTTAAACAAATGTGTGTGTATCCAGAGTTAATGTGCATTTGTATAGCACTGTGTTTGTTAATCTCTGACTTGTGAAGGCAACTGTTCATGTGCACACATTGCCTGTGAAAGAACATAGCTGTTGTTTGATGCGGAACACCCAAATACAATTCTCAAAATATCAAACTAGTGGAGATGGTCATCTTGCAGTCCTGAGAGAGGGGGGATTGCACCAGAGTCTGGGCCAGTCTTCTGCGCATGGAATTCACAGAGAAGATACTTTTACCAAGCCTCCACAGGACGAGATGAATCCAGCTGGAACTGCAAGCCTGGTGTTTGTATCAGCAGAGTGTTTCCCTGATGGTGAGTTGCTAAAGTAGCCTGTTTGCTAAATTGCACTGATTGGTGATGTTTGCCCTTTTCTGTATGGGCCACTTCTGTGAATCCACCACAGTCTCTGCAAAAGTAGTGGTTAGCAGTCCTTGTTTTTTAACTTGAGAGGCTCAATCAGTGTGGTTTGCCCAAAGCTGTAGCAATGTGTTTGGGCTGGCATGAGAAGTTGAAATTTTGGCTCTGTATAAGTGCCTGGGAGTTTTGCTATTGGCTCCAATTGAGCTAAGATTTTACCCAAGCAATTTTCTAGGTCCTAGTGTTTGGATCATTGCTAATACCTCCCAGAGAAGCTGTGCCAGAACATACTTAATTTATGAAATTGCTCAGCAACAGCAAGTTCCTCTATTGAGCTGCAATTTTAATCTGTCTAGCAGTGACATTCTTGAATTGTATTCTGTGTGGGTTGCTTGGTGTGATGAGTTCTCCTGAAGAAAAAAAAAGGGTTCTCAGCTGGGTGATGAATGATGTCCCAATTGCTAATTCCTCTTGGGGCTTTGAAAGGAGCCTGGTGACTTGGAAGCAGAACTTGAGGTGCCCTGTGGTATCATCTGTACTATGTATTGGGGTGTTGGGAAACCCTTCTGCAGGTATTAACAAACATACTGGATTGGTTCTGAAGTTCTGATTGCCACTTTTAGGAGGCTCTGAAGAGTGTATTTCTTACCCATGTAAATACATGGCTCCTGTGCTGCTTCCTGCCCTCTGACAGTGTTGATCTTTTAGCTGGAATCACATTCTTAACCTGAGTTCTAACTCCCAACCTCTTAAAATGGTAATTTGTTTTGTTTGGTTCCTATCAAGGGTGAAATGTGATCAGTGTTTGCTTTCTTTTTTTGCCAGGTGTGTTAAATGAATAATTTAAATAATTTCATTATCTGTTTGATTAAATTATGGGATTTCAATCAATCCTATGCAGTTTCCTACTGAATTTGTTTTTTTTCTGGCAGAGCTCAGGTTCCATGGTTCTGTGTTGCACATCAGGAAAACTGTCTGTAGTCATATAAATGAGATTCAGAGTAAAATACGGAGTATGGAAAGGTCATGTCAGTATATGAATAATGGATGGTTTCCTTTTTTTATTAAATATATTGGTCTTCTATCTCTCAGCACCCTGAAGAGCAGAATGTGCAACTGTAACAAATAAGGATGCCTTAAGCAGTTTCTATTAAATATAAATAATCCATACTGTCCTTTTTTTGCATAACATGTCTTGCCTTGCACCTGACTGCCTTGACAGGTTGTTGTGCAAAGTATGGTAATGGAGCCAAATGGCTGTTCCTTTGTGTAGGGGTTTGACCACAGCCACGGGTCTGACATGACTCTCCGCAGCAGATGTGGCTGTGCTCTGGAAGAGCTACATCACAGAGAAAGCATACCCTGTGTCGTGTTTTCCTCCTGCCATAAGTATTTTCCTGGAGGATGCAGGGGGTTGAACAAGACCGCAACAAGAGTAATTGGAGAACACTGCAGTGCATCTGAACGTGCACTGAACTGAAGGGCTTATCACCACCCATTTCTATGTATAGACCACTCCAAAATGTGTCAGCATGAAGTGAGATTAAACAGAGACATGGAGTCTAGTTCCTCAGTGTAACAAGGATCATAGCTGTTGAATTCTGCCAAACAAAAATCAACTCAGTTAGGGTGAACAGCATGATTAGCTCTATTTATATTATTGTTTTGAAGAAAAGCTGACAGGCTATGTCTGTGCTGTTGTGATGGAAGGAAAAAAGGCAGCCTGGCCAAAAGAGTCCGTGCACAGGAAGTACCTCAAGCGCTGATTTTACTGATAGAACAAGCATGGAAATTGCTCCAAGGAACAGTTACTACTCCTGATGTTCAGTTAGGGTGTATTTATCCCATTGCATTGTTCATCAAAAGGTTTACTGATCCAATGAAGATAGGTCTAAGGTAAAGAGGTTGCAAATACTCGCCCATTGGGCCCCTCTGATGGGTTACTATGGCTGATTTTGGAACCCAGTGCTGTCTGAGGCACCAGGCTGGAGGCTCTAAAGGACTTTCCTGACTGACAGAGGTGGTTCTGTCAAGAAGAGAGA
The DNA here is from genome assembly GCA_035222235.1 of Margarornis squamiger. Taxonomy (NCBI): domain Eukaryota; kingdom Metazoa; phylum Chordata; class Aves; order Passeriformes; family Furnariidae; genus Margarornis; species Margarornis squamiger. The sequence goes on from JAWWTY010000037.1 coordinate 61,961,335, forward strand.
ATTCTGCACAGTCTCAGGAGGCCTCAGTTCTTGTGGTTGCTTCTTCCTAAGTGTTGTGAGGGCACATTTGATTGTTTAATGGTTTTTTTCTATTACTTGGTGATGGATATCCTTCTAATAAAATACATGTACTGAAAAACCACTGCCACTGTGTGGCTGAAGTAGCAGCTGTTTGTGGTTGCAAAAATCAAGTCACAGAAGCAGTGCTTGTGTTCATCTTCATCTGCTTTGATAGGCTTTGTTACCCTCTTGCTTTGCTGTCTGTTCTGTAGCTTCAGGATGCAGGGCTCTTCCAGAGCAGCAGGGTCTTGCCTTAGATTTTCAGCATCTGCTTTTTGTAAACACAGAAATGTTTTCACTTAATGATAATTCTGGATTCCTCTGTCTTCCTCTCACGTGCACCTCTTGGGGGTTTGTGGCTATGATCTGCTGAATTAGGAAGGACTGTGGAGTGATACCATACTTTTCTGTTGATAAATATTCACAGAAAGCATAGATCATGAGATTCTCTTACTATACTTCCTCTTCTTTAGATACAGTTTTGTGTAAAATGCTTTCAAATAGGTTTTCAGCAATTTTTCTTTCAGCATTTCAGGGTCAAATTACTGAATCAAAGCCCAAATCCTAATATGAAATTCTGTAACTGTGCTGCAGGCAGGAGAAGATACAGAAAACACGAGACAAACACATCCAAGATTAACTATGAGAAGGTAAAGGGAGTATTACTTTGTTTACAAACTGTAAATACTCAGTTTATAGCTTCATATTCTTGTTCTGTTCTTAGTTTTAGAGAGGGGGAAGATTTAATTTGCTTTTATTTTTTATTTGGGCATGGAGCTGTAGTTGATTTTTAACTCTGGATTTTACTTTTTTTACACTTGCTGAAGGAAAATATAGCACTGGCTAATGCCAGGGGACGTGTGCTAGTTTATTTTGTTGCCATCTTTGTGGCTTTCATCCAAGGTCACTTGTGTTATGGGACACCTGAGTTCAAGATTTACTCTGCTGTAGGAGATTGCCCAAGAGGACACTAACAGTTCATAATTTAAAGAATTTCCAAAGCATTGGGAAGCATTTCATCCTTTCCTGAATGGTTTCCACTTCACAGTATAGCTTTGTGCAATAGCATTTTCTTACTGTTTTTTATAAGATCCCCCTTTTGGTTGAAGAAAAATAGGGAGACAAAATGACCAGCTGTGGATATGACCTCTAAAGATACACAGGTGAGCACTAGGGAGTGGAATGCTAATGGAGAGATAAGTTAAAAAATAGGCACCTAATTTAGATTAGGAGGCTTATCTCCTTAGGTTTTTGTAGAAGGGTGGGGGATAGCCAGAGTTGTGCTCCTAAGCCATCAGATGCTCTGAATCACCCTCTGGCAAAGTCTATTTCCTTCTCTTCTTACAAAGCAAGCTCAGGGAAATGAACCACCCAGGCTGGGTGGAGAATTCCGCTAATGTGAGTGCACCCCCAGTGAGTTTATTTGGAGGGGAAAGAGAAACACTCAGGGAAGTTATAACCTACACATAATTAGAGAAGAAAAGTGCACCTCTGCTGATTGTGTGCAAGTGGACAGTTTTGCTGATGCTTGTGTGTAAGAGAGATTCTGAAACGTAATTTGAGGCATATGCTTTGTCTTGCTATGGTAAATTATAACCTTTCCTTGCCCAGGAGCTGAGCTCTAGCTCTTCTTCTGATTTAGAGTGTTATGTTGCCTTAATTACACCATTTATTGTGACTTGTGGTGCTTTTTATTTTTGCTTTTTACTGTGGATGCTCTAACCCAAGTAAATGATACTACAGGATGCAGGAAACTTGTCAGGGGTTATTCAAGTCAGCACTTCATCAAAGAGTCCTATGAAAGATAATCTATGAATGTCAAAGTTGTAGGAGCTTGAAAAAAAGGCCATTGGCAGGAAGATCTCAGAAATCTGGAGAACAGAAGCACCTAAAGGTATGTAAGGCTGTGATTCTGAGTTACTGAATGTGTTGAGTCCCTGGCCATGTGGTGTCCAGATCCTGGGCTTTGTGATGGCCATTAGTCTATCCTTTAGAATTAGGGGAAAATCCTAAAGAAAGGAAACATACACCTTTAGAGGAGAATGTTACAAAGCTGGATTTTCTATCAATTTGTATTACTATCCCTGCTTGAGAACTTAGAACCACCAAATACTTCAGTTTAGAAGGGAGCTTAGGAGGTTCCTAGTCAATCTGCTGCCCAAAGCACTGTCAGCTCGGAAATCAGAGGAGATGGCTCAGGATTTTATCCAGTCAGTCTTGCTCTTTCTGTAGAATGGGCAGGAGGAACTCGAGGGTAACAGAATAACTTGGCTGGCCTATGTGGGCAGACATGATTAGGAGGGCAGGTGTTTGACTTGTTCAAAATGTGATAATGGCAATAATCTTGAATGAAGTGGCCCCGCTTCAAACAGAGGATAATTAGACTTTGCATTTGAAAGGAAATGAGCAGGAAAAGCAATAAGCATTAGGCATGAGTCCCACTACAATGCAGTTTCTAACTCTGGAAACTACAGCTTGCTTCAAGTAGCATTGGCTTCAATTGCAAGACTGTCACTTCCTCAGAGCAGTCCAAAAGCTGAAGTGTGAACTATGGAGTTCTGTGGTATCATGAACTATAGAGTTGTGGGGGAGGGGAAGCTGTAAAAGAAGAACTTACGTGAGAAACCAGTGGCTGCTTGGATTGCAAAGTGTCAGCAGGTGTCTGGTAGGTTCTGCCTGCTGAGGGAAGCAGGTGGCTTATTATTCACAAGAGAAAAGAAACATCTCACTGACAAAAGATCTAAGCGTGGGGAAACAGGTGAACGGAGTCATCTCTGGAGGTTTCAAGGAGATGGGTTGTGACCCCCATGTTCTTAACCTTTTCCAAGATGACAGGGCATATTGGTGGAGGAGGAAAGGCTAGACAGGGAAATACTGGCTTTTCAGGGTTGTGAAAGGCACCTGCAGTCATTTACTTTGTGTCAATGCCAGGGAAAGTAAAGGCACATTCCTGACCCTGCAACTTTGCTCAGACATAGTGTAGAGATGCATAGCCAGCACAACTGTGCCTTCCAGTCTCCAGCTTTGCTGTCCAGCTTTGCAGTGACCTGTCCATAAGCAATACAGATATATACTGAATATATTTGTGTCATGTATTGTCTCTTTATGGACGTACTGCAAAGCCAGAAAGGAAAGACTGGGCTGTGGGAAGGTCTAGGTAACAATGTGGCACTGAGGAAAAGAGGGCACGCAGGTATATGCAAGTTTAGGGTGAAGTTAGAAGGCTGTTAATACAGCTGCAGAGCCCATGTTTTCTCCAGTTTAGAACACATTTGTAACTCTCTCCTAGATTCTTACTGTCACTTTGGGGGAAATATTTTCCCTGTGATACCAAACCTAGGTCACCACCACACGTTCGTGTCCAGCTCTGGCTGTAAACACCCAAGCTCAGCAGTTCTTCCAGTGGCGTTTCTTCATGGGGGGGTTTGTCTGCAGTGTGTCTCCAAAGGGACACGTGTTGGGGGCACTGCTTGGAGGTGCCTGGCCTGGGCGCTGTGGCGGTGTTTAAGTCACCCTGCCAGCTGTGTGGGAGGGAGGGAGCCGGGACACGCGTGGGCAGGGCGGGCGCGCTGTCCGCGGTGCTGACCGGGGAGCTGCTCCTGCTGCTGCTGCTGCCGGGCGGGACTCACGGGGCTCCTGGGGCGTCCTGCCTGGTCCTGCAAAGATTGGCTGCTCTGTAATCTCTCTGTCTATAATACCTCTGTGTCGTTTCTCAAACAGTGTGACCTGCTGGAACCCAGAGATTTTCACCATGGCAGGTAACTCCGAATATCTCCAACTAGAGCCACGTTTCCTATTTCTTTGCAGAAAGCTACTATTACTGAAATAACTATCTGCTAAGCTGAGCACAGTGGGGAGTTCTCGGGAAGATGATCCTTCTGAAAATGGCTGTGCAATTCTTCTGAAAATGGCTACATCAAAGCTAGGAGCAACCCCACTGCTGCCATCCCAGCACATTAAATGACAGAGCTGCAAAACCCGGATCCTTAAAATCCTGACTGAACTGATACAGCTGAGCTTCTCTATGCTCTTAATTACAATACTTGATTGCCTAGAACTGCTTGCAGTACCTATAAATATCTGATATATTCAAACTATCAATGACACATCCAGCATATAGTACTGGGTGCCACCCACTGGCTGCAAGCATTTTTTTTTTCACCATGTGCCTGACTTGCTACAGGAGCCAGAAGGCAGGAGAAAGGCAGGGCTGACATGGAAAGTGTCCCTTATTACCTATCTAACATGTTGAATTGGTTTCTGGTTCAAGTTTTGTAGTCCTAACAGCTCTTTGTGAAATGTGGTTATTTAAATTGGTGTCATCTCTCTGGTGGTGTGGAAGAGCTGCTTTTAGTCCAGCAGTTCCTAGGAAAGCTGATAGCAAAAGACATTTCTGTAGGTTTTATTACATACTTCTGCCACTGTGGTTTGGTCTACAGCAACCTTTGGGTCCATGAGAAGATCATGTTGGGCTCAGCTGTACCATTCTATGGGTGACTAGCATTTAGAGATTTAACATTTTTAGAGTAAGATAGATGTATTTTTCATTTTGTTGATGTGTTCTTGGATCCTTCTCACAGAGTATGTATGGCGGTCAGGCTCACAAAAGAAATTTCAACACTCGCCATCACCTTGATTCCCTAGGCCAGCTGAGCATCCAAGGAGGGAGTATGTGAGAGGAAAAGAACCTAGATCTCTAAACACATGATTTCTGATGCTGTAGCTTCTATCAAGCATGCCTTTTGGCAGCTTTCTGAAAAGCCCTTATTAGAAGAGTAGGACACTTTTTCCTCCTGCTCCTATCTTTACCTTGCATTGTGTCCTGTTTCTCTTTAATTCAGGGAATGACAGAATGCCCTTATTCAGGGTGAAAAAGCCTTGGTTGTAAGGGTCACAAAGTTTGCTCTATCAAAGCCTTTCATATATAAGAGCTTTTTTTCCTACGTGTGTTGTCCCTTTCTGTTGCAGGAAGGAGATGAAGTTTCATCTACAAGAATCTTACTTGCAACATAAGGGCTTGTCCTCAGGATTGTTGTTATCATGGGACATTATTGTGTTATATATTAGAATTCATGTGATTCTAGAAATCTCTGCTTCATTCTTCCCACATGTTCAAATAATGGCTGTACGAAGGAGGCTACTCATCTTGCCTGCGCCAAGCAAGAACTCATTTCTGCAATTGATGTACCATCACCAAGACTTTGCCTGCAGGACTGTGTTCTGCATAGGGAGAGTCAACTATAGAGAAAATGGTCCAAGAGTTGAGTACAACCATTTATAAACCTGCAACAAAATACAAAAAGTGTTTCCCATCACAAGTTTTGCCTGGGGACATGTAACATGTATTATTTTTCATCCCATGATCTTCAAGAATGATGTACATGTGACTTTTTATTTTTTTTTCAAAGTGATCATGTTAGGAAGATCAGGTCAGGCAGATCTTAGCCATCAAGATGATTTTCATTCTGTATGTTGTCAATTTGTCATTCCCAGAAGGCTAAATTTTTTGTTAGGTTTGACTGCATGAGGTGACAGGCAGAGGTTTAGTTTTTCTCTTCTTTGCAGTATTCGAAGCTTAATTGACGGTGGTTTCAGGAAGATGCCCCATATGTTCAGATATCAAAATGTTTAAATTAAGTGAGATATGATTGTCAGGCCAGCATATTCTATCAAGTGGAAGAGAGCTTCAGTACAGCAGAGCAATGTCTGTTATGTCCCTGTTATGAAATACTAGTTTTCTGACCTGATTATTCATATGGAGATTTTAGGGAGAGCCATGGAGCACCCCCAGTTACCTATGAACTGTCTCAAAATACTGCTCATTATTGATATTCAGCACCTAATTTCCCTGGTCTCTGGTATGACAAGACCCCAGGGAAACTTACGTGCTTTTTCTTCCCTGTAAAGCAGGAACTTGCCAATTTTGCATTAGCATCGGAATGAGAGTTTGATGGAGCTCTCTCTAAGCTCCACTGTGATATACAGTTACGCTGTAAATTTGGCAATGGTTTCTGCTGCCCAACAGAAATCCCACCTTTAGACTGTGTGGCAAATGTTCTGTTTTTGAAGAATACATCAAGGTAATGTCTCTGTGATTAAAGAGGCAACAGATTAGCTGTGGCAGTGTGTTTCATCCTAATGAACAAGGGCAAGCCCCTGGCCTACCTAATCTAGTTGGTCCTGCTTGGAGCAGGACGTTGGATTAGATGACCTGCAGAGTTCACTTTCAGTCCAAATTATTCCATGATTCCAATAAAGCTGCCTGAGCACATAGCCAGAATGAAAGGTGCTTTGTACAACCAGTGCTGGAGCCATTGCTGCTGCAGCTGCTCCTGTACAGAAGTTTGTGTCCAAGTGCTTCCTTCATTTCTCCAGGGAAGTGTGGAGGCCCTCAAGAGATACAGTTTAGGGGACTCTGCTGTGGTGTGGCCAATTGTGCAGCCTGAACACTACAGCACACAACAGTCATGACATGCCTCTGCCTCCCTGCATCCCATACTCAGTTCACTGCCTGTCCCCATGGATGTGACTGGCTGGCTACTTTTCTGCAGTACTTACACCGAAGAAGAATCCGTGGAAGGCAGACAGAGCCCCTTTGGGCAGCTCTGGTGTTTTGTGAAAGGCTGAGGAATCTCCAGGTAGGAAAAACTAAGGCCATCTGTCACCCTACCTAGTGATCCATTCCTCTTCAACTATGAGTGGGTCATTCCCTGTGTTCCTCCCAGGGCTGCTGATAACACAAGCCAGCACCAACTGATTCTGGGGGCACTCCTGCATTTTTACTGGGATGCAAATTTCACATGCTTCTTTCAACTGTTTCCAGAAAAGATAAATTATGCAAGACTTGAACCTTTATTTTCTACAAATTGTCTTTTCCAGTGCTGTGTGCCATGAAACATCCCTGTAAACAGGCAGGAACTGAAAGAACTGGAGTTCCTGTAAGTTATATGTAAACAGAGTTTGAGCCCAAACAGTGACATTTATAGAGGCAGGTGGCTTGTTGAATAGTATGCTCAACTGCAAACCATGATACTAAATGTCAGTCCAGGAATGCCATAAATCCCATCTGAAAAGTGCTCAGGTTGTTTTATGTTTCAGCATGTTAGCTCTAAACTACTCACATAAGAAAAAAATAAACAGTGTGGGTGGCATAATTGTTAATATTTTATATCCCAAACATGTGCTTTTAGAAATCAGGACCTCATAAATTTTCCCTCAGTGCTTGTCAACATTGCTTTGGTTTCCAGCTAGGGGCTTTGAACTCTGCTGGCCCTTCTCCAGAGCTGTCATCTTGCCAGCACTGATGTCTGCAGTTTTGGGGGTCTAGTGAAAATGCTCCCGTGAAAAAAGTACAGCTTATATCAGTGAAAGAAAGAAGATGACAGGTAGGGCTGAGACTCATTCCTATTTTAAATGGGCCTTTCTTTCCTAATAACCCTCGCCTTTGTACTCCCATCCCTGCCTCAAGCTGTGGTTGTCCTGCAGTGTGGTTCTTTGAGGTTTAGCCTTTTGCAGCTTGTGCTTCTCCAATACTCATTTCTTTCACAAGTTTCCTACCTGATTGGGATTTAGAAGTCCTGCTCTCCCCCTCAAAAGTCTCTGTGTGAACAGTGTCTCCAGATTTCAAGACTGTTTGCTTCAGTGGGCTGTTCTGACCTGTGGATAAGCCTCTGCAAAGCCTGTGACTGCATCTGCTGGAGACGGGCTGCTGCAGGGCTTGCAGTGGGCAGGAGTTCTCAGGGAAAAGGATTTGAATTTATTTTGGTTTCATACAGCTTCCTTTCTGGTTTGCCACATTGTTTTTTAAAGCCTCATCAGTATTTCTCAGTATTCAAAGCCTTTTGACAAGTATTTCCCGGAGGCTGAGGTCTGATAGATCCTTAGCAGTGCCTCCAAAATATATCTCCTATAGTGTGACTTTTGCTTTCCTCTATTCAGGCCCTCATGGCTGTTCTCACAACAGGACCCTGAGCACAAAAGCTGCTCAGAACTCACCCAAGGAGACAGAATGGCAACACTCCCTTTTCCCTCAGCATGAGCTGATTTAATGCTTCAGACTGGGGTGCGAATGCCAGCATGTGAACCCCTGCCTGGTGGGGATGGCATGGCCAGTCAGCCTTCCTTGGCCATCTCAGGCCTCAGGGTCACCCACTGCTGGCCACTGTCCTCCCAGCCAGATGAAATTTGGCCTGGGAAGGTTTCTGCTTGCCTCACAACAAGCACCCTTCCTTGGGTTTTTGGGAAATGGCTTTCCCTTACTGAAACTCCACAGTGGCAGCACTTATTTGGGATGTCTCTGATGCCGGAGAAGAGTGGGCAGACGTTGTTTGCAACCCTAAACACATTCCCTCTGAAATATTTTTTTCCTCCTTTTGCTGAAATCAGATTTCACCTTGGTAAGTCTAACCCTGTAGCAGACCCACTACAGGGATGTATGTCATCTTTATAGAGGAAGAAAAGTTGCAGGAAGAATGATGTAGTGCTGCAGCTTTTCAGTGTGGTAAATTTAAGGTACTCAATTTACACCATTTTAACTCTTCAAAATGATCTAAGAAAAACGCCTCTGAAGCCCAAACTTTGCTTACTTCTCAAGTGCAAAGATTACCCTTTTGTGAAATCTTCATGTTAAACCTGCTGCAGTTTGGCAGGAGTTTAGGGAGGAGAGAAGGAAATGGTCTGGGAAAATGATCATGATTTAAGAAGCTATTCTTAAACAAAGCAGCCTAATTCTTTTATCTCTATTTATCGAGCCTGTCTTGCAGAGAGTGTTTTTTGGCTATCAAAGCACATTTACTTAGATCTTTCTTTTATGTGACTAAGACTTTGTCAAGTAGTTCCTGGCTTTTAACTGCTCAATTCTGCAACCTTTATATTCTTTTAACATTGGTTTGTATATAATTTCCTACACTTAGTCTTAGGAGCAAATTGAAAAAAACAGCATTCTCACCATATGGAACCATATGTACCCTCACAGGAGTCAGCAAAATGGTTGAGATATTTAGACTATTTAGCAGAGACCTCCACTTGAATTAAGAGCATGCAGCCAGAGCACTGAAATGCTGTTTGCTCTGGCAGGGTGGTCTGCAGCCCATGACTGTCAGTGGCTGTGGCAAGTGGTCAGCATCTGCAAGAGTTGTGTTAAACATCAAATTAAAGGTAAGTTATAGATGGAATATCCTGTTTGAAAAACTGAGGTTGCGCTGTGGGTTTACTGTGGACTGCTGGGCTGCAGGGTTTGGGAATCCCTTGTCTGTGTGGCTGACTGCTAGAAGAAGGTGAGTCAACTTCTTTGCTAGGGAGCTCTTCAGATGGCTGAAGAACGAGAGCTTTGATTTCAGTTGCTGTGGAAGAGTGGATCCCTAGACAGGTCTCCTGTCTCAGCTCCTGTCCATCCCTCTCTTGCCTATGAGGGTGGTTGTTTCCCTCTACCTGCACAATCTGGGTGTTGTCACCAAGACTGAGGTGCCAGAAGGAGAGGTGACATCTGTGCATGCTGCTGGTTTGTCTTATGCCACAATGACCCTCAGCAGCAGAGAACTGCAGGTAATCCTTGCTTGGTCCTTGGTCCTAATTTACATTAGTTTCGGTTTGTTGGACCTTTTAACTCCAGAGGCCTGATCCAGCCTGAGTTTTACTGTTTCTTTGTTGTCTAGAGATTACTAATTCATCAAGCACATCATTCTGTGGTATCTTCTGTATTTCCTTAGATATGAGCAGCTGAAATTAATGCAGCCCTGCCTAAACAAAAACAATAGTAGAGACATTTTTGGCAGTGCTAACCAGGGCATTGCTAGTAGCTGTTTGTAAAAAAAGAACAAAAACAAAACCAAACCAAAAACCAAATCCAAATCCAAGACCAAAAAACCAAACAAATAAAACCCCCGAAACCAAACAAAACCACACAACCTTTAACTTAGGGCAGCTTCCTCATTCCCCTTTTCTGTCCTTCTCCAAAGTCTGTCCATATTGCCCAGCTGTGCCTCTGTGGCCCTCCAAACTCAGCCAGCCTCTGTTCGCTGAAGCCTGTGGAGCAAACACAGCGTGGTTGTGTCACAGAACACTTGCAGCATTGATCAGCTCCTTGTAAGTGGTGTTATGAACATCTCCTGGGGGTTTGCTGCATGCCTTGTGCAAGCTCAGGGATCTCCCATCACGACAGAGATGCAAGCACACGTGGGTAACCAAGGGCCTGGTGCGCAGTCGGCAGCTGAGTGGGAACTGCTGGGTTTGGGCATGTCTCTCTTGGATTGTGGACAGATTTCCAAGGCAGCAGCACATCCACTCCTGGGATACAACACACTGCTTCCTTTCTCAGTGTTTTGAAGCCTTTCTTCAAAGCTTCAGAAGTTCTGAATAAGGCAGTTGGAGCCTTTCTTAATATTGGTGAAACACAGCAGTTTTCCCTAAATTCATTCTCAAAATGGATGGGCTAATTTTCCTGGAACTGCCTGAAAAATATTTAGCCTGAGGCAAGCATATTAGAGGGAAAATTTCTGCCTGAACACAATGTTTGACATTTGCAAGCAACTGAAATCAGGGTCTTGTAAAAGGGAGCATGAGGCATATTTAACCATGTCATCAGTGCCAGGTGTCTGCCTCTACTAACATTTCTGGTTGGATGCACAAGTAATATGTGCAAGTCCATAATATATCCTTTCTCTTTAGAAGCCAGCTTTATTCTGGTAAAACTCATTAAAGTCTATGGAATTACAAGACCATAAATCTAATATAACATTGGAAAATCAGACCCTATGGATGTGCTCTGTGTGTGGTATCAATCTATTTGCAGTGTATATATAAATATGATTTGTGGTGAAATGAGAAAAACAAGCTGCTTGTATATCATCTAGGAATGAGCTCTATGTTGTGCTTAATATTTTCCAGAGACAAATGTGGTGACAGACTTATCAAAAACACTGTCTGAAATGAAGTTGTTGGTCCAAACATCCTCATCATCCTTTATCCTAAAGCCAAAGCAAAAAATGACACGTCCCAGTGGGTGTGGGCCACAGTAACATTACTCTTTATCATTATTATTATTATTGTATTCAGATGTTGGTTGTGTTTACAATTACAGTGCTGGCAGACAGACTCTCTTAGAACTGCCAAAGCTGATCATCTAGCCCCAAATCTGATCATATTACTGAGAATACAGTCTGGGATTTCACAGGGGCCAGAGACAAATTGACTCTTTCTTCCTCGCCAGCTCATCTTGCCATATCTATTTCAGAATGAGACACAACATCTATTTTATTGAGCCTGCACCACTTGTTTTGGATCCTTCTGGGTGGTTGTTGGGCACAGACCAAGCAAAGTTATGGCTTTGTGCAAGAGGAGGGAGCAACACACGGGTGTCTTATGGATTTGGCAGGTAAGTGAGCTTGTGTTTACTTAATGTGAAAGATGAACAAGGGCTTGTTTTCCCATTTTGGTATTCTGGTTTTTTTTGTAGTTTGTGTTTTGGTGTTTTTTGTAACAAAAGGAGTTGTGGAGAAGGGGAAATTCCTGACAAGCCAGTGTATGTCATTTCTCTGTGGTTAGGCTGATTATTTTTCTGTCTCAGGGACAACAAACCAACAACACTTGCATGGTGTACTTTTCATCCAAAGAGTGAAGACAGTCTAGCAGCTCAATTGGGGCAAAAGATATCCTTCAGGCAGATCTAGCTGCCAGCACTTCAATGAGCTTCCACTACACAGTCTTTGTTTCCTGGCTTTAATGATTTACTCAGTGAAAATGAAGAAATGAGCAGGTTAGTTTGCCTTCTGAAGAGAAAGAGAGGTGCTCTTTGGAAAGCAAGGTGGATATTCTGATTATGCACAAGCAGAGCCAAGGAAGCAGGAAATGGCCATGTGCTAGAGGATTATTCTAAGAAAACAGTGTAGGATTAGTAGTGGAGCAAAACTACTTGATTCTGACTCCAACAGGAGGCCTGCTTTCTACTGTAGGAATGATTCTCTGCAGCTGAATATTAGACTCTCAAAAGTCAGCAGAAACCTTCTAGTTCCTGCTTATTACATCTCAGGACAGGAGCTCACAGGGCTTTGTGACAGCAGCATTCTCCTGTCACACAAAATAAGGAGATTCCAAAGCCTCCTCCTTTACCTGACAGGGTACAGCAAGGGCACTGGAGTTGGTTGGTCCAGCCTTAATTTAGGGAGGGGGATTTCCCATATCCCAACTGACTGCCAAAAACTTGGTCACTGATGTGGTCTGTGGCAGCATCTCTTTTCTTTATACTTGCAAGTGTTGCAATTGGAGGTCCTCTAAGAAAATGAATTTGTTTTGATGGAGATGAAATTTGTGTTCATGTTTTTTTCTTTGGTGGAAACTGCTTGCAGATGTCCTGGGGTTTCAGGGAAACTGAGATTGCTTTTTTATTGGCAAAATTATTCATTGCATCCTACCCTGCATTATACAGTGCTTCTGATGAGAGGAGCCTTGGAGAGGGGCTACGGCTTCAGGCGAGCAGGCAGCTTCCTCTCACAGCAGAGAGGTGCCACGGGACACAGAAACCTGCTGAGTCCTGAAATTAGTGGTAGACACATGTCAGGAATCTCTTTCCTGCAGAGACGAGACCTACCTTGGATGAGTGCAAAGGTCTTCTGAAGCATAGTCTTCTGAAGCATAGTTTGCAGAGTATCCCGGATTCCTGAGCACCACAGTTGGTTGTCCCTGCCATTTGTGGAGGCAAGGCTACCTAGTGGAGCTGATGCAGTTCTGCCAGTTCTTTCACAGCAGAAAGATTGTGGATCCAAAGTGCCTAGTCTACTTTAAGCTCTGGAAAAACTGTGATCTTGCTTTGAAAGTGGTGGGATTTTCCTGCCCTATTCAGCTCAGCAGCCATGAGAGAGTGAAGGCCTGGGAGGAGGAAGAGAGGAGGATAATCCAGAGCTGCTGCCCCCTCAGGGTGATTTCTGGCTGCTCAAGCAAGCTGTCAGCCTGCTCCTTCAGATGGGAAAGTCCTCATGGTTGCTTTTCCTGCTGTCCAGGTCTCAACATTGCAAGGTGCCACATGTTTTCCTTCGAGCCAGTAAGTTTCCTCTAATTTGTTTTGGGTTTTTCTAAGTATATGCTTGACTCTTTCTAATGGATTTAATAATTGATTTGCATTGATTTACTGTATGATGTTTCAAAATTATGTGATAGACAATCCAAATGGGCTGAGTAAGAGCCACTGCTGTGTGTGCAAGAGGAAGGTGTCGAGACTGCTGTCAGAACAGTTCATGGAGAGTAACCATTTTCTCCTTTGGTCTAAGCCATAGGTATTTAGGTTTTGCGTCACTGAAAACTCTGCATTATCTTCTCTTTAACTCTTGCCTGGCTGTTGTCTTTTTATTTGAATAAGTAGTTCTGAAGGCTAAATATAGCTGTTTGGTGTTTTCCTTTTTTTTTTTTTCCTCCTGTGGACAAATGCAGGGAAGCTCAGCTTAGATGTTATTTTAAGCAGCTCATTTTTGCTGCCTGACCTATGTGACTGAGTTAAGGCCACAGGAAAGAGCATCTTTTTTCCCACATTAGATGATGTGCTTCATTCACATGCTAATAATTTTGATCTCTGGGACAGAAGGTAGAGATAAAAAGGCACCTTAATTCTCCTAGTCCATGCTAAAGCTTCTCAGAGGAATTCTATAAGCTTCCTCTGTAAACTGCATCATCCTTTGGTTTCATTTTCAAAAGTAAGGGCATCAACTACCCTGTGAAGGACAGCAGCACAGGCTGTTTTCCTGCAGAAGGATGAATCCAGCATAGCTGTCAGTCCTGCTCCATTCTGAGTTTATACAGTACCATTAAGCTGACTATCATCTCTTTCATGATGTTGCTTCCAGTTATTTTGTTTATTGGGAGTAGTTGATATGCTGCAGAGCAAGGCTGCTGTCATTCAGGGGGACACGAACAAGCTGGAGAAACTGGATGACACAGGCATCATGAAATTCAAGAAGGCAAAAGCAAAGTCCTGCACCTGGGAAATAATAACCCTGTGCAACAGTGAAAACTGGGGACTGCCTGACAGGTAATCAGCTTAAACTAAAAGGTCTTTGAGGTCTTGATGGACATGAAGCTGAACATAAGTCAAAAATATGCCATTTCAATAATGAAAGCCAACCACATCAGACATGAGGTGCAATAATACCAGCTCAGCTGGCAGGTCAGGGGCAGGATTGTTCTCCTCTACTCAGCACTTGTGAGGCCACACCTGGTGTAATGCACCTGGCTCTGGCTCCCAGAAAGTAAGAAAATGCATTGATAAACTGAAACAATCTTAGTGAATGGTCACTAACGTGGTCATGGAACAGGATTGCACAATGTTCAAGGAAAGGCTGAGCTGGGTTTGTTCAGCCTTAAGAGAAGCCTCAGGTGGAACCTTATTGCTGAACTACCTAGCAGGGGTTACAGATACAACAGAGCTGCTGAGAGGTGCCCAGAGAGAAATAACAAGAGGGGCCAGGCACAATTTGTACCAGGGGAAGTTCCTACTGTGCCTGAAGAAAAAGTTTTTCACATGGAGAGAGATGCAGAGCTGAAGAGGTGCCCAGAGAGCTGGAGGCCCTGAATATCATCAGAACTTGACTGTGCAAGACCCTGAGCAAGCTCAGCAAATTTTGAAGGTAGTCCTGCTCTGAATGGAATGGCTGAACTAAATGTTCCCCTGTATTTAGTCTTTTCCTGGCTCATCAGATTTCTTTATCAGACTGTTAGATATTCAAGTTAGAGCTGTTCATGGTCTTCTACAAAGGAAATACATGTGGCCTACAACTCATATAAGTGTAGACTTAAATCTTTGAACACCTACATATCTCTTGGTGCTATGTATTGTATGTTTAACCCTGCCCTCACTGAATGCAAATGCAGTGTTAGTGGCTTCAGAGAGTTTGGCTTTATCACCCTTGATATTTATTTTTTATTGACATCATTAGGGCTTTCTTACAGAACAAAAAGTTAACTCTTTACAGAAATGAGTGCTTTCAGACATGACCTTTTGCCTTACAGCATTGTGTGGCTGCTCCTTAAATACAAATTTCACATAAAGTGTGTTCATTTTGCCTTTTAATCATAATTGCCATTTGATTCCCAAAACTGATTTGGGGAAAAAAATACCCCTGTTACAGTTTCTGTTCCCTCACTAGTGGTTGCCACTCCTTCACTTGTCTTCCAGTCCTCTTAATAGTAAGCAGGACTGTGGTACATGTCTACAAAGGGGATCAAAAGTAGCTGAAAAGGAGCAGGTCTGTGAAACTTTTCTGGCAGGTTCCCAGTGAGCCACTGTGCCCCACCACGTGTCCCTGCTTCCCTGAAAAACCCTCTCACCACCTCACCCGTGCCAAATGTCAGATTAACTGCTCATGTGGCCGTGATCCAACCAAAAGGGCAAAGCCCTATGGCGAGGGCCAGCTGTAGATGGCTGGAGGAGAGGTGGCAACACCTTCAAACTACCAGGAAAGGAGAAGCTGATGGATGCTTTCCCACTGGGGCAGCAGCAGGCAGGTTATGTATCACAGCTCTCGTCTGTATCAGGCAATCTGTCGTTTGCAAAGGCAATTAAAGAGCGCACCACAAGAGCCTGCTTTGCTGAGCAGAGAGAGGGGAAAGCAGGCTCTTTGAGCTGAGTGTGACCAGGAGGTGTTGGCGCTGGTTCCTGAATGATGTCAGCGGGAGAGCGGGAGCGGAGATGCCTGGAGAACATCAGGCTGCTTATCTCAGCCACAGCTCATCCTTGCTGAGCTACAGGAAAGGTCACACTCATGACTACTGCACCAGGCTTCCTTCAGACCCTGCTTCAGGCTCCAAATGAATATGGAAGGCAAAAAGAAATGAAACCCAAAGCCAGCGTTGTAAGGAAGGGGAATGCAGCCGCAACATGTTATTACATTGAGAATGTACACGTTTGCCAAATACATCCTGCTCCTTTTCCACTAGCAGATAAGCCACAGGGAAAACAAGCCTTTGCTGTGGCTGTCAGCTGATGAGGTTATTCCTTTGGTTTTCACTGAGAAGTCTGGGGCTGAAGTTCCTGGAGTCCCTCCTTGCCTGTGTTACCCTGCCATGACTGTTACAGTGAGCTTCCCTCATTCCTGCATTTTGCCTTAAAAATAGCAAGGCTGGTCACAATGAGACAAAAGAGAGGAGGAAAGATGGCAGCATTCTCACTTCTGCTTCCTTGGTAGTAGTCTGAGATTTTTTTTTTTGTAGGAGGTCAAGCAACTGGGGGATCCTGAGGGTAAAGTTTCATGAGGTCCTTCGGGCTGATTGTGTGCTCTGCTACCCATTTGCAGGGCAAGGGCACTCTGTTTTCATACTAATGCAGCACTATAATGCTTTATGTTGTCTCACTCCATTGCTTGGTCTGTCTGGAATATGCCTTTTCTAATAAATGGAAGAAGGAGTTAATTTTGCATTTTAGAATTTAGATGATACTTTCACCAGGGCCTCTTTCAACAAAGTCATTTTGTTGTAATAGAAAATACTGAGATTTTATTTCTCTTTTATCTGATACAATACATTCTTACTTCAAAATAAGGTGACACAGCAGTTGAGTTTTCAGGGCCAGTGTAAATAGTATCTGCATCATATTACCAATGATGATACGATATTTGGACACATCTGTAAAGCTCACCTGCTGCCTCGAGTATTTTGGTGTTCCCTCATAAAGCCTGAAGAAAATAACAGCCTAATGGAAATGCATTCAAGGCAAAAGTCTTTTGGACGTCTATTTGTTTCTTTGGGATGCATTAGAGTACCAAGTGTAGAGTAAAACTGGGAGCAGGGTAGAGCCTCCACATCCTCAAGCCTCTGAAATGTTTGCAACCAAATTGCAGTGCTGGTCTGTGTATTTTAACAGGGTCACTGAGTGATAGCCATTTAAATCCTTCATGCTCTGCATCTTCCAAGTAATTGCAGTTTAAGGATTCATTTTAATGTTAATTTTCCCACTTACATGTTTGAAGCTGAGCTTGGAGTTATACAAAAAAAAGGCATATCTCAATCTGTTTTGAATCTGAAACTGACCAAGTGCCAGTATAAAAACAAACCCACGTTATTTACGCATTAAAATCTTTTACATTGTGCTTTTGAGGTGGTGAATGACAGAGTTTTCACCTTCAAAAATTACTCTTAAAAAAATAATCGGTAAGTTTTCTGAAGGACTATAAAACAAGATGTTGCCTCATGCATTCATGTCTGAAAGTCTGGTTGTTTTAAAGCAAAGCAAAGACTGCATGTTTACGATGCTTTATCTGGCCCAGGTCCCATCCAGCTTCTCAGTTCATTTTTTTCTTCTTTATATATATTTTTTTTTTGCCATTTTTTTCCAAAACACGGCACCTAAGATTAGTCCTATTACCTCCAGACACTAGGACTGACAGGACCTTTAGGAAAATGAAAACCACGAGAAGTTTTGTAATGACTGAGTGAGGTTGAAAGCTCAGAGCTGGGGCTCCTGGGTTCTCCCGACAGCAGCCCAAATCCAAACCCAAAAGAAGCGTAAGCATCCAGCTGGGGGCATCCCCCCATATTCTGCTCATGTCAAAGGGAAATTACAGCTATGAGGAACTTCAGCAAACCTAATCTCTTGGCCTCTTTCTCAGCCAGCACAAGTGTTTCTGAGGCTCTCTTTGCCCTCCCTACACATCTCCGAGGGCAATGCAGCTCCAGGCTGCACTTTGTGGTGGGGAGTCTGGCAAAGCTCCGGAGCAGTTTTCATTGGAGTGAGGATGGTTACTCTGTTTGCTTCGCAGTAACCCTGGAAGTGTGTTAAAGCCCTTGAGAGAGAACAGACACTTCCCCAGAAGAAGAAAAGAGGAACAAATTCCATCGGCAAAGGGGTTTTGTTATGTAAATAAGTGCTTTTGCCAGCTGGCCGCTGGGAAGAGGCAACCTCAGACACACTTGTTGCAGTGCTGGTGGAAGTGACTCTGGAGGCAGTGGGGTAGCTCCAGTGAGCAGAACTATCTAGAACGAGATGAAGTGGGCAGTAATGGCAGAGACAGTGGCCGGAGACAGAGTGGGATTGTTGGGATGCACGGAATGAGGAGAGGCTCTGAAGATAAGGAAAAAGCAGCTGAATAATGTTAGGGATTCAAAACAAATGGCATTCTTTGAATGGCAAGAAAGGCAGCTTCAGAAGCACGACAAAATGATAGCTGGACAGTAAAGAAGGCCAGTAAGTGAATGATACAGATTTTATTGCAGAAATATGCAGCAAAAGAATTTTATTACAGTCATGATTTATTAAAATGAGCTGGGAAGCGTCCCAGTTCAAGAAAGCTTTTTATAGAGGAGGCAGCCCACATATTGCCTATCCAATTAGCAAGAGAGATTTGTGAATATAGGATGTGGAAACTGGCAGCCACAGGGTGAATGGAAGTATGTCTGTAAATCTCATTTTGACAAACAAGAGAAAAGGCTGCCTTGGTTCATCACAGCCACTCCCCTGTCTGTCTCTTTTTTTTTCCCAGTCCAGAACTGAAGTGTTTGTCCCCTCAAACAGCTGTCCTGCCTTTGCTTCTTTTGATGCTGTGAAGTTCATCAATATTCATCAGAACTGGAGAGAGAGAGAAACTAACTTTCAGCAGGGGCAGCTGAGTGACAGACTGTCAACACTAACACCGACAACAAGACCAGGTCCTTTGCCTTTTAGCATCTCCCATCCTGGACACCTGCCCTGCTACCACGGTGCTTCTGGCTGGAGGAGGTCTACCAAGGACTGCAAGGACTCAGACGTGATGCTCACACTAATCTTAGCATCTCCAAACAAGAAAACAGGAAAATCTAAGCAAGCTTGCAAGGTGAGGGGCAGAAACTTTAAAGGGTGTGCCCTTGTGTCTAGCTTGTTGGCAAAGGAAAGCTTTTGCAATTCTTTGGAGAACTTTTCAAATACCTTGTTGAATTGTCTTAAAAAAAAAAAAAAGTATGAATAATTAGTTTTTACCTAGAAATTAAGTTTTTAAACCTGTGAACCTGTTTTCCAAATTTCTGGTCTGAGCAGACCAATTCACATTTTTCTTGCTCTATGAATTGGCTTCCTATTTGGTAAAAATGATAAGTAACTGCACTTGTTTTAGGATTTGCTAATTTTGTTTATGTGTTGTATGCATAACTCTGTATTGGGATGAGAGTCTAAAAGGAGCTTAGATTCTGTTTCAGAAGCATGACTTTCACTTAAGGAAAAGGCCGATGTTATGGATCTGCAAGCATTTGTCACCCTGGGAAGAGAAGCCATGAGAAGTGTTAAGCAGACACCTTGCAAGGATCTGCAAGACAACTTTGTCACAGCAGCAGAGACCAAACCAGCTCTGAAGCCATGGTTGCACCCATTCAGTGCCTCCAGTAAGTAGCCCTGATGAGGTGGGATGGTGAGTTCAAGGGCATCAGGGCTCTGCTCATCTTCTAGAGCTGATACCTAAGCTGTGCCCACCTCTGTGGAGGTGTCACACTGTCCCTGTGCTACCTGTGCACTTCTGACTCAATGGAGTTGTGGCATTGCATTTAACCGTGTCACCCCATGCATCTCTTGTTCCTTGTGATGGTTACACTTGCAGTGGTTCCCTTCAGATTTGAGGCCCAAGACCCTGCCCACAGTCTGGTGGTGTCTGTGTGACAGGTGCTACAGGTGGGTATCTACTTACTAGTCCCTGTGGGACAACTCTTAACTTACCTTTTGCCAGGTCTGGCTGGTCCATGCTGTCTGTGGCAGAGCAGAACTGATTCCACACATACCACGCCTGTTCCTTCACCACGATATGCTGCACCCCACTGAGGAGAATAAAATCTCACAGCTGTGCTGAGAGCCAGATGAACACTTTTGTTATTTCTGTACTGCAAGTAATGTTTGGTTTTTTTCAGGGGCCCTCTAGACCAACCAAATTAAGACATTTCTCCTATACATTCAGTGGCAGTCTGAGCATTCGGATTTGCTCTTTGGGGTTTCCACTGAAATTGTTGTGCCCTTAGGCTGTAGCTCAGTTATCTCAGGTAAATGCTGTAGGTACCCCAGAGTCTGAAGCTTTACGTTAGCTACATACTTACCTTACTGGATTGAAACTATTCATGGAACAACAATATTCTTCTCCCCTTGGAAATCTTTATCAAGTGAAAATGTCCATAAATCTGCATCCATCAATACAGAGAAAGAAAAACAGAAATGAACCCCCAAATGGTTAAGTACGTCCTTTTTATCAGCTGTCTGATATTTAGGACTCTCATTTTGTGAAGGACATGAAAAGCTGTTGTTTTTACTTTTTTGTTGGTGGTGGGGTTTTTATTTTTATTTTCTTTTTGTCAGATCCATTTGCCACCAATTCAGACTTGCTATTGGTTTGGGATCCAAATGTGAAACTGACCCAGCATCACTGAGATTTGCCTGATTTTGTGTCTGAGTTGGACTTGTGTTTGGCAAACGGGCACTTGCAGCTGATCCAAACCCATTCAGAAGCTCAGCAGATGCTTCTCTGAGCCTCTTCTATGTTTTAAAATGGAAACAAAGCTTAAAACCAGGTGCTTTCTGTGCTGTCCTGAATTATGGGGTTTATTCTTCTTGTTAAAACACATTTGACGCAACTTCTGGTTTATCATTTTCAAACATGGTAGAGTGAGTGTAAGATACCAGTTTCTACCTGACAAATGGTGATGGGACTCCAGGAACTGCTCTTTTCTCTAAGGCTCTGCTCCAGTTCTCTTGAATTCAATAACAACTCCCTCATCAGGGGGTGAGCAAGAGCTCTGTGTGTTGCAAGGACCCAGCTCTGCAAACAGAACTGAAATTAGTCATGGACTTTGCTGAAATCCTGCACACCCTGCATTATGCAGGAGTTCAAAAGAGAAGATCTTAACAATCCCTTATAATGTAAATCTCAATGAAAAAGGGACCCACACTTTTGAGATTAACCATCAGAGGACTTTTTTACAAAGAGTTTTCTGAGGAGGCAAACCCCCTTTAATTTTCTAGCCTGAAAGTATCAACAGTTCGGGGGTTTTGGGGAGGAAAAAAAAAAAGCCATGAAAAGGCAAAACCATTGCCACCATGTCAGCAGGTTTGCAAAAATAAAGAGAAAATGGGCTGCTGTATCATAGATATTCCATAGGATGCTTAGACATAATAATGTACTCATACATTTTATGTTTATCCAGAGTGATCACCTTAATACCAAGCTGAAATGCTAAGTGGAGAAAAAACTATTATTGTCATGACTGACCTGAATCTGGCAGGATTCTTTATTGTTTGTGGCTTATATTTTTGAAATTGTTTTTCAGCTACATAGTGGCTTCTCTGTAAGCTGAGCTCAGAAAATGAAAGTCAGTAACAGGAAAAGAAAAACCTGCTGCAAACCCATCTAAAGGCAAAAGGTTTAAACCTCTGGCTCACAGAGACTTACAAGAAAGCCACCATCATTATG
This sequence comes from Margarornis squamiger, assembly GCA_035222235.1. Classification (NCBI taxonomy): domain Eukaryota; kingdom Metazoa; phylum Chordata; class Aves; order Passeriformes; family Furnariidae; genus Margarornis; species Margarornis squamiger. Next base: position 61,982,787 of record JAWWTY010000037.1, read on the forward strand.
TTTGCAGTGATTAAAGGTGAGCATCTTAGCCCTGTGTGGGATTTCTTGCTTTTGAAACACATTTAGTTAATTATTACATCCTAATTTATTTTCTACCATAGAACAAGCCTTGCTGTGGGAAGCAGAGCTTAGGAAACACAAGATGGTGTTTTTCAGTGGCCAAGCTTCAACTATGGCATCATTTTTCGCAATATTAAACCTCAGAATCCACAAGGGAGGTACCATAATAGCAAAATGCTATTAAAAATGATGGTGTATTTTATAAGAGCTTCGAGCGCCTCTCATAATATTTGCAGATAATCTCAGTTTGCCAATTTGTCAAGTCATTATTCTCCATCTGTGATACCCAGTGATAACCAAATAGATTTTTAATTCATTTTTATCAACACTAGTGAGCTCATCGCTAATGTGTTGAAAAAACAAAATACAGGCCTTAAAAGTACTGTGAAGACAATATATTGTTATTCTAGCATGCACTCAGGCCTGCACAACTGCCAATTAAAATATTTATGTATTCACTTTAGAAAGACAGAGGGGTGATCTGCCTTTGTACACTACTATGCACACATATTTTTAGCAATTTTCTTTATAGGGTTAGTGATCATGGGCACGTTTTGTCTGGCATGAGACAATTTCGTGTAATGAGGTGCTTAAATTAAAAGTCAGTTGTTGCAGTTGGGCATTCACTCATACCAAATACACTACCTCAAGCCAGTATGAGCATGTGGCCTTAGATTCCCAAGTGACAGGCACTTTGCTGTCCCTGGAGAGCACAGTAAAAATTTAAACCTTTTTTTCATGGCCTGGATGCTGGCAGACATGTACACACATCCTTGCGCCATAGACTAAGCAGGAGCCACTTCAACAATGCATCAGAAGTTCCTTTAAGAAACAGGTGGAGCGAGATAAGTGGGAATGAAGGACTCCTCTCTTCTGTGCCTTAAAACTTTTGAGTACAGTATTCGTTTGGACGATAGTGATGTTAAGTAGCACTTTTCACACTGCAGCACCCAAAAGAATCATAGCATCTTCTTCCCGAACTGCACTATTACAGCTGGACACTAGGGAGCTCCTTTTACCAAAAACAGCTCAGCAATGCGAGGGGAGGTTCCCTGAGAGGCGCCTTCCGAGTATTCTCCCTCTTTGTAGGGGAGTTTTACTCTTTTATTTTTTTTATTTTTGTGTTCAAAATTAATATTCTCCAGGGAAAGCTGTTCTTGCCAGAGTGATGGCTGCAGCTGTAACTCCACATCTCCTACCCTCAACAAGGCAGAGATTTTGCAATTGTAACTTGGGAACTAATTATACAATTTCTGAGATAGCAAAAAATAAATCAAATGCTGCCAGCTTGGAAATGATAATTAAGTTTTCCTTGGAATGACAAACACACTCAATATGTGATTTATTATGACTGCTACTGTATTAATGATAGTAATAGTCTATGTCATGCACCTATGCAGAGTACATGTTTTCGTTTAAATTACCAGATTACAGTCACAGATGCAGGATGAATTCTAACTAGCTCTCTGCAGTCACTCTGCTGATAACCTTAAGCCTTACAACACACAAGCTATTGCTAAACACTACTGTATTAGCAAGCAATAGAACAGGATGAGGACTGGGGCTACTTTTTTTCATTAGCTGTATTTGACCCGTCCCTCACAGTTGCCTTTACCCTATCAATCTTTTATTCAAAACCAAAACAAAATCTCCTATGTTGTCACCCTAAGGGCATATGCATTCCTGCTTTGCAGACTCTGACACAAGCACAGGCTGCTGCAAGGTGCTATGGAAAAGTGACAATCTCATCCTATTCCCCATTAGGGATTTTGCTCTAGGTTTTATTTGCAGTTAATCTTGTCCTGAGGTTGGCAGATGGAGGCTGCAAGATTTTAGTGGGATGGCTCAGGATTTTGCCTCCCAAGCAAGTCCTGTCTCACTCCTATCTTGAAATCTGGAAGGCAAAGACTGAAAAAGTCTGTAAGAAAACTTCAGAAAGGTTGGGGGCAGCCTTGTTCCAGCCTCTCCTGTGCACTGTAGTGGTGGCTGGCCAGGGCAGAGAAATAGCTGGCACTTCTGGGACATGTAACAACATCTGCTACTGAAGCTCTTACCAGAAGCACCAGCACATTGATGCCCAGTTTCCTTGCTTTTCCCTCCCTTCCAGTGCAAGCCAGAATGGAAGAGCCAGTGAAATCTGGAGTGGGGGGCTTTCGTGCTGCATGCAGGTCTTTCTCCTCCCAATCCTTGTGTGCCCTTGGGCAGAAAATGGCCTTGCAATCAGGAGATGTGTTATTTTCTGCCTGCAATACTTTCTAGCTTTGGGTACATCTCTTAACTTTCCTCTATCTCTGTTGCTTCAATAACAAAACCAAGGTTTGCTTTCCTCCACCATTTCTTTGCCTTGTTCTCCTGCCTGGTTTGGGACACACTGCACAGGTGTGAGGGCTTGCAGCTCCCTGGCTGGTTTTAACAAGGGCCAGGATCATAACAAGGGTGCAGGTGCCTCTCAAGTTGTGTTGAGAGGTTGGTGTCTGTGCTGCTGGTGGCACAGCTGGGAGACCAGGCTGGCAGGGTGGTCCACAAAGTTGGAGGCTTGCTGTTCAGTTGCTTAGTTACACTTTCAGCTAGATGGACCAATTCATTATGGATTAAAATGTTCCAGACCTGATTAGATTACTTGCAGGCAGCCTGACAAGGCAAAACTATTTATTGTTGTCTTTGCCTGGTTGTAGAAGAGTTCTGCAGGAATGAGTCATATCTGATCAGGTTTACACAGAAAGCCAAGGAAGCAATATTGAGGTCTGAGGAAGCTTCTCTTCCGGGACAACTCGACTGTGTTAATGACAATGAACTGAATTGTGTCATGAACATCTTGTCACTTAGTTTCTAAAACCAGCATGTGACAGTGGTAGCTGAAAGACGAACTCTAATGTTTATTTCTTTGTTCTTTTCAACCCATGGTCCTCTGAAAATATATAGCTAGCTGGAAAGAGAGAGGATTTTCAGTGTAGGGCAGCTCCAAAGAAGGTCAGTGTGGGAGGTGAGAGGCTGCCTTTTGATTCATCTGAAATTCTCTCTTATGAACTGCACTGTGTGAGCCTTGGCCGTGTTGTCCCACAGCCCATGCACTGACTCCCATACATGCAGGGCAAGTTCCCAGCATGGCACTCATCGACCATCTTCCTAAATGACCTTGAGCTTCCGGGAGGATTCTCTCCTACTTTTGTGAATAGAGGGCTCATAATGACAGAAAATGTAACAAAATGCAGCAGTAACTTGCTGAACTGGAGCTAACAAAATGAAAGGGTGTGGTGAAGACAGAGCTGGCAGTTTCTTGCAAAACCCCATTTCTCAGAAAATTGTGTTTTATTGTTTCCAGCCCTGGCAGCTCACATTACACCCCAGCTAAACCTACCAAGGCCCTGTCATTCATCATTCAGTTTTATGGCATGACAGGAGTCTGCAAAATTAGAAGCCAGTTAAACAAATTAAAAAATTTAATGGAGTCCTCTGTCTGCATCTTGTGAAAGAAAAAAGGAAATGCCTTGGGATATCTTTTTCTCATAGGGAGGATCATATGGAGCTCCCAAAAGGCAACAACAGCAAGGTGGCCACTGGGGAGAGAGAAAATCTTACAAAATTTTATGAAGGAAATGAAAATATGATTCCTGTCAAGTCACCCCTCATAAGTCCGTCTTTTCTCATCAACATCTCAGACCATGTGATATTCAGAAAAACAGAAAACACTAGCTGTGGCTGTGAACTACTTTTCCCCTCTAGTTTTATTTTGCTTCAGCTATCCAGAGAGCAAATCTTTTGGGAAGTATCCAAGACCTCAATGTCTAAGGAACCCTTTCTAAAATCTAAATATAATAGCCCTGACAATTTAGCTGACATATGTGGTTATTTCAGTGACAAAGCATTCTGGGATCTTCTAATCCTCTTCTCAAAAAAAAAAAAGTCGAAAACAAAACCCTGGTATGACTTTGTCTCCCCCAAAAAAATTTGGTATGTGGTCTTTCGAAAAATGGCTCATTTAAAATCATTTTTATAAACCATTATTGAATGGATGGTGATCCATAGGCTATTCTTCTCATCAAGATGTCACCCACTGTCAGGCCTGACTAATAAGAGTTTATAGACCAGCGGTGAGTGTAAGCAGTCTCGGTGACATGAATACAAACTCAGCAGCTCAGCTTACTGCAGCTTAGCATGGATTAATTCCCCATGGCAGACACCAGCCTCATGCCAAAAAGGACTAACCCCATCTTTATGATTTTTCTCTTCTTCACAATTGTCAGTCTGTGTAAGTACAGAGACAACTAGACATAGGCCCGAATTACAAAGTGTGGATCTTTGCAGCACTTCCTTGAAGTTGGGCTGTGCCTCAGTTTTCCTTCGGGCTCCTCTCCAGTCCCCTCTCTTATAAAACCATTCAGTTTGCTGTGTTTTACCCTTTTTATTAATAGGTCTGTTTAAGCAGCAGTGATACAAATGACTCTCAGGTAATTAATGTTTTTCTCTCTGTCTTTTCTCAAGGAAGGATTAAGAGTATAGAGGTCTACTATGGTTTGGTAGAGTGGTTTGTTTGCTATTATTATCCTTTTTGTTTATACTTGAGGGTGTTGGCTTTTTTGCACTGAGAAGATGATACTGATGAGGGTCACAAAAATCCTCAGGTCTTGTAGAGAATTACTCATTATTCTTGAAGCAGCTTCCAGGGAAGCTCTGTCTTGGCGTATGTGACCTCTAATCTACCAAAGAAAAAGGTTGCCTTGTGCCTGAGGAACAGAACTCTGGCATGAACTTGATAATAGTTAAGATATGCTGGGTCATGGAGCATCTCTGAAAGCCTGGAGGAGAAACTAAGAAGGACCTAGGATATGGCAGTGAGGTCAGATGAACCTTGAGCCAGGACTGTGAATTGGATGTGATGTCCCAAGGATGAAAGAAAGGGACAGGTGTCATGTGCTGGGAGTGCTCTACTACAAATGACAGAAAACCCTACAGAGAGATGTTGCCAAGCAGGTTTAGTAACAGTGAGTATGCTAGATTTGCTCTCAAACTGCAACTTTTTGTTTTATTTCTGGGCCTTCCAGGCTCCAAATACTGTCTGGGAAGCTTCCAGACTCCTATTGAGGGATGCTAGGAGTGTTTCAGCTGAACTGCAGATGACTTTGGGCTTTGGGCTGAAGCCATGGGAAATTCTGTAAGTGCTAAACCAGGCAAAGCTCAGTAACTTTTTAATGTTTAAACATTTTAAAAAATGTTTAACAGTAGAAATTCAAAGGTTACAAGTTCCTATTGACTGAGAAGAAAGCTGGAGTGGAATTAGGTAGGAGAAATAAGATGAAACACGTGGAATGAGTGGGCATAAGAAGGTAAGGGAGACTCATCTCCTTGAAGAGAGACTGAAAGGAGTGAGTTCTGTGGTCCTTCTTAGCAGTAGCAGCTGAAAACCCTGAGCTCCTAAGTGTGCACTCATCTAGGGGAAAACTGGGAAAAAATCACACATATGTCTCCCCAGAGTATTTCAGGGGAGCCAAAATTTCATGTTCACTTGGATGAAAGGTGTGTAAGTATTGCTGGAGCATGTGGCTCATAAATCTTTACATTGCCAGGTTTGTAGCCCCAGAACTCTGCAGTAACAATGTATCAAATCTCAATGTGCTAAAAGAGGAGAGAAAGGTGATTTTAGCCAAAACAAAACAGGATTTGCACATGCTCTCACACCCTCATGTGTTCTTCATCCTGTTCCATCCCTGGATTAGGATTTATTTTTCTCTCCTTATCTGGGTGTTCGATAGCTCTAAGCCTTGTTCTTTTCTTCCTCTCATCACTTCTTTAGGGCTTTGGTTTATAGGCTTCCCTCTGTTTCACTCTGTCTTCAGTTTAGGCAGGTCCTGATAAGCTGCACATAGATGTGCTGGCATCTTGGTGCCCTAGGTGCCATCTGCACCTACCATTCTCACAGCGCTTCTTCTACTGGTCCTTCTGGTGTTTCCACATCTAATCACTTTCATTCAGAACGGGCTTGATATTTTTATTAATTCCTTGATTATTATGACATATTTTACCTGTCTGCAGCAGACTCGCAGGAGTGCAGATGAGTGCTGAAGAGCAAGGATCACTGGGAAGGGTCTGATTTACCCTACCACCCGTTTGAGGGTCACTTACATGCATGGTCTGTGGAAATAGTGGAGAGGGAAAAGGGAGCACAGAAAAGCTACTCCAATCATTCCCAGCTGCCTCCTTCTCCATGCTGCTTCTTCCTGATGCTGCTCTTCTCAACAAGGCTTTCAAATTGTTTCCTCTGAGAAGTCATAGAGAGTTTTATTGCTTTGATTTTTAATTGATCTATTAGCTGTCTGTGAATTTCTCAACTGTCTTGGGAAAAGGCCAGAAAGAGAACCAGTCAAAAGCTGACTGGTGTGATGGTTTTCCAACTAGCATACCTGGCTTAGGGGGTTGTAATTTTGCTTGAGAACTTACACAGCCAGAGCTCCTTGGTGTAAGAGGACTAGAGAGAAGAAGTAGAGCCCAGTGACTGATGCATTGTTTTATCTGGAGTGTTTGTTCAACATAAACACTAGAAAGGTAAGCATTGTAAACTAAAACTGTAGCTGCTTGCAAAAATAAAATCCAAAGAAGTCACCTGAAAAAAAAAAAAGTCATATTCCTTTCCCAGTAGCTTTTATGGAAACTTTCATCCTCCTCAAATTACAGTGACTCCATGTGGCTTATTCTACAATATAGATTTTAATATTTTTGCTAAAAATTTATTCCAGCTGTTGCTAATCATAGAGATATGAATAATATTATTATAGACAGTCTTGAATGGACTTCATGCAGATTTATTAATTTGTAATTTTTCCATCTTAAACCCAAATATTAAAAAAATAGATGAAAAGAAAGAAAGGTAATTGTAACCACTGGCTTCCACCTCACCATGATGAAATTGACCTTGCTTGGTAATCAGAGAATAAATGTAGAGATTTCCTGATTTTATCCAAGAGTCTGATTTTATCAGACCATTTGCAGGAACTGCAATTCAATCGAGTCTGAGGATGCCAGAAGATCTTATATATAAATCAGTTACTTTTAGGAGAGAATTGCTGCTGCATTTCAGCTCAGAGATTACAGAAAACAAAACCAACTGAATCTGAATAGGGAACAGACTTGAGGTCTTTAATCTCTGTTTTTATTTTGACATATGAACTTCCAAGAGACAATTGCATTGGGAAATGTATAGCCAAGTCTGAAGACTGAATATAGGGTCAAATTAACTGATTCAGTACAGTCTGAGCTGAAAATACCTCCTTTATCTCACCAAAATCAGATTCATCTTCGGAATCCAGTGCCTCCCTATAGGAGCAATATGAATCCTAACCCCTAAATATTGATCAGAGTTTCTTACCCTGCATTTGACTCCAGTGCCCTCAGCAGCTCAGCATCCAACTGTACAGCATCCACATGACAGTTTACACGTGCCCTTACACAGCCCCGTAGGAAGCATATGGTGTCTGAATTACTAATATCCATTTCTTGGGAAAGCTATCCTTTTAAAACCACTTCTCTTTTCCAAGGTCCCTGCTTTAACCAGCCTCAAACCCATTCTGATCTGCTTGTACTCAGAAACAATGTTCCAGGTAGACTGAAAATGTCATCCAGGGCTATGCACTTAAGTGAAAAAAATGTTGGGTCATTTCAGAATCCCGCATTTGCTTATCTAGAAGTGGGCCTATCTTGAGCTGGGTTTTCCCTTTTTAATTTTTGTGGTTCTGAGCCATTAACTGATTTCCATGAAATGCATAAAAAAATCATCTTAAACTGTCTTGTACTTAATCAGCAATAAATAGATGAATGTTACAAGTGATAACTCTTATGACTCAAGCCCTACAGCCTGCACTATTCTCTTGCTCTGCTGCAATAAAAACGATCTGTCAGGCAAGGGCAAGACTCAGGACTTTCTTTGGCTTTGGGAAATTTCTTTTGCAGTGCTTCCAGCAGAGAAAAAGTGCAGATCCTTGCTTAGTACGGAAAGAAAAATGCTTTCAGTCCTCCACTCACCATTTCATCACAGGATTCTGGACACTTAAATCATGCATACAAAAATGGAAAATACTAATCTCCTCAGCCAATGAGTGAATCTGCTGGAGTGGGCAACCTCAGCCACCTATGCCACAGCCTGCTTGGTAGGTGAAGAATCCAATTATTCTTGTTACTGGGGCTTGTCCCACCTTTGTATTGACCCTTACCCTTAAACAGTGACTACCAAACACAAGTCACTCTGTACTATTTGCTGGATGCCTCTCCTCTGTCAAATTGTGGATGTTCCATCCACTGTGGGGATTCAAAGACTCCATACAATCCTGCTGATAGACTAAGGCTTAACCCGGGTTTCTTCAAAGGCAGAAAATGCATTTGTTTCATGAGCTGAAAAAGAGATTCCCTCTAATCCAGTAACAACTATGGCAAGCTTTTTCTCAGCTTGAAATCTCTCATTTTGTGCAAGCATATGAAGCAGGTGACAAATGGATCTGAAAATGGGTCACAGAGGATTCTGTGTTACTTGCCATCTGTGTCAGAGATGTGAAATGAGCATCCATGAGGATCCACCAAGCAATGCTTACCATGTGATATATTCTTGTTGATATCACTTTGTAAATACTGAGGGGTTTGAATTTTCAGGGCTGATATTTAGCGCACACTGTGACTGCCATGGTGAGAAGGCTTATGAGGGGGCTGGGGTTGAACTTCAAATACTATATCCCTATTGAAAAGGAGAGGTCATCCTAAGGATATTGGATTTCTTTGTCTCCTAAGGATCACAGGACCAGGGTACTAACAAGTTTTCCTCTCCTGCTTATATTACTTTTGGCTCTTTGCCATAGTTGAAAGTGAAAGCAAAGCCATAGGAACTTTTGCTGGACTTTAGGAATAATTCACCAAAGAGAAACTTTCTGTCACCTGCATAGACCTAGAAGCAATTTGGTAACAAGGAAAAGGGATCATAATTAGGATTTTTCAGCCCAGCCTAGTAGAGTCTTTCGCTGTTGCAGTGCTCCCAGTAAATCTAAAGTTCAAATCCTACTTGACTAAACAGAAGTATGCCTGCACTGAACTCCATGCAGGGGCTCTGGACCACATGGATTGCTCTCTGTCTCTCCAAAGCTCTTCCAGTACAGATGGCTCATTGGATTAAAGATGCCAAACTTGGTTCCAGGTTTGTAACACTCCTTCATTTAGGATGGCAATTTCCTTTAATAGCTAGCAGAACCTGGTGTCTGGCTCATTCCTTTATTTATTTATTTATTTATTTATTTATTTATTTATTTTGCTTTTAACCATATGAACATAATCTGTATCAATTGAAGATTATATGCATGGCAGATACAGTTTCATCCTGGGGCTACTGAAATGAATTGCAGAACCATTCAGTAACTGACTACAAGCAGAAATCAATTGGACCAGTTACCAAATGACTTAGTTTAAATGTAAAATTATTTGTTCAGACAGCAAGAAACTATTTACATGTGCTACTTTTGAAATTTACCTCTAGCTATGACCATATGGTAATTTAACTTTTAAATTGTATTTACTGCATTCTTATACTTTAATCAGTCAATGCAAAGCTAAACTCTTCAGAGCTCGGCATTTAAGTTGGAAACTCAAAACATTTGCAGTTTCTCTCTGCCTTTGAGCAGTTGCCATCTCAGATAATAACAGATCAATCAGTGCTCAACCCTTTGAAGTGTATCCGCTCAAATGTGTCTCCTGCCTTGTATACGCTGCCTTATGTTTTACTCCAAGTGGAGCCTAAACTTTCGTGCTTCAGAAGTAACGAGCTCTGCTCAATTAGCAGAGCCAGGTTTTTTTGAGCATCACACATAATTAGTTTCAAGGTCTCTAGTTTTAACAGCCACTTGCTAATCTTTTTTATATAGCTGGCACGAAACTTGTGATTCAAATAGGGAGGCAGTGCTTCAACTACACGCTATCCTAGAACATAGCTAGGCTTTTCTGAGAAGTGATTTGGCTTCACATTTCAGAAGCAATGATGTGGCTACTTTAGGTACGGAAAGAATCAAGACTTGCAGAAAGAAGAAATACTTCTTATTAGACCACATATTTTTGGAAGTGGCAAAGCAGCTTTGGAGCAAATCATTCCATTGCTGTATTCTCGTTTTTCTCTCTTCCCTCTGCTTCTATGTATATGCCTGCATATACAGACTTGACATCCAATATACAGTGGTGTTCACTCTGTGTTCTTCTGCTCTCTGAATTCTTTTTGCTCTTGGTTTCTTAATAGGTAGTCAGGACTTCTAGGAACATGACAACTTGAATTCAATCTGTGATAGTGACTGCATGGTGAGGCCATGCTTCCCTCTGTAGAGAAAGCAGAGGATGATGTGTTTGTATATCAGCAGGTCCTAGTGTGAAGTACATGAGGTCTTCCTCAAGGGGTGGCCGGAGTATTGCTTTTTCTCTTTCAGACGTTTGCTTGAGGGAAGAAAGGAAAGATCTGGTCTGTCTTGGAGAAACAAGAATAGATTTTCTTCTCATATAAGAAACTTGGCAAATCCATGTACAAAATATTAAATGTAAGTGTAAAATTTATGCAAAAGTACACTTTATGTATATAATTTCAATAAGCGTATAAGAAAACAGTTTAAAAAATAAATAGGGTTTTTCTCCCTTGCAAACTCTAGGTTTCTGTGCCAGATGAATGCTAAGGGCCAGTGTTGGTGCCCTCCTAAGCAGAGTGAGGGGAAGGAGTCCTAAATGGGTCAGGACTGCCATCTCTCTCTTTTTGGTGTTATCAAGCATGGTGGGTTATGAAAGAAAAGAGGAAATTGTAGATCTGTATAAGAAGCAATGTTATTTATTCCATAGAGTGTGCCTGTTGTACTATGTCATGTTAGATGGCTGTGTATGATACAGTCATAAAATATTGGCAGGAAATTCCATGCTGAGAAAATTATTTTTTATCATTTCTTCATCATTTACCATTTTAGAACTCTGGCTTTTTTGTAAGCTTTATGTGAACAACTAGTTAAGGTCCAAGACTAGATAGCAGGACTTGTGGCACAGCAGGAACATGTACCACAGTCCTGGATAACAAATGGAGAGACCTGTCCCCTGCACTGATGCCGGGTTGCCTGATGGTGTCCCCAGGGCCTGTTTTGTGGCAGGAGCAGGCTATCTATCGGTGGGCTGCCCCCAGCCTGTGATGGAGAAGGACAGAAGGCTGGAAGATAACGGTGAGAAAGGCTGTGGGGACCCTAATCCACGGAGGGGGTGAACTAGAGGTATGGGGGTCTTGTTGGGAGGGACAGCCTACCAAGGCCCAGCTGGGCTGCTGCATGTATTGGGTTTGTTGGGGGTCACACCAGCAGTGCTGCTCACCCTCCATCAGGCTGCCTTGCTCGGTCACATCTGCCCCAGAGAACAGCTGGACCCTCAGCTGCCCGTTTCAGAACCACAGCAGATTGCAGGTTTTGTTTGGTGGACTAAATTAGAATTTCAGATATTACCTTCAGTCTGCTGTAAGGCAATTTCAACATTTAAATCCTGTACGTTGTCTTTGCTTTCATCAACAGTACAGTCCCTTCTTTCCCTCACCCCCACCCCCCAGTAACTGTCACCATTTTAATTCATGCCAACAAGAAGTCCCAGTTCCACCTTTAGGCATATGTGAAATAATGACTTCATTTCCAGAGCTGCTGGGAACTTGTGGGCTTTGGTACTTCAATGCCTCAGGATACCAGGCTATTTCTTTTCCAATACCCAGATATTGAAATCTAGCTTTAAATGTCCAAACTTTAAAACTTTGGTGAAAATCAAGAATAACACACCATCATGGATGGTCTCTCATGCTGGTGAAAGCTCTGGGTAGCCGACTTGCCTAAATGTCATCAGCAACTTAAAGGGAAAGTTTGAATTGGTGCCTCTGCTTCTAGTGGAGTTTCCTCCTGTCCCGGATATAAACACACTGTCCTAGTTGGAGTTAACTGTTATTTTTAGCTATGACAAAAGTGCATCTGAAAAGCCTGCTCTGTTACACTTGGAAAATACCAGATCACTCGAAGTGCCAAATACGCTGGGGGAAAAAGCATTCCTGGAGCGGGCTTGCCCCAGACAGTCTGCATGAACTCCTCCCGGCTTCCGCTCCCGTCCCTTTCCCGCACGCAGGCAGGGACACTCACACGCACACACGGAGAGCAGCTTGGAACGGCACGGGCTGGTGGTGAACCGTGCTCGGTATATCTTTTCTCAGATTCAAAGTATGTCCAGTACATTCATTCACCTAATTGAATCCAAGCCACTGTGCCAAGTGGTGTCACTGCTTTGGTTATAAGCAGGAGGTTTTCTTTAACTGGTAAAACCTCATTAATATAGTCCTTGTTTTTCTGTGTTTTGAAAAATCCATGAGTACATACCTTTTATACATTGCTGAATAGATGATCTGACCACAGTCTTTCCTTAAGTGAATGTTATTGGGAGTTGTCACTAACACAAGAAAGGTCATGTATGGGAGGGAATGGACATACTGCAGCTCTCAAACGATTTTGAAAGAGGGGCAGGCGATGGATCAGAGTAGAGAAAACAAGTTCCATGGCACCAAAATGCCTTCCCCTCCAGCAGGACACAGCGTGGGACTGTTTGGCACAGCTGACGCTGCAGCGTGGAGGGTGTGGGCCGGCACTGATGCCGTGGAGCAGCGAGGATGCCGTGCAGCAGCGTCGATACCGGATCAGCACGGATGCTGTTGGAACAGCGTGGGTGCCGTGGAGCCGGCTGGGATGTTCCCGTTCCCCAGGTGAGTCTGGCCCACAGGGAAGCTGCCGTGGCGGGTCGGAGGAGGCGCTGGCCCCAGGAGAGAAGAGGGTGGACAGGGGCAACCCGCCGCAGCAGGGTCCGCTCCGCGCCCCGCAGCACGGCCCCGCGTGGGTGCTGCCGTGGGTACTGCTGTGGATGCTGCCGCGGGTGCTACCCTGAGTGCTGCCGTGGGTGCTGCTGTGGATGCTGCCGCGGGTGCTAGGCTCAGTGCTACCCTGAGCGCTACCCTGAGCGCTGCCGTGGATGCCGCGGGGGCAGAGCACATCCCTCCGACGGGCCGGGGAGGTGGCGGCGGTGTGACATCGCGGCAAGGAGCATGCGTGCGGGAGGGGGGTGCGGGGGGAGGAGGAGGAGGAAGAGGAGGAGGAGGGATGGCGCGGGGAGGCGGCCGCTGTTTATTTGCAGCCGGGCAGGCTGCGGCTCGGCAGAGCGCGAGTGGCCGGCGGCGGTCCCGCTGCCCGCCCCGCACCATGCGGGCGCCGCAGCCGGGGCAGCCCCCGCGGCGCCCCGCGCCATGGTGACGGGCTCGGTGCGGGGCTCCCGCAGCCGGGACCGAGCCACGCCGGCCCCATCCGCATCCCCGGCCCCATCCCCATCCCCATCCCCATCGCCGGCGGGGCGCGGCGGGGCGGCGGCGGCGGCGGTGCTGGCGGGGCTGTGCGCCCTGTGCTACGGCAACTCCCTGCGGGGCGAGTTCGTGCACGACGACGTCTGGGCCATCGTGAACAACCCCGACGTGCGGGCGGCAGCCCCCGTGTCCGCCGCCTTCGCCAATGACTTCTGGGGCAAGCGGATGGCCGAGAACACCAGCCACAAGTCCTACCGGCCCCTCTGCGTCCTCACCTTCAAGTGAGTGCCCGGCGGGGCGGCTTTCCTTCCTCTCGGACCCCCTCCCGGCGCGGGGAGGCGGCCGGTCCCGGGACGGGGCTCGGGGACACCCCTCGGCAAAGGTCCCGCTCCCCTGGGTTCGTGATTCAGCATTTCTGCGCGGAGCGGTGCGGGACGGGGCGGGCGGGCTCGGGGCTCGGCCCCGCGGAAGTTTGCGGGAGATGAGGAGCGATGCAGGGAGCTCCGAGGGAGCACGCCGCTCTCCCGGCAAGTGCCTCTGTTTCCCGGAGGTTTGGGAACAAGTGTCGCCTCTTCCCCGGGCTGTCAGGGGGATAAAAGGAAAAACCGAGCGTTTCGGAAAGCGCTTTTGACCGAGAAAGGTGTTCACGTGAATTCCCCGTGAGTTCCTCCTCTGCTTTATCTCTAGTACTTTTCCTCCGCAATTGAGTGATAGTGCCAGAAACTTCCCGGGTTCTGTTTTGAAGCAGCCCCGTAGTCGTCCCTACCTTTCTTCCCCCCGCTAAGCGAGGGGTTCGAGCTCGCGGGTACCGCGCCGTTCTGTGCATCCCTCCGTCCCTCCATCCCTCCATCCCTCCTGCCAGCACCTGCCTTTCGTGTCAGCCACGGAGTTCCCCGGCAGTCTCGCTGCTTCAGATGTCCCCTGTGTACCGGGCAGAGTAGTTGAGGAGGAGTTTCGGCTCTGTAGGAATAAAGAGAAGTTGAGCAGCAACAATGTGGCAGTTACCGTCGCTAATCGTGAAAAGAAAACCTTGCCTGCCTCTCTCCCCGAGGAGAAGAATTTGTTGCCGATCAGCTTAGTTGCAATCCATACAGTCTGTCGTTCCTTTAGCTAGCTTTTTCTCTTTTTAATTTATTCTGACGAAACATTAATGATAGTGAATATAAAGCATGTTTTAGTTTTAAAAATGATGCATGTGTTTGCAGAGAGCTGTGCTGAAGAACTGGCACCTCTGGGTGATGTTTAGTGCTCTGGTACTGTTTGCAGGTGATTTCTAGATGCTCATTACAAGCTATGGCTGGCATAAGGAATGAACTGTATGGACAGAGGCCAGTATGCCAGGAGGATGTGTTACCAGATCCTGGTTGAGTCTGCTAATTAAGTAATTCATTAAAACATCTGATATATAATTTCATGAACTATGTGGAAATAGCATGTTTCTATGAAGCAAGAGCAGTTTCCGGGAATGAGGTATTCCTCTGGAATTCCCACGGAGCACTTGCTGCCCTTCTATTGTAAAGGCGGGCTTGGAGCCAAGAGCTATTGGTATCGGCTGCGTGGGGAAGCAGGACTGGAAGGGCACAGGGTGGCATATCCCCGGTAAAGCAAAACTGAACAGCACAGACCCTTGTAAACCTGATTGTTTAGGACAGGTTTTGTGCCTTCTCCTGGAAGGGGGTCTCAGCACATCTCTGTAAGGAACGATGGGGGTGTAGGTAGCCACGGGCAGAGCTGTCTTTGTGCACACAGAGTGCCTTCTCCATTGTGTGTCCAGCCAAACTTGTAGCTGGTGATCTGTCTAATTAATCCATTCCATCCATCAGTACATCCGGGGGTAATGTGAGATGTGAGTGAACCTGTGTGTATCACCACTGACCACATTGTGTGCGGTATTAGTGCTGTACTCGCCTTCCTAGATCAGGTTGCAGGATTGAGGTTATGTTATGCTAATGAGCAGAAGAATCTTCAACTTTAATAACGGAATGCTTTAGTTCCCATTTGTATGTATTTGAACTGGTTTTGACTTTGCTATTTAAAGGTGTGTGCATGTCTCAAAAAAGGATGAAGTGCTGTCTCTGTCTAGTCCTTTTTAGAAGAGAAGTGAGACTAATTTTGTGAGCAAGATTTCATTCTCATTTCTTATAATAACCATACAGCAAAGACATTGGGTCAAAGGCAGAGTCATTTGTTCACCATTTGGCATTGCATTTGGAATAGGGAAGGAATCGTTTATCTTCCCTGGCTGCAGTGGAAGATTATTTCCACCACGTCCCAATTATCCTTTCAGCTTTTCAGTTTCCACATTCTTCCATTTCATTTCTACCAGTAGGGT
Source organism: Margarornis squamiger (assembly GCA_035222235.1). NCBI lineage: Eukaryota > Metazoa > Chordata > Aves > Passeriformes > Furnariidae > Margarornis > Margarornis squamiger. Next base: position 61,998,533 of record JAWWTY010000037.1, read on the forward strand.
GTCAGAGGAAGATGTTAAGAACTGGGTGGAGTGGATCCTCCAAACCTAGCGCTTCCAAAGATGCCTCAGGGAGCTTTTGCCAAGCAGCGCTGAGCCTGTGGTTGAGCTGTGCTCTGCCTGCCTGAGCCATCCACCCCTGCCTTGCCCAGCAGGCAGGAGGTTGCTGGCTGCTCTCTGTCCTCCTCCAGAAGGAGAAAGGATTTTTACCCTGATGCTTGTAAAATGCTCAACAGAAATTGACTTCTAGCTGAATGGAAATGAATGTTGCAAATACTTTTGTTAGAATTTACTGCATCCGCTTAGGATATTTGAGAAAACTGTGTGACATGTGCTTTGCAGGATCTTGCTGAAGGAGGGAAGAGGGGACCAAAGTATTTTGGTATCTATTTTTTTTAAATTTGCTTGTTTTATTTAATTTATTTTATTGTACTAATTTAGTCAAATCCAAGGAATTTTAATAGCAGCATGAATCTTCCTGCCTGCCTAGTGGCTCTGCTTTGCTTGCATGAAACTTTAATCCGTAAAGGTTTGTTTTGCATCTTGCTGTACTAAGATTAAAGAATCTGGGAGATCTCCAAACCACATGCACAGAACAGATGTGAAAGGTGGGCTGAAATTTATATCTACAGATCCATCAATCCACAGAAAACTTTGTCTCAGTCTCTTTTCTGCCTTTGGTGACTGTGAAAATAAGATGAAGGACTCATGATGCCCTGTGGACTTTTCATTAGGCTGAACATATCCTATGTATAAGCTCTATATTCCTGAAATGATCTCAATTAAAAAAATTTATCACCCATCTGTCAAAAAAATCTGAACCAGACTTTGCTGAAATTGTGTAACAGTAGTTCAGTGTCCCTGATGAATTGGAAATCATAAGTGACAGTCCTCATTCCAGTAGATGAAGACTCTGGAGCCAAACAGTGAAAAGAGCTCAAGTATTTGACATTATTCACACCAGATCTGACACTATAAATGATCAGAGGAAAATAAGAGTGGCCTCTGTTACTGGAACCATTAAGCCAAACTTAAAATATTCATAGAACTGCTGCATTGTTCCGTGTGGGTTAACATCAGAAGGGGAAAAAAAGCCTACACATGGACTCTTGAATTAAATATTTCTTGCTTTGTGTCTTTGAACTTCTCTTACCTTTTCTCTTGACTTCTTAAAGTAAAGGAATGTTAAAACTAATTGGTTCAGGAGCATTCCTATTACATGTGGGTAACTGTTAGGTGACAAGTCTAGCACAACTCATCTGCACAGGAGGTGAGATGGAAGGCAATGGTTTTGCTTAGTCCATAGGAAAAACTTCATACTCTCTTCTCCACTTGCTGTCACTCAGAGGTGTTTACCTGCAGATAGTTTCTTCCCCAAGAAGCAAATCAATATACTTCTTTTTAAAGAAGGTGACTTTTTTTGGACTGAGGATATACTATTTCTTGGTGTCTTCCTTACAAAATGTTAAGATGAAGGGCAGGAGGAAAAAAAAGAAGAAAAAAATAAAAGAACTGCCAGTTCTGTAATTCACTCAGGATTTTATATTTAAACTGGGTGCTTTCTGTCTTACACCTTGTCTCCACTAACAGAAGTTCACTGAATCATTTATTCCCTCAGTAGCACTTAAGTTACTCCTTGGTTCCAGTGGTTTTGCAAAAATGTTTCTCAGCTGTTGAAGCAGAAGGTGCAATCCTCAGTGCTGTCTCACTCCCTCTTTCTCTTTTTGTATGCCAAATCCCCACTTAGATAGATTTTTCAACCCAGACACAAACAGGTGATGAAGATTTGGTGTAGTCAGCAGCACAGCACACTTGGTTTGAAGGTGTGCAGTGGCAGAGAATGGTGACAGTAAAGCCTTTTGAAGCCCCGTGGATGCCAAGATTTAAAGACTTTTAGTAAAAAAAATGAGCCTCCTGGTTTGCAGGTGGTTGAGAAGTGAAGGGCCTACCTGCTTAGAGCCTCGTTGGTGGTGCCAAGGCAGATGCTGGTGAGGGAGGTGCCTCAAGTTACAGCTCACCAGGAACAAAAGGAAATGGTAGTCACAGGTCTGGGACATGTAGCCATGTTAAAGACTTAGAAGGATGGCACTGGGCAGAGAAGCACAGCAAATATCTGGTCTTCCTAGAAGGAGGTGGAAGTGGCTGTTCACTGGGAATGTGCTTGGCTCTGTGAGAAGGGTGTAAGAGTGTCCTCTCCAGCTGCTGCTGGGTGGCTCTGGTGGCCAAGGAGGAGAGGAGCTGGGGGCGATAAGCTGAAAAAGGGAATGCAGCTCTCTCAGCAGAAAATATGTAGACACAGAATTTGTGCACAGAGCTATCCTATTAGTACTCTAGCTGGAAAAAAAATGGGGGAAGAAGATAAATTAAAAAGTCTGGGCTGTGTTCAGGTGCTGACTGCAGAATGGATAACCCTCCAGGTCTGCCCATAAAGGCTACTAGCCAGTGATGGCTTGGGTATGTACCTTCCTGGGAAGTAAATGGGACCCTTCAGCAGGAGTTCAGTATTCTGGGAGGGCACTGAGAGCCTAATGTAAGACTACCAGTGACTTCAGGTCAAAGCCTTAAGTGACTGTTAGATGTAAATACATAGCCAAAGAGAGACTTGATTCAATAATTCACTGCCAGCCTTCTGATCCATCTAGTTGTTTACAGCTGATCCTTCTGTTTTTTCAGCTGTATCAGTGGCATGAGTTTCAAGGACAGGGAGCTTAAGAAAACCAGAACAACCTGGGGAAGGCAAAAAGACCTTAGATTTTCTTTGTTCTTGATTTAATGCTATATTACAGTTTGACATCGCAGGGTAATATAGTGGAGCTATAATGTGTCAGGTTAAATACACAGTGCACAAGTATTTTCTTCACTCTGTACATCACAGTGTTTAAGATTGTGTCAGTATTTCTCTTGTACAGCATAGTCTACTATTTCTACCCAAGCTGTGGCAATCACTCTCCACACTGATACTGTGATACCTGCCATGAAATTGATGTAGTACTGCTGTAGCCACACTGGGCGAGGTAAAGTTTGTGAAGAGAAGCAGATGCTTTTTTAAGACTGGTTGTGGTATAGTTGGAATATACAGACATATCTCTAAGCACATAAGTTTTCCTTTTGACCCAGAGCAGAATGCCTTCCTGACATTTCAGGTTTCTCCCAAAGCTTGGTGCTTCAAAGCTTGTTTTTTTTGTTTTGTTTTGTTTTGTTTTTCCAGGTGTACAGAAGTCACCCACACAAATATAATTTTTATAGCAGGTGTCTGATTCTTTTGGTTGTGGGTTTGGGCTGTGTTTCTCTAGGGTTGCTTGCACTCCCTGGAATGAGGGCAGGATTGCTGGCAAGGGTCAGGGGAAGCTCCCTGCGCAGGGATGGGGGGCACAGACCTGGCTGGGGGTCTGTGCTGTCATGCTATTTGCAGCCAAGCCCAGAGGTGAGGATCTGCCCAGTGGTGTGTACAAAACATGTAGGAGTACTGCCTGGTCACATTTTCTCAGTCCTCAATAAAATTTGCCTGTCTCTTGAATTAAAAGCCTTTTATGAGGGGAAGAGTTCACTAATTCTCCTGAATGATTTGTCTGAGGTGAATCCGGTCATGGTTATTTTTGCTGCTTGCTTTAGGGGTGTTTTGTCTCTATTCAACACCTACCAATTCCTGGGGATTTTCTTTCACTGGGCATTCTATTCCTCTTGCACCAATGTCACCCTTGATTTTCTTTGGTCATCTTTTACCTAAAAGGCTCAGCTTTCGACCAGTCTTCTAACCCACAGGAGCATCCTTGTCAATACTCTTTAGAGTCCATGAAAATAAAGCGCTCTGGCTGCTCCTGGTTAGCTAAAGGCATTTCTCTGCATTTGCTCCCTCTGTTTCTTGCTGCTTTCCTGGCCTTTCTCATTTATTGTCTCACAGACTTAAAGAAAGGGAAAAGAGAAAGGGCTGTTCTCTTTTCACTCACTTTATTTGTTTTTGTTTTGTTTTTCTTTGCTTCTGTTTAAATTAAAATGGCATTTCCTTCATGGTCTGCAGCTTATTTCAAACTTATTTCAAATTTGGTGGAAAACCGTCATACCTCTTTTGAAATACTATCTTTAGGTCTAATAACTTTATACTAGATTTCTGTTAGTGTTGTTTTCTCTTCTTGATGAGTGACTATCTTAGCTTGGGTCTTGATCACATCTCATCTCTGCACTCGGAAAAGGACTGCCTGATTGATGGCTGCTCAAGAGTTTCATGAGATGTTGGTTTCCATCACTGTATCGCTCTTGCTGAGATGCTGTTCAAGAACAATTTTGAAGACAAACTGCCTTTTGTTCAATATCTCAGTAAAATGACCCCTGGTTTGTCAGTTTGTAACTTTCTATCATCTGGATTTTTTTTTTCTTTAGTTTTCCAAGTTTGTGGAGGCAAGTCTAAACTTGTGTGAATGATGCTCTCATTATTCTTAACACAGGAATGATCATCATACCACACTATATAGGGTTTCACTAGAAATTTCTGCCCTGGCATATTTGCTGCTTTCAAGGTGCTGCTTCTTCCCGGTCTAATTGTGATTTCTGTTTTCTTTTCCTAACCCTGCTGGAAAGCAACAACCTGCTTTGAATGCCAACGCTTAACTAGTGCTCTTGTAAGTGATGACTGTTGTGCTCGAAGGGAATTGCTGTACCTTGGGAATTGATACGGCCTCTGTCTTCTCACCCATCGCCATTATAGCAAATCAAGTAACAAACCATTTAAGCCTTATTGTCCATTTAATTTTGAGGCATTGTACTATACTATGGAAAGATTATCAGCACAAATCAGAGCAAAGTGCTCTTGCACTGTGGGGGAAACTCTGCCCTGCTTGTGCTGGCTGTTGCACTAACACTTCTGCAAAGGGGCTTATTTTCTGTTTACTGCTACGGGTTTTTCATTAATCTTTAAGCTATTTCCACATAGAGCTTTAACCATTATTGCCACTGATGCAGCTGCACCTCTTTTGGAGTGCAAATGCTCATTTTCCTGGCACGCATTATGTGCATCTGTGGAGTGTATAAGGAGATTCCACCATACATTGAAATCGGGTATTACTTGCATAAAGTTTGCCATATATAACACACAATTCCAACAGGAAAAGAAGATCACAGGAAACTTAATGCATTCTTATGTTAGATTAATTTATATAAATCTGTATGTGAGCCTTCCTGTATAAAAACTGTGGGGGTTTTATGAGGTGTAGGATGCTCTGAGACTTTCCATTAAGTGTTACTTGCTAAAACAAATTACCATTATTATCTTTGCATTTCTATTTCATAACATGTTGTGTTTCTCTGTTAGTCTTTTGAAAATAATAAAACAGATTAAACTAAACAAGAGCTGCCCAGGGATAATAACAATTTCTATAAAAAGAGCAACTTGCCAATTATAGTTTACAATATTATTAAATCATAACAGGCCTTAAAAAGGGTTGAATGAGCTTTTTGTCTACAAGTGGAAGAAAAGCCCTATATTAAAGCCCAGGGGTGCTGGTGATTATATACCGTAACTGGATATTTATGGGATTTGTCTGTGAGCCTGTGCTCTTGTGGCAGAGACCCCTCTGGTTCTGGGTCTGTGAGGACAAAGTCACCGAGTCCCACTCTATTTCCAGGGCCTCTCTATAGGCAATTGCTTACCCAGATGTGTCCCTGTCTGATGACTTATCTAGAGGAGATGTGAATTCCTGTGGCTTGAGGGTGTCATGGTGCTTGGTCTTGGCTCTACAAATACAATTCTTTGAGGCGGCTGTGCCAGTGGTTAACTGTGGGTGCTGATAGATGTTGCTTTTTTTTTTAAGAGCCAGAATGATTTGCTTTCTGCTGGAGAGCTGTTTTACAGGCTCTACTCAGTGAACCTTCAACAGCTGGTGCCTGTGAAAGTCTCTTTCTGAGAGTGGAGCTGCGTAATTCCTTTTCCTAAAGTAGATGGTGAAGGAACAGAAGAGTTACTATAGGGAGCAAAGCAAACTATACTGCTGTTCCTGGAAAGCATCCATTAGCCTTAATAAAATCAAGGGATTTCTGTGTTAGACATGTATTTCTTGTTTTGGTATACCTACTGCTTGGGCACATAGTTTTGGCAGTGCCCTGCCTTGGGTGGGACACGCTGAACCACACATGCTGCAACACAAAGACAAGCACTAGGACAAGACTCTTGGCTTGAATACATGTTTCAGTGCAGCCTTCTCTCCCCAGTGGGGCATGTGATTGATGCAGGGATTTCTGTAATCAGTTTTTATTTCAGTTGTAGCTTGGGTGGTGCTGATCAGCTCTTTTAGAAGATACCTGTCAATGTCACCTAGTATTGAGAGACTGCTCTTTGGTGTATGTGCTCTTTTCCTCCTTTGCCTTGGGTCTTTCCAGGGCCTTTGTATTTGAACTGCCATTTCCCATTTCTCAGGAAGCTTAGTGCACTCTTTCACTCCAGGGGCTCTCCCAGCAGAGGTGTTGAAGCAGTGGAAATACTCTCCAAGTATTTCATGGATGGCTCCTTAAGGAAAGACCTCCATGTCCAAGATTGTTGTGTCTCCTCTTTCAGATTTCTCTATTCCTAGGAGCATCACCACCACCATCACCTTCAGAATGCTGTTTGCAAACATAGCTCTGGTTTGACAAGCAGGCAGTTAAAAAAGCTTGGCCAGCCCAAAGCATCTGCTCTCCTAGCTGTGTGCTCCACCAAGGCAGTAACATGTACCTTACAGGCTCTGCTTTAGCTCACAGAGAGGTTATCATCTTCTTGCAGAAGTGGCCAATGTCTTCCAGCCTACATGATCCAATTTTCCCCATTTGTGGGCCAGTTTAAATATGGAAATACAAGGACAACACCACCCTCAGCCCCCTCCAACCGAGTATGGTTGTTGCTTGCCAGAACTTCTATTCATGAACATTATGTTGCAGAAAGACCACTTCTTCCTTAATTTTGAGATTCATATCTCTGTTTTACTTCCTTTGTTTGCTGAACTGTATACTGTGTATAATTGCTACATGTTGCTGCCAGTAAACAAAGACAAGGGTATTAAAGTTTAAGAAGGGAGAAGTAATTTTTTTATTTACCCATCCTCTCCTGCTCTCCCTTGCCCAGAAGTTGCTCCATAGTTCCTCTGCAGTGGAGCAAATTTGGCTTTCCATAGTAGGCTGCCTTTTTTCCCCCATGGGTGAGAGAGTGTGCTGGGGAGTTCTTGTGACTTGGATTAGAGCTGTTTGGAGACCCAGATTTGCTCACCCATTTGACGTACAATAAATTTAGCCACTGCTAACATTTCAGCATCATTCTGCTGGGATTGTTTCAGGACAAAAGAATGTTTCCTTTGTTGCCATGTGGCCTAATTTCTTATGACAAAGAGCTTTAGCAGCAAAAAAACACTGGTGTGAATATAGCACCTGCACACACTCATGTTTAGTGTTCATGGACCACCAAAGATGGTATTTAAAACATACACTGAGGTAAGCTTGCAGTCTGATTTTGCTGTTTAATGGAAGGCTTATCTGAATAACATGGTATCACTATGTTTGTGTTTTGTTCTGCCTTTTTTTTTTGTTTACACAAAGAATACACGGGGGAACAGCCAAGCTGCTAGGCTGATGCTTTTACAGAGCTGTTTTCAATAATTTACATCAGGTAACCCACAGCTTACAAGCCTCATTGGCTTAATGTTGACTCTAAGAAGGGGCGTGAGGAGCACACCCTGCCTTTGGGATAGGGGACCTGATGGGGGCAGGAGGATTCCTGCCCTGTAAGGTTCTGCCTCTCCTGCCAGTAGAACTGTTTTGCAGGATGGGAAGTGATCAGATGTGATCCATGAAGACTAATGACAGGTTTTTTCCAGAGTATTGTCAGATGTCATGGGTTTAGCGATTGGTTCTCACAACATGGCCAAACAGATAAATGAGTCTCACATTTTGGTGCATGGTTCATATCGCCTGATGGCCTGAGGACTTGTCCTCACTGTCCTCGCTTGCCTGCATCTGCTTACTACACAAATCAGGTTGCCAGAGCACACTTTGGCATTTGAGGGGGAATGATAGTGATGGTGGATTTACAGCCAGAAATGATTCCTTTGTACAGAGAACGTGTCCTGCAGGTGATCCCTGCCACTGTGCACATCTGCAGGTGTCTCTGAGCAGGATCTTTGGCTCCTTTGGGGCAGGGTGACACTGTGGTACCCCTTGTTCCCCTCTGTGTACTGAAAGCAAGGTTTGGGCCTGGGGGTTCCTGCTGCTGCAGCTGAAACTCTGGCTGGATGTCTGTTCCTGCCATTTGTTGTAGTTTGTCAGTCAGTGCTGGTAGAAATGAAGGAAAGTGATGGATGTTGCTGCCCTGAAGTGGCTTGCAGGAGAAATGGGATAAAAAAAGAAAAAGCCCTTACTCTTCATGTATTCTTGAATCACACAGACTGATGTCTTGTCAAAATGTAACTGCATCAACCCGTACTTCAAAGGGAAAGGTCAAGTCATTCTAAAGTCTCACTTTTTCCCAAACTTTCTGAGTTTCAGCTGTTGCCTCCACAAACACTCCTGTGGGAGCACAGCAGGAATGCACAAGTAAAACTCCTGGTTTTGGTAAAATTAGATTGGCCTGGGAAATGCAACCCAGGACAGCTAGTACTCTGTTGCTTATGAATAAGGAATGTAGAGAGTTATTTATAAAAAACATATGTTGTCTGGCCCTCACAGACCTCTCCACACCTCCTCTGTCTCACAAAAAAATTAAGGTGTTTGCCTAGTAGCAACAGCTCAGTGGCTTTGCTGTTGCATCGTGTATGTCATGGGAGACCTGGAGTCTCTGAGTAACAACAGGAAGGATTGTTGACCCTATAGCATGTCTACAGCTACATTTAAAATATTTAGATTGAGTTGTCTTTTCATTGGGTACCTTGTAATTTTTTTTTTTCAAAATATGCCATTTAACATTAGTTAAAGGGCATTTTCCTAAATTCTTTGTTCATATATGGAGTTTTCCCTAGACAGAGACACCACATGTATGTGTGTATATATGTGTGAGTATATATATATTTGTCCAAACGTACAGATGCTGTTAATACTTGAGCGAATTATCTTCAACTGCATGTAAGGCAAAGCTTGTCAGCAGCTGTTAAGCAAGCTGGCTGTAAAAAACAGTGACCAGAAAAATGTGTTAATACACCCTGTCAAACAAATGTCATAACAGCTTGTTACATTTTATTTCGACAAAAATAATGAACCCTAATTGTCTCATTGAGTCTAGGGTGATGTTAGCTATCTTATCTTTACTATCAATGTCCTTATAAAAATGATGAGAACTATTACACGAGCTTCTTTATGTAGTCCTGATGTCAGTAAAGTGTTTAAATAAATGCTTAACCTTCAGTATGTGAAAATATTCTGAAAGTTAAATGGGAATAAATGCCCCTGTAATGCCAAGCAGATGCTCCAGTGCCTTACCAAGTCCTTTTCCTGGCTGTTCACAAGCAAAAACATCTATTCCATAGTAGAAAATAACTACCTGTATTGTAAAGCTGCCACGTGTCTGACAGGACTGCAGAAGGTGCCAAGGGGGAAATAGGACCAGTGCCATACTTGTGATGTTGGCTGGGGTTATTTGCTGCTGAGGAAGCACAGGCATTGTCTCACTGCAGTAAACTGTACTGGGAGGACACAAGCCTCTCCCATCTCCGTGTCGAGAAGGTTGCCAAATGCAACGGCATATTATAATAACTGGGGAAGTGATTTCTCTTTAATCAGATAAACCAGAAGTTTAGAGCAATTTTCAGTAATTAGTTAAATAGCACTTCTGTTAGGAGACTGCAGATCGGGCAAAAGACATAATTTAGAGTATTTGAAAGAAGTCCTGCTATTGCAAGACATTTCCAATCTAGTAATGGTTCTGTTTTGTTTCCTTACAGGTTAAACATATTGCTGGCTGGTATGAACCCCTTCTATTTCCACGCAGTGAATGTAATTTTACACTGTCTAGTGACTCTTGTGCTGATGTACACTTGTGACAAAGCTGTGTTCAAGGACTGTCGACTTGCTTTTGTCACGGCGCTGTTCTTTGCTGTGCATCCCATTCACACCGAGGCTGTAAGTATGTGGCACAGAAGCTAAAAATAAATTCATTCTTTAAAATTTTAATTTTTTAAGGAAACCTCTGAGTCATGCAGAATATGGTACTTGTGATTTTTGCTGTGGAGGAGCAAAAGTGAGAATGTACTATATTTAAAGTGATTTGCAGGAGTCACTAAGAAAAATGTGTATTCATACTTGCAGTCTTTCTGCTCTGGCACTGAATTCTAAATGATGGTCCTAATCAGCAATGCTGGGAATAAATGGACAGTCATGAGCCTTCTGAAACTAAAGACCGTAGTGAGGCTGTGCTCTCCTGCTGGGATATTGTTGCATGCCTTCAGTCCTCTCCTATAGTCATCAATTTAAGGGAGAAAAAGTGAAGGGAGCATTAGTGTGTATTCTGGAGGTGCTCACTCAGATAGAGGTGATATGACCCATGGATTAATTTATATTGATTTCAATTAAAAGCCAGGAGTATCATCTTCAGACAAAAAACTTCTTAGCTTAATGAACATCTGGATAACTTCAGAGAGCAACAGCTCATAGTGGAAGTTTTTCTGTTCTTACAAAGAAACATTTACAGGCATAGTCATTCTAAAACTACAGTCTGTTAGCATGAGGAGACACTTCTGTAGCTAAAATGAGTCTTGCTGTCTGTGAGAAGGAAAGGCAATGTCCAGCTATCCACACTTAAAAAAAGAAATGCACTCGTTAGCTGAGATACCACTGACATCACATGCGCTCATTACAAGCCTTTGTAAACGAGGGAAACTGCTGCTGCACTGAGAACTTTTGAGGAGAGATTACCTTAATAACAAAAAGCCACAAGCTTTACAGTTACTCCCTGTGCTGTGTTGTGTGAACTAATCAGCTAGGCTGCTTTTGATAATGCAGCTTTATATTATGAGGGAGGTTTTAGAAGAGGCACTCTTTGAATTTATTTTTGTCTGGGTCAGAACTTTAAAAGGTTAAAATAAATGCCAGAGTGCTGAATATAACTTAATTATGTAATCTCAAAAGGGGTGAAGTTTCAAAGGGCCTTTCATATTTTTTATGAGTGATTTTTAAATCTTTATGAAATAGGATATTGAAATAATTGTAAAAAAGAGTGTTGATTCATTCTTCTTCAGTATTCTTTTTTACAAAAAGGTTTGGTTAATTAATATATAGAAAAAAACTCCCATAAACTCAGATTGTTTGTAAAGAGAATAAATTGCATACCACTGTATCCCTTTTTGGTGATAAACTTCATTCAAATATTTTTATTAATTCATTCCTATATAATAAATCTTTTTCAAAGAATTGTTTTTTCAATAGTCTTTAACAAATATCAGTTCTGGGAGTTGGATCCATTTCTCATCTGAGCTTTATTATACAAAATTAAAACAGATTCCTGAAATTGGCATTGTCTATGCAACTTTATTAATATTTTAATAAGAAAGTAAGGAATGACTTAACTGTTGGCTTACTCATTTGTTTTACCCAGTGAGAAATGCAGCAGGCAAAACTGAGCATGTCCTACACTATCCAAGTAACATTTTGCTACAGTGAGGGAGGGATAAGACTGAAAGATAAAACGCTTGTAAGAGCAGTTAGCATGGATTGTTGAAGCAGTCACTGAGTGTGCATGCCTTTTTATATATGTTTTTACACCTGTGTGTGTCTTTTGCTTTCAGGTAACAGGTATAGTAGGCAGAGCAGATGTCCTGGCCTGTCTACTCTTTCTGTTGGCTTTTCTCTCCTATAATAGGTATGTGATAATATCCTGAGATTCTCTAGTTTGAGGAGGGGACCAAAGGGAAACCTGTATGGTTTTGGTTGTTGTTGGCAGAGGTACTTCCCCCAGCACTGCTGCATGGAAGAGTCCTGGTCCTTGCTTTCAGCCACAGTGATGCTTATGAGAACAAAGAAACATAAAACCAGAAGTCGACATTTATGGTTCCCTCTTCCATTGACATTACAGCTGATCATACACCGGAGGAGGGGTTATAGAGCTAAAAATTATAAAGAAATGTTTTCAACAGAAGACAAATGATCTGTATGTAGAGTGAAGACAAGACAGACACATGCCTGCCTTTGAAATATGTGCTGTGACTGTAGGACTCTGAAATACCTGGTCTGGGAGAATTAAGGATTTCGTCTAGACCATTAGTCATCCTTTTCAGATGAAAACTTGGCACTGTTTGCTGGTCTGTGTTCTAAAGCTGTGACTGAACAAGTATAGATACAGAAATAGCGTACTTGGATGGGGTTTCTGTGCCTTTTGCATTATTTGCATTTAGAAATAACATTGTTTGCATTTAGAAATAGCACCGTGTCCTCATGGCCACAGGGAAAAGCTGCTTATATCCCTACATCCCTCTTGGGCTGTTTGCTACAAACCCACAATGCTGTTTTTATCAGAAGTTTGCAGTGGTATAAAACTGGTAGTGACCCTGCAGGAACCTGCCTGTTGATTTCTGTTCTTTCTTGTTTCTCCACTCTGACACAGGCTTGCTGCCCAGTCTGTTAATGATTAGGACACATCTTTGATTCAGAGGAGCGTGGGTGGGATGGAGTAATTTTTGCTTGCATAGTGCTTTTTGTGACGTAAGGAGAAATAAGCATGTGTATGCTAGATGACAGAAAGCAGGTGTTTTTCTGCCCTCTCTGTCTTTGTACTTTGTGTTCCTCTGACTGTTTCAAGTCCACTTTATTTTTCTGCTTGCTTTTTCCACCCCCTCTTGTGCACCAAGAATTCAAGCAGCTCTCAATATTTGTGTTTTCCTTCCCTGTCCTGTGTCTAAACCTTTTCTCATTTATCAGCAAACACTGTACATTGTTCATGTCTTAACATGTTCATGTCAGCATCTCAAGAAATTAAGGAAGTGTCTCAGTATATGTGTGAATGTAGTAAACATGAAAATAATAGAGAAGTGAAGATATTTTATGTCAATTCTATTTTTTCAGGAGTGTGGATCAGCTTTATGTTGGGGAACATTTCCCTCCCACTGCCTCCCCATTCTTTTTGCTGCTTAGTTTATTCCTTGGGACGTGTGCAATGCTGGTGAAAGAAACTGGAGTCACTGTGTTTGGTGTGTGCTTGGTTTATGACTTCTTTTCCCTCTCCTACAACGGATTCAAACTGTGAGTAACTTGTTGTGCTTGCTGTGCTTTTCAAGCATTTCTACCTGTGTGTCCAAAATATATATTATTATATATAGTACTGGCGAAGATGGACTTGCCCTGCTGAATCAGATGACACATATTTGACAAATTTGGAAGCATCAAGTGCTTTCAAACCAATTCTGTGGGGTTTTTTTAGGAGGGGAAAGATGTTTGTTTTTTTGTTTGTTGCTCTCTTGCTGCCTGAATAACTTATGCTGGATAGGTAGACCAGATGTGAAGAACTGAACTCAAAAATGCTCAGTTCACTCTGGCAAGACTAACATTTATTTTTTCTGAGGAAGTTCTGACTGAAGCATCAATATCTTTAAATTTCTCTGGCTTAACTCCTTCCATTAGCAATGCCTGCTTGATTATTCAATCACAATGTCATGGGTTTTGAAATATTGTGTGATGATTAGTAGTAAAATCAGATTTGATTTTTTTCCCTGTCCTTGCAGAACAGAAAAAAGGAGAAAATATCCATCCAGTTCTGGAATGGTTGGAATAATTAGCAGCTCTCAGCAATTACTGGAGAAAAATTAAATACTTTGAAATTTGTACCCCTCACCCACTTTAGTGTCACAAATAACTATGCTATTCTCTATCTCTGTTAAAAGTCAGAAGTCCTTTGTTTTATAGAAGCTGTTTTTTTTATCTGTTTCTCTCCCAAAACATCTCTGGTGCAGGTCCATCAATAAGTGGATATAAAGCTTACTGCCACTGAGAATGGGAGGTCTTTGTGTTCCCACTGGTGCTGCCCCACCAGCTCTGGAACCTGTCACACCCCTGCATGAGCTCATGTACCTACTTTATAAAAAACCTAGGACACTACAAAAAAGGATACTGAATTCATGTTTCTGCAGCAGTGAATTGAATCAGCTCCTAGAGGTGTTTGGGGAGTGCCAGAGTTGGCACAATGAAGGAGCAGCAAATGTAGGAAGGAGAAGAGGGAATCTCCTCTTAGAGGACCATCTGGTTTCCCCCCTATTTCAGCCCTTTCTCTGGGTCCTAATGAGAGACAGGCCATGTTTTAGGCTCCCCTGTCCTCCCTCCTCCAGCCTCTCTAGCAGCAATAGCAATCAGAGGGCAGGTACGATGGATCAGCAAAGGATTTCTCCTCCTTTGACTGGATAAGTAATTCCTAGTGGTGGGCAAGTAGCCAGAGAGATTTCTGGGGGCTGACAGCCGGCACGCTTGTCAACACTTGCATTTACAGTCTGACAGGCATGTTCCAGGAGCTGCCTGGGTAAAGGGAACACAACTGTTAATTAATTGGTGGAAAATCTGTGCCTTCCCCTTTCCCTCAGTCTTCCCCTTTCCATAGGTTCACATTCCAGTGCCCTCTTCAAGTTATTTCTTTGCTTTAGTGGCATCCAGTTGCCCAGATGTGGCACTTACTTAGCTTGTAGGAATGAAGCTCTGTAGTCCAGATGTGCTGCCTTTTCATATCTGCTCTGGCTGCATGTATTGTGTACTCATCTGCCTGTGGTGCTCAGGACTTTATTTCTGCATTTGACTTTAAGGGACAGCAGAAAACAAACAGCCTCTTATGTGCTGCTGAAACTCATCTCCTGCTTCTTCCTCTAACCTGTACAGATTTGTTTTCTGCTTAAAAGAGGTGGAACATCAATGCTTTTCTGAAGCAAAAAATTAAGAATGGCACTATATTCTTCCTCACAGTGCTTCCCATCTTACCAGAGGTCCAGAGAACAGTTTGATACAGCAGTGCTCGTCTTCTGTTGCTGTTAAGTCTCTTCCTCTAGATCTGTTTAGGAATTAATAAAACCTGTCTTCCCAGCATGCAAAGACTTTGTATTTTGGATTAAATAAAATGTCACCTGTTGTAGTTAGGTATCTTGTGCTGATTTCATAATGTTCAACCTTTTGATAAGTGGAGAAAGAAAAATCCTTAAATCTTTTTCCTTCCTCTTCCTTTTCCCCTTTTCTCTGCATGTGTAACCAGGAGAAATGGAGGGATCCACCAGAGACCTGTTCGGCAGCCCTTGTCTTCTCCCTCTGCCTCGCTGCAGGTGCCCCTGGCCAGCCGGGAGAACGGGAAGCATCGCTTTGCTCACCGAGGCACCTGGAGCTCCTGCCACCCAGCATCGCCTCAGGAGCAGCGGAGCGGTGCCCTTTCTGTGCCCAGCAAAGCCATGTGGGCCATTCGGAGGTACTGCTGCCTGCCTGCAGCTCACCCTACCTTAAAATGTCAGGTCATTCGCTTTGTTTTAGCCATTTTTATCCTGAAATACATTGTAATTTTTGTTGTGCTACTGGAGAGAGGAGAGAGAGAAGCTAGAAGGAAGGTTAAAGAAGGAAAAGAGGAGAATATCTGAGGACTTTCCACATCCTGGAACTCTCTGTCCTAATATGGTACTAGCAGGCAATGCTTTTCTTCCCAGCTCCTACATGGAGAGAGCAAAAATTGCCATGTTATTTTGAATGTGGAAAGGGAGGAGTAAGCGCATGTGTACAATAATGCCTGAAGTGAGCTGAGTGCAGTGCAAGTAGCTTATTATGGGATATTGCTGTGTATCTATAGATGTGTGTTCGTGGGTATAATTTCTGCACATGTATACATGTACATGTAGATGTGTGTGCATATTTATATATATATATATATGAAAGCAGAGGTGATGCCTGCTTCTGCTTTATGCCCTACAATGTGTGTGTAACAGCCGGGCCTGAGCTGGGCTCAGGAAGTAACAAGGGTTTTCATCAGTCGTGTCCAGCAGTTCTTGGCATCTTCATTGGGAAGGAAGGACTCCACAGGGCTGTGTTCTGGCACAGGAGTGGTGCTTGACTCCCTTATTCCTGTGGAACAAAACTTAGTAAGAGCATTTAAGGGGATATGACTCCGCAGCCACCCCATGGATCTGTGTCAGTGTGTGTGTGTGTGGTTTTTTGACTTCTGTACAATCTCCCTTGCCCAGCTTGCCCTTTGTTGCTTAGTTTTGGTTCCAACTACAAAACACTCATGGTGTAATGTTATTTGGAGACCTGTAATAATGTGTGCCCTGCACTGCCTGTTTCTTGGAGAAAGTGTTTTGTTCCTTATATATATCAGGAATTACCTGCTGCAGTTCTCCCCATGTAGAACTCCTGAAAGGAAAGGGATTGCTTTATTCCCATGTAACATCCCTCAGTAATCATTTCAGTAGGAGCTGTTTGTTTGGTGGTGGTTTTGTTTTTGTTTTAAGTAATCTTGTTGCCACATCAGTACTGATGGCATGTAGGCATCACCTGAGATCTGTAACTTCTCACATCAGTCTGTTTCCTCTACCCATATTTCAGAGGGTCAAAGCACTTGAGAGCTTCTGTCCTGCAGGTTTTTCCCTGACTAGTGTGACTTGGGTGTGGTTGGGTTTTTGGTTTTGTTTTTAAGGGGAGGGAGTGGGCTTGGTTGTGTTGCTTCTCCTTGTGGGAATCTGTGACACAATAATGGTAAGGAAGTCAAGACTTTTTGGAGTGGGTAAGTAGAAGCTGCTCTGTCACAGAGACTCTTTTGGATTGTTGGAACAGCTTTAAAGTTGTTTGTTTGACTTTATTTCTTCTGCTCTATCCACAAATGAGTAGCAAAATTTGAAAGTGTGAGTGACCCCGGTGCCTTCTAACGTGCCAGACCAGAGTGGGCTGTTCAAAAGCCTCATCTTCCCTTTGAAGTTTAGGACCTGGTGCGGAAGAGTAACCTGAGCACAATACTGATGCAGCTGCTTTTCCTGGCCTTTGCTTTCTCCATGTTTCTCTCGATGACTTTTTTCTCTTTGATACTTGTATTTGTCTCTGTTTTTCCTGATGAATTCTGTGATAGTATTGTTTAGGTTGGGAAAAACCTCTAGAGCTATTGAGTCCAACCATTACCCTAGCATTGCCAAGACAACCACTAAAACCATAGCCCCAAGTGCCACATCTACACATCTTTTAAATACCTCCAGTGATGGCAACTCCACCACTTCCCTGGGCAGCCTGTTGTTGACAACCCTTTCAGCGAAGAATTTTTTCCTAATATGCAATTTAAAACTTCCCTGGCACAACTTGAGACCATTTCTTCTTGTCCTATTGCTTGTTACTTGGGAGAATAGACTGACACCCACAATGGAGGGGGGTATCAATATAAAAACCATCCCGTCTTGCTTCATCTTCTTGTTCCTTTGTCTCTTTTATTCCTGTTTCTTCCTTTCTTCCTACTGCTCCTTTCCCCCCCTCCTTTGCTTTGTACTTTTTCCAGTCACCCTCCCTCTGCTCCTGCTTTTGGGAACATCCCTTTCTTACACCAAGGGGAAAGCCTCTGGTTTTCCAGCCTCTTCAGGAGAGGCTGCAGGAGTTGTGTTGGAGAGACCGTGCACGTGGGATGGCTTCAGAGAGAACTCATCCACGCTGCCAATTGGCATTTGCTTTCCGGCAGCTGCCTCTTCAAGTGTTGTGAAGGATTTCTGCACATGGCAAATCAAGCTTGGCATGTACATAGCTGCTTTCTTTTTAAAAAGGGGCTCTCATGATGTAAGCTGCTCAGCTTCTTTTCTCAAGTGACTGACTGTGTACAACACACTTGCAACAACTTGTGTGATGCTTATTGTGGGATGCCCAAAGTAGAGCTGGCTTGGTCCCAGTGGCTGAGAGGGAAGCCTGCTGCCACACGGGTGTGAGTGCTGCCTGAGAGCCCTGTGAGAGAGCCTGGAATGGGTTAATGGGTGCTGCTTTGGAAGAAACTTCCCTAAAACACCGTTGGGAACCGTGTTAGCTAGTTTTCCCCTTGCTCTGAATTTCTGCTTCTTTTGAAGGCAGAGTAATGCTGGATTACTTGTATAGAATGACAGCCTCATAGAGCCCAGGCAATTTGACTGGTGCCTGCTTGTCTAATGTCAGTGTTTGCTGGTCACTATAAAAAATAAATGTGCTGCTACAGCATTTGTAATTTCAAGTGATCTCAATTCTCACCACATGGACTGTGCTTGTAGTAGTTTGGAAGAGCAAGGTTAAGTGTATTGCAGCTCACTGACTCTCAAAATGATGTCCACGTGGAGTCTGTGGACCACTACTTGAGCATATGACTGTGGTCTTCTTACTGACTTCTTTGTTGGCTCCTCACAGGACAGATGAAAATAGTTGAAATACTTTCTGTACACAGACTGTCTTTAGTGCTGTTGGCATATTGTATGTTATGCAGTAGGAAGCACCCTTGCTATAAATGGAAAAAGAAAAAATAATGTCTTTAAGATAAATTACACAATTTTCCCTTGTAATTCACATTTGTCTGACTTGTGCAGGTCTTTTTCCATGGCAAAAGGAGGGGGGAAAGGTTTTAAATATTTCAAAAGCTTCAGAGCTGGAGGGCCGATTTGGCACAGTGAAGTAGCTTCAGGTACCTTATTTAGTGCACCAGATTACTAATTGTAAGATCTTAATTAGAATAAAATAGTTGTGCACTGATTAATCTATACTTCTAAGTACTAATAAAGGGATCAATTAGGTTTCTATTCAATAATAATTTATTATATAACTTCTTACTAGAGCTAACTGAAAAATGCAGGAAGGTGTAATGGAGGAGTTAAGGGAATCAGTCTGATTAGCAGTAACTGGAGCTGGCTGTGTAAATTCTTGGTGCAGAGAGAGTTTTGTTCTTCATTGTCACTTGCTCTTATCTTCATCTCTCTAGTGGGTTGCAGTCCCGCTTGCCTTCTGGAGTAAGGAATGAGTTAGTCTAGATGAAATTGTAGGTTTTATCACCACAATTTCTTGCAATTTTGGGGAATGCTGGCATGTCTACTGAAACAAGGTAAATAGACTCTCTTCTGGATTTGATCCATCTCCATGAGTTTTAAAACCTGAAAGAAGCTTGTGGCCGTATGTGCCCTCCCATATGACACAAAGGGAGAAGAGCAGAGGAGAACTTTCATATCAGGCTTGTGCTTCTGTTTGGGATAAGGCCTCAGTGCTTTCACTGTGATGGTGCAGTATAAATATATGGGCCCTATAAAAAAGCAGTATTGATGCCAGCACCTCATTGGTCACCACAGCAATACTCTGCCAGATCCACAATCACATTTAATAAGGATTATATATATACATAAAAAACAAGCTGTCACAGTCCCTTGTGCAAGTTGTGTTCATTGTTGTTGTCACATTCTCTTTTTCATGATTTGTTGAGCCCACTGAAAACTGAGATCTATTTGCTGACCTTTTTAATTTTTTTAGTTAGCTGTAGTCATGTCATACCATACATGCCTTGCACTCAGCATTGCTAAATGCTGTCCAGCCTATGAATACCCTCATAGCACCTAATCACTCTGATGATTTTGAGCTTTGTAAATGAGCCTGTGGTGGGCCCACAGTCTAAGCTTCTTGAAAAACAAGACTCCACAGTAGCTTGCATACTTCTGAAACTGAAATCTGTTTCTCTTTGGCGTCCTAGAAGCTCATTTTTATTGCATCGTCTGTCAGTGACTTATCTGGGGAGACTCTTTCCTTAGAACAGACAATGGACTGTTGTTTAATGTTTTCTGTGTATACTTACATTTCTGTTGCATTAGTTTTGTCAGGGTTGTTTTAATGTTGGGATTTTTTTACTTTAATTTTTTTTTTTTTGCTAAGTTACAGAACAAGCAGGTGTACTTGGAGCTGTGCCCAACAGTATCACTTTAAATCTCTGTCTGCATGCAAAAGGAGCTCACTGCTCGTTAGCTCTGTGGGATCCAGGCACAAAATCCCATTGATCCAAAATTCAATGAAGTCCTTAAGGCTATAGCAGGGATAAATATTATCTGATGACTAAACTGGCAATGCTGTTGTTTCCTTTTACAGTAGCAAGGGAAAGAAAATGGAAATGCTGTGCAGAACGTGGTGCATTCCAGGAATGGCTGTGCTGGCCCTAATGTCGACAGACTATGAGGAAAAATGTGTTGAGGTCATAACATATCTTCCCTGAGTCCCTGCACAGCATGCATGGTCAGTGTTTGAGCTGAAACAGATGCTGTTCTTCAAATAATGGAAGAGCACAGGAAGAGTTGGGGGAAAAACCCCTGGCACACAACATAGCAGCTCCCTGGTGTTGACGCCCTGGCACACAACATAGCAGCTCCCTGGTGTTGACTTGGCTTTTCCTCCCTGGGATATATAATATATATATATAATAGTAATGATTTTTTAACTTTAATTTTTTTTAAACTAATGTGGTAGTATAGTACATTTCTTCTTTAACATGAAGCTGCTGTTCAGAAAGCAGACGTCTCAGCTGCATTTCTAATGCTCTCCCTTGCCACACAGTGTAATGTTACATCCTATATTCATAATTGCCATAGGCAGAATAGTGTGACCAGTTTCCCAGGTGTGGAATTTCATGTGTGCAAACTTCACCTTTCCTTGAATTTGTTAGAGGGTGTTTTATAGGGAGGTGTGGCTCAGGATATGAAACTGCTTGGGTTATAGAAGTGCCAGGAAGACGCTTTCTGTTAAATGTGGTACAACTTTCTTAAACTTTAGTAGGTTGTTCATAGTTGCACTCATACACTCTGGAGGTCAATGGTGGATGTGTTCATATGCAAAACACAGCAGTAAAAAGCATTGTGTGCCCCTGAGAAAACAGTAAGGTAACTGTTATTTTTGTTGTATGTTTGCTCCTGACCAAAATAATACGAAAGAAAAGTCTGCATACTTTCTACTGGCTTAAAAGGTCCTTGATGTGCAACAGCAAAATAGCAAGGAAGTGATAAAGGTCTTTGCAAACATTACAACAACAGTTGCTGGAGAAATTCCAGGACAGTGTGGGATTCAGCCTGTGATGAAAAAGGCCTGGGACCCTAGCAGTCAAAATTATTTTCTTCTCCAGGAAAGCAAAATGAGTAATCTGGAGCATTAAGCAATGGAGCTATCGAAGGCTTTCCCCTTCCTATGTCCCTGGTAGTCTCCTGAGGGATGTGAGGTTTTGAAAATAAAGGATCAAGCTTCTAGTTTGTGATGCTCTGAATAAAGGTTGGTGTTGGATTGCCTCTGTGTGAAAGGAGAGAAAAGAAAGTCCTGAATTGTCACTGGCTGTAGGACGATTTCTTTTTCTTTTTTTTTTTTAATTGATATTTAAAACTGAACTGAGAATAGGACAACACAAATGAGGTTGAGCAATGGCTCTATTTATTGCTGTGCTGTGTCAAAGAAATGTTCAATGAATCTTCCTGCATTCCATGATTTCGCCTGCAGTCAGTGATGATATTTATTGTCATGCACAGATAAAACTTAAGGCCACCAGAAGGCTCTGCTAGAGTCTAGAAACGTGAGAGGTGGGTGCCCCTGCGTGTACAGCCTTGGGTTCAGCCAAGAATTTACATGCTCTGGCCTGCAAATGTCATCTAGAGAACCTTGTGTAATCTTGGAAGAATAATTCCATCCTCTGTTCCCATGGCATATGCTGGAGGATGAGGCACAGTAATACATGTTCCTTTTCCACTTCCATTTGTGTGATGTGGTTGTTGTTTTAAGACTCTCCTGCCTCACCAACCACGCACTCCTCCTGCCCCTCACCTCCCCCCCAAAAAATGAAACAAATCCAAGGACTATCTCTTACGCATACTTGTGGCATTATGTGTCTTAATCTTTGAAATCTGCAAGTGCTGTTGCAGTACAAGTAACTGAACTCATTGCTGGCTGAATAAAGTTTACTTAAAAACAGCACTGCTTTGGTATGATGATGACTAACATCATGTTGCATGCACACACAAAAAGACATGTTTAGACCTCATTATGCTGCAGAATTATGTGCTCACCAGGTAAGGACCTGATTTAATTCTGGTCTTGCTGTGTGTTTATATTGTGACAGTTGTTAATTACACTATCAGATAGCAATTTTTTTGCTGCATGCTCCCTGCTTGATTCATTGCCCAGAATGGATGGTGCTCACTTAATGAGTGACTATTCAGTATTTTGTTTCTTCCTTGTCCAAAGCATGGCCCCATGCCCTGTTTACTTCGTGTTATTCAAGTTCTGCTCTGAGACAGATTTACTACTTCTCAATAATTTCTCTGTGTACAGACTATTGAGTGCTGCTATTTCCTTGTTGCTTCAGTCTGCAATCTTTAAAAGTACTTTTGGCATAGTTTCTGGATGTGTAACTTCCTTACTATTCAGAAGGAGTAAAGTGAATAGCCAAAAATTTTGTACTGGGCGGAGCCACATGGGTGTTAACAGTTGGATTGA
The DNA here is from genome assembly GCA_035222235.1 of Margarornis squamiger. Taxonomy (NCBI): domain Eukaryota; kingdom Metazoa; phylum Chordata; class Aves; order Passeriformes; family Furnariidae; genus Margarornis; species Margarornis squamiger. The sequence goes on from JAWWTY010000037.1 coordinate 62,020,910, forward strand.
AACCTTTGGATCCACCTCATCGACATCTGCCACTTCAGCAAGCAGACTAGCTGGTGGCAGTGGCAGATTGGGCTCTATAGCAGTCAGTATTAAGAGATGAGGTAGTCCCTTCCTTTCTCCCCAGTTTGTTCTCCTGCCTCACCTACTCCAGCCTGCCCTCATCTCTTCCTTTGCTTGGTTCCTCTTACTCATTTAATTGCTTCCAGTCTTTGCTCCTCAGGCTTTGCCTTTTGTATCCTGCTGCTTTCCTCAAAAGCTACTGTGATAAAGTCTAATTCCCATACTCCTGACCCCTAAGTCCTTGCCCAGCCAATTCAAGGGCCCCAACCTATGTCTTTGTACTGCCTATTGCACCCTTTATATGCTTCCCACCGTTCCTGTCTCTCCAGTTCAACCTTCTGTCACGGGAGCTTTGTCCAGCAAGGGAGCAAAATCCCTTTGGGCTCTTCCAGCTATCCAGCACTTGCTGTCTGTGCTTGTCTCCTCCTTCCACCCTGCATGGTTTTCTGCTCCTTGGGCTGCCCAGTTTCTTTTTGGCTTCATTTCTCCTGCTTTAGGAGTTTGGCTCTCCTCTACCCTGTAGCTAACTCAGGAGTTTTCCCTGTGCTTGCTACTTGGGTTTGAGGAAGATGGAATTTGGAGAGCCAGGCAGAAACCAGGAGCCTGCTCTGCTCTGGTGCTTGGGGTGGCATGGAGCCACAGTTGCTCTCACTCTTGGCTTCTTTGTGGATGGAAAAGCAGCCACTTGTACATGCACTTGTTTGCATAGAAGAAGCTCGGTTTTAAATTTGACACCCTTTGTTGGATCTATGTTTCAGCCACTGTTCTGGATAGTGGGTTTTCTTGTCTTGCAGTACAGAAAAACACCTCTCTCCCTCTTCCTTCCAAGAAGGAAGTGGAAAGTAAATAATATCCCCTGGACAGTGACAGTACCAAGAGGCCCTATTTATTTTGGTAGGCAGCAAATAAACTGAAGTAGTTTGGGTTCAGGTAGATTGAATGTCAGAAAAAAGGGACAAGACTGAGTTTGATGTTACTTTTTGTAGCTGCTGTTGTCTTAATGTGTTTTAACTCTCCTTGTTGTATTTTTTTCCCATCTTTTAAAGATCCTTTAGACTTTCAATTAGTTAATGAAAATTCCTTTTTGTGAATTCATAAGTGGAAACTGTGCCTGGGACAAAGAACCATGCTGCGCAAAACAGAACGGGGAGGAAAAGTTAACAATTGGTTTTGGTTTTGTTTTTTTTTTTTCTTTTTTCCCTCCATCTTCTGAAAGATGCTGATGGGTTATTCATTCGTGTGCAGAGGGAAAGGAGTCTTTTTCTCTCATTAATGGGAGTTGCGTTTAAGCCCTGAAGTTGCAGTCACTTCATTGTATGTCGGCCTCTTCTGTTCCCTGTGTTGCTAATTGGAAATCCCCAATTTGTAGGTGCAGTCTGTGTGTCCCAGAGCTGACTCAGAGGAGTTTCTGTTCTTTCCCTTTACTTCACAGGACTGCCTTTCTATTCACAGTTCATGGCAGTCTCATTAAACCAGTGTTTGAAATAGCAGTGTGCCTGTGTTCATTGGCTTTCTCTGAAAGCTCTGTAAACCAGTGTCAAGGAATTAACAGTGGCTGAGAAACAAGAAAAAACCCTAATGGCTTGCCAGGTCATTTTCCTTGCAGTAAATCTAGGTTAGTTTGACACAGAATTTCAGTCATCCAGGAAATAAAAAAAAAATCAGCAACCACAACACCTAAAGACAGATGATACTCAGATTATTGCAGGTATTTCCCTGGATAGCTAATGTAATTGAACAATTTCTCTCCTGCACTTTGACTTCCAGGCGCATTTTTGGACATCTAGTGGAAACTTTGAGGCTGTTTTCAGGAGTGAAGATTCAGCTGTAACTACCTACCTCATTAATGACTGTGAACCTGGCAATCACAGCATGTATTAAGTGAAGGACAGCAGGCTCTCAGGACTAAGTTACATGGCTTTAAGTGTTCACAGGCTGATAAAAGCAGTCATTTGCTCAAAACCATGAGGACACCAACCTTATCAAATGAGACTTTAGGTGGATGGTTTCAGTGGTGTGATGAGTGATACTTTGATTTTTTTAATGTGAAGTAGCTGTTGAGATTTAATATTTGGTTTAAAAAGACAAAATCTGCTAGCATGTCTAATGCTTCTCCCATCCTCCCTGTATGCTTTCCAAGATGAACAGATTCTTCCCTGTCTAGAAACTTAATCTTCAACTTAATCTAAAGAAGAGTAGTAAATCCTCTTTCGCATTTCTAATGCAGTTATCCCAATATTCTTTTCCAACTAGTGCATTAGAAACCTTAATCCTCTACTTGGCTTGGAAACACTGGAACACACGTTTTTCCTCTGACTGCAGATCTTTGAAGTGCAGATTTTTTGTTTCTGTTCTTTTAAGCAATTTCCAGAATGTGAATATCCAGGAAACTGCAGCGCAGAAGGGACTCTTGTAAATGCATTCCACGTTCCCGAACATCCGTGCTGAAATTTAGATGCTGTCCAAAGTAAGCCGTGAAAGACAAGGTTTGTGCTTGGGCTGCTGGAATGCTGCTGTCCAGTGTTTGCTTTCCAGGTCTGATAGGTCTTGCAGCAGCTGGTGATACTCTGCTTTGCCTTTTGAATTCTCATTACCTGCCACAACTGATCATGTTGCAGCTTAAATGATAATCTCCCATTGAAATATGTTGTGGTTGTTATTTTCATTTATTTTTAACCTCCTTTCTAAAAGTTAGGTTTGGTTCTCTTAAGAAAGTATCATTCTTTTGCTGTGTGGATAATGCAGTTGATCCCTCTGTTTAAAGCTTTGGTTGGCAGCATGTTTGCTGCAGGTCCTCTGTTCAGGCTGGGGGCTGAAAGTCTGTTCAAATCTCTCCTTTTGTGACCTGTGAAATCCCTTGGTTTTGCAAATCAGCTCTAGAGTACGGAAATAATAAATGTAAAATTAGTACTTTGAAACTAACTATGGTTGCACTTTGGTTGTAGTAGTACAAAAAGTATGGAATAAAATACAGTTTCATTTAATCTGCGAAAGATGCCAGCAAACCCTCTGGGTGTTCATTTTAGCAGAGGAAAATTAGCTGGAAAAACTTGAGAAGAAAGTTTTCCATGGATGCAAGGACTTAATTGATTCTTCAAAATAAAATTTGGGGAAAGAGTAATTATCAGTTAGGGCTGGGAGGGAGAGGGAATATTACCTTTATTTCCCTGCCATAAAGTGCAGTTTTATCTGATCATAGAAAACTGTTACACATACTGTTCTTACAAGACCAGGTGTAGGAATTTCTGTAGAAGACAAAGCTGCTGTAAAATGATGGCCTTGGGTTCTCTTGGAATATTTTGACATGAGTGAATTTAATTGCATTTGCTGTAATCTCTGCCTAATCTCATGACAGCAGCTTGTATCACTGCTGCTGTGCCTGTGAGTTATCTGTAAACGTTTGAACCAGAGATGTTTCTTTTGTGTTCTGGTAGTAAGCTCAAATCATTTGTTGTTGTTGTTCTCCCTCTTCTCCTGTGTTCTCTCCACTGTTCATTATGTCACATATTTATTTCAGCAGATGAACTGCTTAGACTACCAATGTTTTTGGTACAAGCATCAGGAATTCTCATTTTAGAAAGCTGTCACCTGGTCTGTGATCTAAATGGCTGCTAATGCTGATCTTTCTAATCAATCTCTTACAATCAGCATTCCTTTGCTGATCTTGGCTGACATGCCATGGATTCACTGTCATGACCCTGCTTATGATCCTGAATGGTATCTCTATCATGGAATTACTCAGTATGGAAAACCAAATTCCTTCATTCATTGCCTGTATAAGCTTTTGGAAATGATGGATAGCTTTCCACCCAGAAGGCATTTGCTCATGCATTTAGTCTAGTGCATTAATATAAATAGAGGAATTTTTGCATGGTATTTCTTCAGGAAAAAAAGACCTGAAGAAGTCTTTTTACTTTAAATTAGAATACGTCTATTGAACTCATATCAGTGTATTTAACATAATAGAAGAACATTGTGGGAACAGCATATCAAACCAGTGGTCCTTCTAGCTCTGGGATCAGTTTTCCAGCTGTGGTCATTACTAGATGCTTACAGAGAAGAAAAGAATGGGAACAGGGCCAGTACAGGGTTATCTCCCCTCACCGTGCCTGCTGAACGTGTGCCAGTCAGTGATTTAGTCTATGGATCTCAATGCTCTATCTGGAGCACTGTGTTTAAGACTCTCCATGGACTTGTCCTCTGTGGAGTTGCCTAATTTCCTTTTTAGAACCCTTCTCTCCTCCGACTTTGAGGGCATCTTGTTACAATGAGTTCTGTGATTTTAATTACATACCTTATGAAGGAATCTTTTTGTTTTCTTGAAAACTGATAATTTCAGTGGGAGCCCTTTGACTTTGTATGATAAGAAGTAGAAAGTAATCTCTCTGGTTCGCTTCCCAAGCCCTTCACAACTTTATAGTATTTCTACGTGTACTCCCTTTCCAGGGTGGAGAGCCCTGTTCCCTTGACTATCTCCTCACGCAGACACCATTCCATGTGTCTGATGAGCCTTATTACCCTTTCCTGTACCTCTTCGATCTCTGTTGGATCCTTTGGGAATTGGGCAGAGGAAGGGGAGGAATCAAAATAACATGCAGCACTCCAGATGCTGGAACTTGGACTTTTATTCAGTGTATTATTGCTTGTTGTTTCTGTTCTAAATGTGCTATTCAAAAGTTGAATTTTTTCAGTGCTGATTTATGGCATCACACTTTTTTTTTGTTATTTATTCTTTTGTTCTAACTTCAGTATGTTTAGGTAATATATACAGTAAAATTTTGAATGGAAAATCTGAGTAGCCTTTATTACTCTCTTTTGAATTCTGTGTACTGGCTTTGGCTGAGGAGCATCCTGAAACAGCCTGACCTGTTTCCCATTACAGGGAAAAGGCTGGAGCAAGATGCTGAACTAAGCTAAGATGGACCTGGATGATTTCGGGGCCAGGGATGACACCACTGAAGTCTGTAGCTGCTATATCTGGGTCTTAGTTACCTAGATACGGGTTTGCAATATATTGTCGCCTTCTTAACTGCTCTTCGGAGATCAGCAATATCTCAAAGTAACCTTGGGCAAAGGACCTTTGGCTTGGACAAAGCTCGTGGGCTTCCTCAGACACTCGCTCACGAGACTGAGTCCTCTTCATTGCTCTTTCTTGGCTTCCTCAGTTTCCTTTTCTCCCCTGTGGTGTAGTTACAGTGCAGGGGGCTGCAGCTGCTGTCTTAGCTGCCCAGGACCCAGGGTGTGCATGCCACAGAATCACAGAATGGGTAAGACTGGAAGGGACCTCAGTGGGTGATCTGGTCCAACCTCCCTGCTCTGGAAGGGTCCCCTAGAGCACATTGCTCAGGATTGTGTCCAGACATCTTTTGAATATCTCCAGTGAGGGAGACTCCATAGCTGTCTGGGCGGCTTGGTCCAGTGGTTGGTCACCTGCACAGTAAAGTTCTTCCTTGTGTTCAGGTGAAACTCTGCATCAGTTCCTGCCTGTTGCCTCTTGTCCTATTACTGAGCACCACCAAGCAGAGCCTGGCTCTGTCCCTCCCTTCAGGTACTGACAGACATTGATGAGGTCCCCTCTCCGTTGTCTCTTCTTGAGGCTGAACAGACCCAGCTCAGTCTTTGCTTGTAAGAGAGGTGCTCCAGTCCCCTCATCATCTTTGTTGCCCTCCACTGGACTCACTCCAGGAGTTCCTTGTCTCTCTTGTCCTGGGGAGCCAAAACTGGACACAGCACTCCAAATGTGGCCTCACCAGGGCCAAGTAGAGGGGCAGGATCATCTCATGTCTATGCAGTGTCAATCAGGAAGAAGTGTTATCTCTATAAACCAAGGGGCAGAAAGTCTGAGCATTTGCCCAAATTCACACACATAAAGTCTGACATAAAGCAGAGACTTAATCCAGGATTTCCCAAATCTTAAGCAGATACACATCAACAAAAATCTTCCAGTAAATTGACAATTTCTTTCTTAAAATTTGCTGGAAGGATAGAGCCCCTCTATCCTCCTCTGCTTTCCTACAAGCTGAAAGCTTCAGCATTTGGGGTTTTTTTGAGTACAAAGATGTAGACAGTACAAGCCATGATAGCTGCTGTCCCAGGGCTTTCATGTCACTGTGTGTTGCATAATTTACTTTGATCTGATTTGGCCTCTTGACTTCATCAAAAGCGCCTTTCAATGTGAATTAATTAAGAGAACTGTATTTTTTTCTTTCAATTGCCTTTAAAAGAGAAATGTTCCCAGATGGCATTAGGGAAAGAGGGAAGGGAGTTTTTTTCCTCTGCATAAGCCATGCTTTCGTCATGGATCGAAGGCTTTCTCTGCTCTCCCTTACACTTTGGGAGTCTGCTGTTTTTAAGGATTGAAGGTGCTTTTTCCCAGGAGTGTGGAAATGCCAGAGCTGAACGAGACCCCCTCAGTGGGGCATCCCAGCCCAAATGAGCAGCTTTCTCATAACAAAGATGACTGTAATATTGCAGCAGAACACTCAGTTAATTATGAGGTGTGAATAAGGAATATGTTTCACAGTGCCTTGGCAATTTTCTGAGTTCACTGATCCGTAAACAAGATTATTCCCTAATAGTCCTTCATCTCTGCCATTATTACACAAGGATGTTCAACTTTAAATTAAATTAAAAATTATCATCGTTAAAGTTTGTTGAGCCATGGCTAATCTTTTGAGACTGTTTCCAGGATTAACTATTTTAAATTTCCTTGGTTATTTGGAGAAGAGAGAATTTTTTGTCGTTCTTGCTGTGCCATTTTTGTAAAGACCACACTGCAGCATCCCTGAGCTGGGAAATGTGAACAGGACCAGTTTTTATTTCTTCCTTTCTTTCTTTCTGAAGTCCTCGACACTTCAGGCAGCTGATGTTTTGTGGGGAACCTGCTTCATCAAGGTACATGGTAGCTTTTTTACAGTCCTTCAGCTGCTGCTAACCCAGGAGAAAGAGACTAAATTTGATTCCCGACTGCCAGCTGTCCAGCCTGGCTCTGTTGCTGGCTCTTGGCCAGTTTGTATGGGATGAAAGTGATACAGGCTATTGGTACGGAACTGTCGTGTGTTTGAGATCTCTTGGTGTTGTGCAGAGCTACAAAGCTGCAACTCCCTGAACACATTTTTAGCACTACTCAAGTGCCCTTGTAGATTTTTAAGGTCAAGAGGGACCATTTATGGTCATCTAATCTGAGCTGGAGCATGGTGCAAGAGACAGAGCCTCATCTAAGAATTACTGCATGAAGCCTGCATTTCTCTGTGAGCTGCGTTGCACGTCTGTCAGCAGCCCTGACTTTAAAGACTTGATGTGATGGAGTATGTGAAACATCCTAAGGTGGATGGTTGCAGCGGTACGCTCTTCTCGTTGTTAAAAATGTGCCGATTTCTGCTCTGATTTATCTAATTTCAGCTTCCAAGCACTGCATCTCATTATGTCTTTTTCCAGTAGATTAAACAGGGCTCTCCTTGCTGAAAGTTTTGCAGTCCCTGATTGTCATTTTATCATTCTTCTGGACTGAAAGGCTGGGCTTCCTCAGGGTACATCTGCTGAGCAGTTGCTGTTGTGATGCAGTTTATGTATTTGGATCTGAACAAGTCTCAGCTGAGATAGTTGGGTCCTGCTAGTAATATGTCTTCACTGGCATGGAGATCAGAGTGGGTGAAGCAAGCTTTCTTTGTGTTTTTTTTTAATTCTTCCCTTTGGATGTTTCAAAACGGTAAAATACAGTCAACTTTTGCAGTGCAAAATTGACACATTGTAAAAGTTAGTGCTTTGCTGAGTAAAAACAAGTAGATTAGAGTAAAATTAGCGTATCTTTGATAGAAAATCCCCATGGAGCAAGAACAAAATCTTCCCATGTGCTTGTTGTGTTTCTAGCACAACAGAGTTTCAGTCTTAATTGGAAAATTAGTCATATGAGGATGTGCACTTGATATTGCATCTGCACACACAGATGACATTTGGATGGTGTGCTGCTCCTGATCTTACGAGCATTGCCATGCATCAATGAACGCAAGTGCTCACAGTCTGGAGCTTGACATTTTGTCTGGAAGGGCTGTGAGTGAACACGTGTTCTTGGAAATGCTGCACTGTTCACAGTGGTAAAGTTGGAGAAAAGGGAATGGAGAAAATTTGGAATGATTGTCATTTTTAACTCAGCATTTTCCCTCACAATATAGTTCCTAGCAGGTGTTATATTAAATTTAGTTTTAGAAACAAGAAAATATATAGATTGATATCTTTATTTCACACTCAATATGTTTTATAATCAGGAAGGATGATTTCAGAGGGGGGAATGCCTTCTGCTGAATTGCTGGCAGCCTTACCTCGAGTGCGTAGGAAGCTGTCAGGAAAGCAGGGATGTCAGGTGTTGACCTGCGCTGATGATGCTTCATTTGTGAGATTCAGTTAGATTAAAGCACAAAGTAATGTGATTAATTTGGTTTCAGGTTCAGTGTTTTAAGAATACGTGAGACAGAACATCAGCGTTGTGCCTTTATACCAGCTGAGTCTGTGACCCAGCTGGCAGACTACTCCGTGGGTACCATTGTCTTTTACATAACAAGTTTCATATTCTCACATTTGATTTTTTTAAGCATCTGTCATTACCTCTCCAGAAACCCCTTGCAAATTAGAGGTGCATCTTGCATAACTGAAGAGCAATTATTGTTCCATTACCAAGTAATGAAGTGCACACTTGTATAGAAAGAATGATGACTCCAAATTTGATAAAGTTCAGTCAGATTCCCAGTATAATTTCTGGAAGTGTTTTCTACCTTCAAAGCTTATATTTTAATAGGTGGCAGATCTTATGTCCAATATGTTCTTAAAATAACTATTAAGGAAGAAAACACATGTGAGACTGTGAAAAAGGGAGCTATTTCCATATCAGTCGAGGCAGATGTTTTGACAAAAGATGTCTCCCTGCCATGGCCCAGAGTTTTGGGTTACTGATGTTGATTTAATGTGGTCATTCAGTGTGTTATTTGTTCCCTGGTCATTCTGTTCAAGACATGAAGGAGGCTTGGAGGCCTCAGGGGGGGCAGGAGTCCTGGAAATTCAGTATGGTATGGTTATCTCCAAAGTTACATTTGAAGACGACTTTAGTTTTCACAGAATCATTAAGGTTGCAAAGAACCTCCAAGATCATGGAATCCAAGTGTTAACCCAGCACCACCCTGTTCACCACTAAACCATATCCCCAAGTGCTATAACTACACATCTTTCAAACGCTTCCAGGGTTGGTGATTGTACCACTTCCCTGGGCAGCCTGTTCCAGTGCCTGACCACACTTTCAGTGAAGTTTTTCCTAATATCTAATGTAAACCTTTTGAAACTTTAGGCCATTTCCTCATCAACCCCCAGCTCAGTACAACCTCTCAGTGCTGCTGGGGGTTGTTGTGACCTGAGTGCTGGATCCAACACTTTGCCTTGTTGACCCTCATACCACTGGCCTTGCCCCATCAATCCAGCCTGTCCAGATCACTCTGCAGAGCCTGCCTACCCTCCAGCAGAACAACACTCCCACCCAACTTGGTGTTGTTTGAGAACTGACTGAGGGAGCACTCCATCCCCTTGTTCAGACCATCAGCAAAGGTATTAAAGAGGGCTGGCCCCAACCCTGAGCCCTGGGGAACACCACTGGTGACTGACCACCAGCTGGATGGATCTCCATTCCCCACCACTCTCTGGGCCAGCCATCCAAGCCAGCCTTTTACCCAGCAAACACTGCACCTGTCCAAGCCATGAGCAGCCAGTTTCTCCAGAGGAATGCTCTGGGGAGACCGTATCAAAGGATTTACTAAAGCCTTTTCAACTGGATAACATTGCAGGGCTCTTGAGCGAGTCCAGATGGTGCTCCCAGGGCCTGCTTTGGAGATGGGGGATTCCCAGCACAATCACTTGCAGTGGTAATGCTCTCTGCCAATTAGAAATTGTCTTCTTTTGGGCTCCCCAAACATTGAGGTACTTAAGCAGAAAATTATTTTGAATGTTTAGTCCTCATGTTCAATGCTTTTTGAGTAGAGCTTAGCGTGATGATCACGATCTGCTAATCCCTCTAGCAGAGTCCCCCAGTAAGTGGGACACATAATCACAATGATTACTGGGTCATTGCCACCGAACAGCTGGTGTCCATCCCTGCAGTGCTGTTCCTGTTCAGCACAGAGGAGATTTCCACATCTCCTGTATCCTCATGATAAGACTGAGTCCCCTGCAAGCTTAGTGAATGGGGTGGCTTACAGCACAGATCTCACCAGCTTGCCAAGCCAGCCTGTGGGATTCTTCTCACCTTCTTAAACTAGGCTGGGGGAATTTTAGATCATTGATTTTAAAGGCCTTTTCCATTCTGTTAATGCTTATTTTCTTAGGTTGCTTCTCTGATGGGTGTTGCTGTGGCTTTAGCAAGAAGAGATATATACTCTCTGATTCAGTAAAAACAACCCCAAACCTAAAGAAACCAACACAATCCAGAAGATAGTCTGCAAATGGTCACTTTTGTCAAGGGAACATCAGATGATAAGGGACTTATCAGATGTAGAACCTCTGTTATCGTGCACAACCAGTTATCTAATCCCTTTCATAGCCTAGCTCAGTGCTGCCTGTGTCCCATTGGACTGTCTCCAAGGCTGCTCTATAGACTGACAAGTTTGCCTGGGAAACTTTCTTTTCCTTGCCTAAATGCCTCGATGGCCATTTTTGGCCCACTTAACCCTTGTGTTTGTGCGGCTCTTTTGTCTGCCTTCCTTTTCATGCTTGTGTGTTAATGTGTGAGCACACAAAACTAAAGAGACTGTCACATGAGGTACAAAACCGGGGTTAAAGTCTGAGAATCCAGCAGCAACTCTTTATTTCCTAAGTGTTCCTGGGGAGGGCGGACAGAGGATTGCCATGTGTTGTTATTAAATAACATACTAACCTTCTTAGTGGAGTTGTCTGGGCAGGCTTTGTGTAGTGACAATGGCTGAGACACTCCAGAGAAGCTGCCTTTGCTTTTGCCAAGGAGAAGCGTATGTTTGGAGTACTTGTTTTTATTTTTATTTATTTCCTTTGGTCAAGTGCCATGAGAATATTAGTAGTTTCAGAAACTTAAGCTTTTCATTCTGACTCAAACCATTTTGAGAAAGCACAGAACAAAAAACATCAGCAACTGCAAATGTAAGGGATAAAAAAATACCATCAGTGTCCCCACCAGATATGTTTAAGGTCATTTTATAGGAGAATGAGCAGTAGAGAACCTCCTGCTTTATCTTGGCAACGTGCAGGCAGGAAAAATGAAGCTGAACTATTTTGGATAGTGGCTCGTGCTTATACCCCATTGTACAATACTGCAAAACACAGCTAAGTGAGGTGAGAACTGAAACGTAAAACGGGACCAAAAATATAAATATCAACATGTTCCCAACATGTTATTGAGGAAACTTGCTGCTTCTTGCTTTCTTCTGGACTCCCAGAGGCATTAGTTCTCATTTTATCAGGCCTTTTGGAGATCCCAGCTCCCTTTTCATGAGTGTGCTGGATAGGCTTCCTTTGCCATGCCAGGGGGGTGCTTATTGCCCATTATGTCAGAATCTGAATGATTGCGAAAATGATTTAGCCTGCAAGCAGAGATAATATGAATAATAATTTAAGAAAAGGGTGATTGTCTCTCCTTTTCTAGTAGTGTCCCAGAGGGACATCTGGCTTTTTTTGCTATCTTTGCCATGGATTTCCATCCACAAAGTTCCATAGAAAGATTGCCTTTTACTGGGCAAGAATGATTTGCTCCTTTTTGACTGTACAGTCTAAAGGGGATGCTGAATCTCCAGGGGAAGGGTGTGCACCTCTATAACCTCTGTCCCCCTTTGAAGATGAGTAGACATGGTCATCCCCACACCTGGCACAACCCCGGGGCTGATTGACTTTTCTTCAGCCATTAGGTGAAGCTGGGGTATTCCCTTGGTTGCATCTGGCCTCTATGGATACGTGAGACAATACAGTAGCTGCTGTTTGATGGGTTGTAGTTTAGGTTGCTGCTGGGTGAGGGAAGTCCTGTGTAGGCTGAATTGTCCTGTCCCACCAGCTTCAGGCAAATGGCTCTTCCCTAAGCAACACCCATCACTCAGCAATGGTACCAGCTCCTTTTCAGCTAAAGGAAAAAAAAAAAAAAAGCTGGAGAGGAAATAACTTGGAGCTGCATATAGTAGTGGTCTAAAGTGTTTCTGGTTCAGAGGAGACAAAATAAACTTTCTTTATGAGCTTGGATATGTGGTGCTCGGCTCCCTCAGCATTCTCTGACAGCAGTGTGATATGAAGGCATTTGACACCTTTCAGTATTGGCATCAGGAAGAGACTCGTTCTTCTTAACACCTCCTAGCAGTTGGGTAACTCATTTCCTGAGAGCAGAGGAAGGAATGTTGTCCTCCCCATTCCCTGGCAGGCTTTGGGAGGTGAATTCCTTTGTTTTGGAAACAAATTTGATCTGAAACCACTCTTGTCCACAATAAAAAAAGACTGTGTATTACAGTCCCTACATGTGATGTGAAGACTGAACGTTTCTGTTGCAAAGAGGTGCCTTTGGCGTCAGGCAGTAGATGACTTTGTGCATGGATGCCACCCTACCTGCTCTGAGTAGCAGCCATGCTATCAGTTACCTATTGGGGTCCAAAAAGTTGAAAATGTATGAGTGTAAGGGGTTTCAGATTTCTTTAGTCTGCTGGTTTTCTGGTTCAGTAAAATCTATTATACAGAGCTATCTATGTTAAGAAACAAAGCATAAACAGCTCTGCTCCCCACTTTCACCTGCTTTACTCTACCTTCCTGCCCACGTGCTGTCCTTGCTCTGGATGGCTCAAGTGGATAGGACCTTTGCTTAGGATGTGTGACAGCCTTTCGGACAGAGACCTACTGCAGCGTGTGATGAATTGCAATGTTCCCTCACCTGCTGCCTTTGGGAATGCATCGTCGTCCTGCTGCTGAACTTGCAGCTTTTTGGGTTGTCCTTTCTGTCTGCAGGAGTACTGACCACTCACCAGTTCCCAAGAAGCTGCTTTTGGTTGTTATTTTTAAGGGAAATAACAATTACAAAAGCAGCAAACTATGTTTAATGTGAATGAGCTGCCTTTATTTGCCTTTCTAGACCTGCCATATTGGTAAGGATATATTAATGGCTTTCTTAACCTTAGTTCATTTTGGTGGAATGATGTTTATGTATTATAAAGTAATCAATGTGTACAATTCGGGAGAAATTAAATTGTCCCTTTAGTTCTGCTTTTGTCCACAAATTCGTTAAGCAAATGGATGTATATTTATGGATTAGGTAGCGTCTTCCCAGAAGACAGTAAGAAATTAGTACATACAGACCATGTTGCAAATTGCATTTAAATAGCTATTGCCTGCATTTCCTCACACTTGAGTGGGAAATCACGCTGCAGAGAGAAATAATGACTGTGTGATAAATCTCAAAAGAAGTACAGATGAGGCGTCCTTGTAATGAGAGACGATAATTAGCAACTGCTTTGTTTCGGAGGGTTCGGATTTGTGTGGCAATTGTGTAGGTGTGGTGGGAAAGCAGAGGAGGGCCAGGATTAAAAAAACTGACTCTTGAATCTACATTTTCAATATCGACCAACTTAATATTACATAATAGGAGCATAGTCTAGTACAAGCACTGCCAAGAGATGAAATGCTGGGTTTTGCTCTTCCTCCCCCACCTCCCTGCTCTCCCAGCATCCCCTCTGCTGTTCTCTGCAGCATGCTTTCTCTGAGATGCTTGGGATGTTGTCAAATCTTTTTGTCCTTTTTTTGGTGGTGGTGTTTTCCTTGCTGTGAAATAAAAGATCCTGCCTTACCTCCCTTCTTCTTGCTGAGTGAGTTTTAATTAATGTTTTTGCAAAACACGTTAAGGTCCTTGGATAGCTGTGTGGTTTTGGCAGTGGTTCAGTCTCCTGGAGAAAAGTGTATAACTTAGTTTAGGAAAAAGAAATCTAACAGGTTTTCAGTGTTAGAAATAGGTTAAAAAAACTTGGTAGGGTAAAAAAATTGCTTTTATTAAATCATGTAATCTGAGGTTTTAGTCTCATATCACCATGGGGTTTTTTTAGTGGATGGTGTGGGGTGTCTTTCCTCCTGAGTTGGGAGTCATTCCTGTTGAAATCTTAGGAACAATGTTCATTTTGCACTTCTGTATCTTATCACTTGTCATGATAGAAATTAAAAGGAAACTTTGAAATGTGTCAGCTTTGTCATAACAAAGATGGAGCGCATCCTTTTTTTAAGCAGTTATAGGAATGGAAACCACAAAACCCTCTGGATTGCTGTCAGTCCATAGTGGGATAAAGATCCTGAACCTGTCCTATATGAACTATGCTGGTCTGTACCAGCCCTCTTTCTCAGTCTCCAATATTAATGCTTCGAAGCAGTCTCCATTTCAGGTTGTTACTGCAGTGCTGAGATGTAGATCGGCAGCGGGATAAAACTGGTGAAGTCATCATGCATTTTTCAGTGTTGATCCAAATGTAAGAATGGTGTTTGCAGTGTGTTACAGGAAGGCTGTGGTGCCCCAAGGGCTCTGACAACCCAGGCTCCTGCAATGCCCCAGCAGCATGGAGCTGCTGTAGGGTGGGTATGCATGCAGCAGATGCTGCAGAGCTGTAAAATAGTCTGACAAATTCCCTGTAACTGCACGGATAGAGAGGTCCTGAAGAAACACGGATTGAGTGGTTTTCTGGGTTTTTTAATATTGTTTTAATTGGGGTTTTTTTGTTAAAGATATCATTCTGATAAGGGGATTTTTTTGGCATAGTTGGCTTAAGTGACTGCTTGCAAAATACACTTACAGAAACCAGTGCTAGGAATGTTAGGAGTCACATCTGCAGTTCCTGTAAAATGGTTAGCTTCATTTTGGGAACAGTTCTACATTTTCTACACGCTTGCTTCAAAAACTGGCCATGAAGCAGCTTGAGGACATCTGGAAGTCTGGATAACTGGTACTTCTGCAAAATGCAGAATTTGGGATAGAAAGCTGTTTGTTACAAAATGTTCACTTGCTGGTGAAGATGTGTTGTACCAAGCACACTCACTAGCTTCTTTTTTTGAGAGCAAAGGGAATTTTGTGTCCTCTGTCCTTCTGTTTAATTTCCACTGGTGGTGATGTTGCTGTTTTTTCTGTGCTAGGCGTTGCTGTAGATTGTTTGATTTAACCCACTCTGCCATTCTGGAGGTGAAATCCTTGCAGCTTCTGATGGGAAGTGTGGCCATGGGCTATACATTCCTGGAGAGTATTTGATAAGTACTATAGTAGGCTCTGGGGTGGTCAGCTTGTTTACATACAAAGAGACAGAGGTGATAGTTACCAAAATATGTCTCTGAGAAGAAGCCCAGCAGTGTGGCTTATGCTTGACTTGGCAGTGTTTGAGGGATGGATGCTCCGGCGGGATTCAGCAGCTGTGGGGCAGTCAGATGCTCCCCTCTCAGATCTGAGGTGTGTGGTCCCAAAGAGCCTGTCTGAGTTCAATATCTTGGGAACAGTTTGATCCCTGGGTTTTGGCTGAAGCAGATGACTGAGGTATGATCTCATTGACACAGACAACCTGAAGGCCATAAAGCAACTATCCCTACCTCGTTTGTCCAGGGTTGCCTCTGCCAAAGTGCTGTAAGACTGCCTGGCACTTGGGACTCTGGATAAGCTCTCCTCTGGCCTTCTCGTTATTGATTTTAAGCATATGTTCCCATATCAACATTATTTGTAGTCATTCTATTTTTTCCCTGTCAAGAGGCAGCCTTGTCTGTGCTGGTATTATGAGATGACAGAAGCTTTTCCTTTTATGAATCTGTCTTTTTGATTGACCCATAGAGCAGCAAAAGGAAAGCTACCCCCCATGCCTTTGGAGGCTCAGGAACATATTTTTTTCATCAAAGCTGGCATCAGGTGCTGAAAACTCAAAGGCAGGATTGCCAAGAAGGTGGAAGTATCCTGCACTCTTGTGCACAAGAAATACCAGACCCTAAAGCTGTTTTTCCTCCATTAGTAGCTCTAATTACTTTTGTCAGAGCCTGGGCTGTGTCTGTACAGTGTGGGGTTTGAGGGAACAGAGTCCACAGGAGGTGAGCTCTCTCTGTAGCTGATGGAGAGAAAGAGGGTCCACAGAGGGTGACTGAGATGGCTCAGCGTCCCCCCCCCTCCTCCTGATTCACTGCTGATTGAAAAGGTGCATGGGTTGCTCATTTCCCTTAACAATAGTTACCCTTTCTGAATACTCCTCTGCTGCCACTGTTGTTGCAGGGGTTTCTAACAGCTTTCACTAAGATTTTAGTGTGTGGCTTGGAATGCTTTGTTTAGTGAGAGTAGATTGATCTGTCAAATTCCCAATGCACGCTGTGTGAGGCAGAGCAAAGAGGGCAGGAGAGGGAAGTATCCCCTCCTGGGTGGGGGGTGATGATCCTGAGCAGTGATGAACTCGCACAAGCATTGTAAATTCTGAGCAGTGGGTTGGTTAGCACCAGGAATTCTGACAGGACACTGATGAATAGCGCCCCATGGGATTGTCCCATTCTTCATCAAGTGCTGGCTCTCTACCAAAAGTTGTTCTAAAAAATAGTAATAAAGAAGGGGAAAGAAGTTATGATTCCTGCTGTGAAGTCAGCAAGAGCCAGCTGTTGACAGAAGTGAAAGTGTGATGGAGTCTGTAGGGTTTTGACTTCCTTCACCGTAACTGGTGGATACTGACACTGTTTTTATCAGATCTGGCCTTGCAGGGTCAGGAAGACAGATGAGTAAGAGAGAAATTGAAATAAATGAGGTATCTGGCATGTTTGATGTTTAAAGTGAGCTCGTGTGTGATTGGGGGACAGTTGGGTGAGGATATGGTATAGTACAGTCCTTATTCTGGAGGTGTTACCGGAGGGTCATACACAGGATCCCAATCACATGTTTGAAATGCTTCCACAAACACCAGTGTTTGTGTCAGGTCCAAACCACACGGTCATCCATAAACCTTGCTGTGTTCCCAGGGCACAGGGGAAGGTGCAGGAGCAGTCCTGTGACGTGGGCTGGAGGTGGCCACTGCTGTCCAGGCAGATGAGCAGGCAGCGGGGGCAGCCTTGGGTTTGCAGCGCTCCAGCCAGCACAGGAGCTTCCACAATCAGTGTGCAGCCTGTGCCAGCAGGGAACCAAAGCAGAGTGTGGCCTCCTGACTTTGGAGGAAGGAGGGAACAAGAAAGAGCTGCTGTTGACTCCCAGTAGGGTGAAGATTAGTTTATTAGATTCATCCTAATGAACCAAAACAAACCAAAAATCCACCTGGACATCCTAAAAAGCTTTGCCTAAGTTAAACTGTTTATTATTAACCCTAACCATCTGTGTCAAAAACCCATGCAAAATCGAAAAGGAAAAAAGCATTTCTCAGTGAACAACATGTTTTGTTTCTATTTTGGCCATTGTTTAAATAAGAAATGTAGAAAAAGAGCTACATTCAATAACAGTCACACTTTTCCCAGGGGTGGAATAGAAAGAGGAGGCTATTAAGATGCTGCTCCTTGTCTCCACCAGCCTGGATTGCTGAAGGCTGGTCAATGCAACTCCACGTATTTTTCTTGTGGAGCTTACAAAAGTGCAGTGTGGGTCTGGCAAAGGTATTTGCAAATCTGGCTTGAAATAGCAAAAAAGTTTCAAGTCAAACAAACACTCCTTTCCTCTCCAAGCATCTTAGAAATTTTACTGCTTCCCTGTGAAACTATCAGTATGGCACACATAATAGCTACGCCTGTGCAATAAAACAGGAAAACCAAAAGAAGGAGGTGAAGAATCAGTCCCTGTTCTCTTTGGGAAGTGGTATTTCACTCAGCAGCAAAAGCCACCCTTTTAGCTGGGCTACAGCAGGGTCAGTTCAGCACTTTTCTAGGGAAGTTTGAATTTACACCTGAGTGCTCGTCCACTGTGGTCAGGGAGCTCATGTGTTGCCCTCTGGTCCCTCTTTTGATTTTGCTTATTTGTGAAAAATATTCCTTAATCTATATTTGTCTATGGATGCAGTAATTTCTGTTCCCACTCTGTATTCCTCCTTCCTCCTTCTGTTTCCATCTCTACATTAAATGTTTGAGAATAAAGCAGGAACTCCACTTCATGTGGTACCTACAGCACTCACGGCTGACCTTCAGTTTTCCTTTTCTTCCCCCTTCAATATGTTCATAAGGAAGCCAAATCATTTAAACAAGCTGGAAGATCCCTGAACTGCTACAGTTCCATAATATTCTATAATCATTTCCCTCCCAGCTTATAAAACTGGCTCTCTCCAGTTTACTGCAGGCCCTTTCATTGCAGATTGAAAAAATAAAGGTCTCTGAGGGCTGGCTGCTTCTCAAGTCAGTGAGAGATCGATCAGATCAATTTGCCTCTGTGTGTTTCGATGTCTGTGTCCTAATTCTGGAGACAGCTGCTCTGGTGTGCTGTCAGGTGGCTGTTTGCGAAGAGAGGGACTCCTGGATCTACTCAGGGCACTTAAACAAGCTCATTAGAGCTTAAAAAAACAACAAACCTCAAAACCAAAAGAAAAAAGGGAGCAGTGTGTTACTGCTCTGGAATAGGTACTGGTGAATTGGGCAGAATTTGTCTTTTTCTCGGAGGTGAGCTGCCCATGGGGCAATGCAGCATGTATGGTTTGGTCAAGAATTTAGACTCATGCAGATGATTTATAGTGATTTTTGTAATGTGAGTTTTATTAAGTTGCCTGAAGCACATTATGTTCATCAAGGCTTTGCCTTGTTTCACTCCATCCATCTTGTAAAATTCGTTTCTTTCTGGCCCTTGTGAAAAGTGCCCGTTTCTGTCTTCTCCATCATAGCCCTGAGCTATCAATTCAAGGAAACAAAACTGAAGCACACAAAATAGCTTTGCTCAAGTAAAGTGAATTTGGGTGAGCCCATGCATTGTGGAGGAAGCTTTGACAGGCAGCACCTCTCAGGTAAACTCCACTCTACCACTTCCCAGCTCCTCAGAAAACACTGCAGCAACCCCCTGCTCTTGCAGGGCAGGTTGGAGACTCCTCACCAGAGAGGAGAAGCTCTGAGCCAGGGCAGGTGTCTGTACCATAGTGTCCCCTGTGCTGAGCACCATGGGAGGGGTGTCGTGGCCAAATTTCATAGCAAGTGCTGCTGTTTTGGAGGTTGCACCTTTCTTACCCCTGTGGATCCAGAAGATGGGTGTGATTTGAAAGGTTGTGCTCCCAGGGTGGCTGTACTCTTCCAAAACCCCTGGCTTCTTCCCTCTGAGGAACATGGCAGTGGTCAGGTGTCACCATTCCCTTGGTTGGGCTGTGGGATCTCCATGCAGCAGTCCCTGGTGTCCCCCCAGCATTGCTTCTGCTTCTGGCTCTTTGCTTTGATGAGTCTGACGACCTTTGGTGAGGATATTGTTCTCTGTATCAGTTTCTGGCAATCAGAGACTGCTAAATCAGTACATTTGTTTGGTATTATTCTTACTCTCTTATTTTTCTCAGAATAACCTTCTTTCTCCAGGGTCTGAGGGCAAGAGTTTTACATAGTTAATTCAGGAATGTTTTTCTTCCCATCCATTTTATCGCTTAAAAAAACTTCAAAAGTAAACCAGGAAGCTTAAGAAAAAAAAAAAGAAAGACAGTATTCTGTAATAAGTAAAGTATTACTGTTTCACAGGACTTTTCCTACTGAGACATATTTTGGAAAAGGCCCTTTTGCCTGTCTATAAATAATACATATACATGTAACCTCCAAGTTTTTCCAATGACTTACAAACAACAGTCTGTATTGACACTTCCCATTTTTGAATTATGTTTGAAAAATCTTGCCTTTGTTTTTGCTCCCCAGTTCAGGTTTCTGTGACTTGTTTTTGTTTGGCTTGTGGGTATATTGGATGTTTTACTTGTTTAATTGCATTTTAACCACAAGAGTGCATGTGATTGGCACTTGGAATAAGTCTTTATTTTTCTGGGAATGTTTGTGGAGTAGCAATTCTGATTGCTGCTTTACGGATGTTACATTTAATCAATAGCTCAAATGCAGAAATAATGCAGCTCCCTGTCTTTGGTCTTGGTTGGCAATAGTACCCATGCTGGCTGGTACTTTTGATTATTCAACAAGGGCTATTTATTGTGTTTAATAATAGGATCAGACATGCAGTGCAAATACTAAATGGCAACAGGAAAAGAAAAAGAATTTGTTAGTTTGATGCAAATACCTGTTTCCTGTGAGTAAATCTATGCAAGAGTCCCTAGGTCACTTTTGTTGCAGCATTGCATGTCCTGGGGCTTCTTTACAAGTGATTTTGGGAGAAAAGGTTCTCCTGCTTTGGCTGCAATGGGGCTGCTACCGTGCTGTGGAGCAGAGGCTGTGCCATAGTGACTCTTCTGGTGGCCTTTGAGGTCCTGGCTGTGTCCACTGTGCAGCAGTGGTCCTGCAAGAGCCACCACCATCCCTTGGGAAAAAGCAGACCTTGTTAAAGTGATCTTGGTTATGGTCTACCAGAACGACTTGGAATGTGGATGCATTGGAGGGCAGCAATGCCTTAAACAAACATCCTGATGCATTTTCATGGATTTCCCTCTAGCCAAGTGGATGACATGGTTCTAGCGTGGAGTGCCTGGGGCAGAGAGGCTCTCAGCTAGGTGGGACAGTGTCAGTTCCAGCCCCACCCTGTAAAAGTTTGATGTGCTTGGGGGTGTGTTATAGGCTGTGGGAAAATCTACAAGGCAGAAGTTGCTTGAGTTTTTGGCTAAGAAACTTTGCAGGATCTTTCATGCTTGCTATACTTTTAAATATCAGAATTTAAGCCTACTTCTGTAGAGATGGAGACTAAAAAATGATGTTTTGTTGCTACTGCTTATTTTCTGGAAGTTGCCAATGCAGTTCAAAGCAAATATCTTAGTGACTTAAAGAAGACTGAAACATTCGTGGTTTTATTTTACTGGCAATAGATGAGACTGAATTGTAGTCAAAATAGGATAAAATGTAATTATTTTCTCTAATTCTGCCAAGTTTCAGAATTATTTTTTTATTGATGTGCTTTTGGCTTTTACCATTTATTATCTGTTTAGATGAGATATAAAGAATAGCTTTGTAGAGAAAATCCATTTAAAGTAAGCCACTAATCTTTACTGGATATTGCAGATGTTAATTTTTATTTTTTACAGATGAACCCTGTCATAACTGAACCACAAGTGCCTGTGATGAAAGAGCTGGTCCATTTTTAATTTGAAGAATTTAAGTATTTGTAGATTCTTGTATGGAAAAGCAACAGAGATAAAAGTTGTTGGAAGTATAATATTTGGTATTTCATGCCAACAGTAATAGCACAGGCACAATTTACTTACAGGGCTGCTGACAAAAGAAGTAATTTGCTGCCAATTTTTGAATTGTTTTCTTTCAGATTCTCTCTGTGTTGCAGTATAACTTTGGCACTGAGTTGCATTTGATTGCAAACATCAAAAAGTTTCTCTGAAGGGATATCAGCTCTGAAGAATGTTATTTTGATTCTTCACTATATTGCTAACAGACTCGTGTCATTCATATTTAAAAAGAACAAGCTATTTTTGAGGATGGTAAAAATAACAGACCATTTTCTAAGAGAAAAGAGTGAAGAAGGTTGGGGGTTTTTTACCATTTATTTTGTCTTTAGAGATGGCTGTGACATATTTGCGGATTGCTTTATTTAATCTGGCAGAAGCAAAGGGACATGGTAGATCAAATGTCAGATTAAGAGTTTTCTGGAAAGGAAGTACCTTCTTCCTAAAGTATTTAGCACTAACATGCAGTAAGCTGTGTTTTAAGTAGATGGAGGAATTAGAAGGAATTAGATTAGAAGGAAAAGCTTGTGGAAAAGGGACCAAGCTTCAGTTTGAGGACGATACAGCTGAATTTAGTGGCTCTCAGTGGCTTTTGACAGAAAGTCTGGATCGAAACAAGGACTCTCCCATTCCTATCTATCATGTGAATTTGGGAAGATTCTACTAGGAATGATTAGCTTATAACCTCCTTTACTTTAGTGGGCATCTTCAGAAGAAACCATGCAAGCTTTTCCATATTCATTAACGCTTCAGTAAGCAAACTTGCTATTGCAGAAGTGCCTTTTTCACGCTACTTGCTCTCTCCTGTTCTTGTAAAGCCTGTGCCAACATGGTCCTTTAATCCACTTAGACCTCACTGTCTTAAGGCAAAAGAAGCCAGGGGAGGAAGAGGAACGACGATTATCAAATGCATTTCTTTGCAGATTGTGCCCATGTTTCCTTCTGAAAGCAGACTTTCACTTACCATTTCTACCTGATTTACCAGAAGTGCTCACAACTAAAATGTTGTGTGCCTTTTCAAGCATTGCAAAAAGGGGTTTTTTTGAGGTGGCCCCAAATGGTGATTTATAAAATATAACTCAGTTGAGCAAATATATTTAAGAAAAAACCCCATCAACCCACAACTGAGCATTTGCTCTGATTGAGAGCAGGTTCACCTGTAAAAGTTTGCTTTCTCCCCCTCCTTCCTCAAGTCAAACTCTGTACCAGTAAAATGTTTTAAATTCCTTAAAAAGTTGTTTCAGGTATGGGATTGGGACCAGCTGGCCCTTACCTACCCTTATGTTTCTCATCAGTGCCTATCCCATTTTTAGGGCTGATGCATGGAGGAAGGAAGGAGGGTCACTAAAAATAGTGACGGTCTCACAGACAATGATTTCTGTGCCCTTGTCAAAGACAACAGCAAAAAGTTAGAGTCTTAATTCCCTAATTGCACATATATAATTTTAATATATAATTTTAAATCCACTCTGTTTCCTTTTGTAAATGAGCAGGCTGGTTGGATCTGTGTGTATTTACTGGCATGAAACACTTTATGGAGAACATCAAGGCAGGGCAGCACGCCTCCACATCTTTTATGGCTTGTTTGTAAATTTTTACTAGGACACTTGATTCCCTGGGACACCTCAATATTTACAGTCTTGATAACGGAGCCCTGTGCAGGAGTGGGGGATAACCTCCTCCCTTCTTCATATAAAGGCTGCTGAGTATGGTAGTTTTTTGTGATTAAGGAGTCTGTTTTAGATACCTCGCAGACCTCATGCTCCCTGCCTGTGCAAGTGCTCCCTTCACCAAGCCTGGTCATGCAGAGTGAGCGTGGTCCGTGGATGCTGTGCTGTGCTGTGTCTTGGGGACGACTGTATTCGAGTCCTGCCGGATCTTCTCTGTGCAGCTGAAGAGGCAGCAGTCAGTCTGCAGGAGTCCTGGCTGTCCTCTCTGGGTTTGGGTCCATCTGCTTGTGCTAAGCTGGCTTGTCAAAAACACAGCTGGTTTTGAAAGTGGAGCTGCTCTGAGGAAAGCAGGGGTTTTCCTGCCTCCTGTGCTTGAGTCCAGCTCCTGAGTGCTCACGGAGGGCACCAGTGAACAGAGCTCCAGTGGCAGCAGATTTTTTGGATGCTGCCACTGGATCTGTGACAGCAGCAGAGGTCTGAATATCTCCATGTACCTCTGTTTTTCTCTTCTTGGCTTCTCTTTTCCCTCATGCCTTTCCTCTCTGGGCCTACCTTCCTTTCTTCTCCCTTTTTATCCCCTCTCTTCCTTGTAACACATACTCACATAGCCTTTTCTTCAGACACAAATTTTCAGCCCTCTGCAGTTCAAGCAAGTGGTCTTCTCCAGCCTGGATACAAGCATTGCAAGGGAGTCTTCTGTCTCAATGGCTTTGCAGGAGCAATGCAAGGAGAGTCTGATGCTGTTCCTTCTAGAAGGTGTTTGGTAGGGCTGGAGACCCTGGGGAATTGCTGCAGGTCTCTAGTGAGTGTTGTAAATGGACATGCCTGGAAGCAGAGTCAGTTGTCACTGAACTCAACAACAGCAGCATCTCTGCAGTGCCTCTTCTAAATGTCAAATCCCTGCTCCAAAGTACAGAACCATCAAAGCTTTCCCACTGAAGTGGTTGTGGAACTTCATTGATATGGGCAAATCTCTATAATTGCCTTTTGAGGAACATCTTATTTCACCTGATACTTTTGAGGAAGAAGTTTGAGCTTGACACAAGCTCCTGGAAGGGAAAACTTTCAGCTTCAATGAATAAAGTTGTCCAAAGCACAAACAGCTGAAAATACGGATTTGTAGTTGAATGTGGGGAGCAGCCAAAGCTGCTCTCAGTGCTGATTATAATGCAGTTAACTTGAAATACCTGTCCTTCACTGGGCTGGGATAGGGAATAACAAGTCTAGTGGAAGATTTCAGTGCCTCAGGTGTGTGTGATGCAGGGGAAATAAAATGGCTGAAATCGATGGAAGCTTTAAATTGCAGGCACAGTGCTTTGGTTTCCTGAGATCTGGCGGAAGGTGGCCATGCTTTGATGAGGTCTTATTTTTCCTGTTAGCCCTCCTCCACCTTGTCTCGTCAGTGGAATGTCTGGTATGAAGAGAAACCCTTTTTCATCTTCTTGGTCACATCTTTGATCCACTAAGTGCATTTTGCTACTTTCCTTTTTTCTCTTTCCATTCCTGATCCCTCATTGTGCCTCTCTCTCCTCCTTTCCCTGATCCTCCCAGTTTTCTTCCTCTGCTTTCATCCCACACAGAATGAGGTATGTATTGCCTAAGAGAATAAGGAAAAGCCATGAGTGGGATCTCCTTCTCTGCTGTATATGCCAGTGTAGTTATGCCCTGTTCTTGCTTTCCCCAAAAATCCAATAAACAGCAAAAACTCCAAATATGATCACAACTGAAAATGTACACAAAGAATACATGACATTATCAGTGCAAATGAGTTAAAACAGTTGTGACTTTTCATAAAATCTCTCCATGGCTCCCCAAAGAGTCTGTAAAACTGCTTCTGTTTGTGTGTGTTTATGCATCTGGGTCTGCGTGGGTAGTGGTAGCTGGGGTTTAAGGCTCTCTGGGGAGATAAGGAGCAAGAATGCCACACACATGCTGTGGGGAATGTCAAGACTACTTATAAAGAAGGAAGCAGGAGGGCCTTTCTTATTCCTTGCAAAACCTGTACTTATGATGGGTATTTTATTTCCCTGCATTGACAAGTATTTTAAGCAAGTTAAATATCCAGGCATGTCTGGAATATATTGATTTTTTTTATTTTTTTTTACTTCAGTTTTTTTACTCTATGATGGATTTGCATTCCTGTTTTCTCTCTGGGATATCACACGTACTTGCCCTTCAGTGGTTGTCCTCAAGGAGGAATATAGGCTGAGCTAGGTAGAAGAGATACTTCTCCAATATAAGATGTAGCTAGCTGGACAGATGATAGGGAAGTGCTCTTTACATAGAAAAGATAAGGTGGTCTCTATAGACAGAATACAGCTCCTGTAAAACCTGCTCATTCTCAGCAGGGGAGTCTGTCAAATTGGTTCGGAATTAGGTGTGCATCTACTCGTGACCTAAAGCTTTGACACGCACTTAAAATAGCCCCTTCTAATTTAAAAATGTCTTGATTAGGGGTATCTTACTGTTATCAATAATTAAGAATAAGCAAACAGCCTTGCTTCTATACTCCTCCTTCCAGTATCTTCTTTTAGTGTTAGGGTTTTGAAAGTGCAGGTTCAAAACTCTGGTGGTTGCTGGGAGCTGGATCTCTTTCCTGAGAAGAATGTAAATGGGAGCAATGATCTGCTCACAGCGCAGAGACCTGGCCAAAACAGACTCTTGAAATATCAAAGCGTGTTCTACTGCAGACTTACCTTGGTCTTTTAGGTGTTCCTGATTGGGAGCATCCATCATAGATCTTAATTGTTTGTACACTTCCCTTGAGAAAGTGTTAATTTCTTCAAAGTGAACACAAAGTTCCCTTTTTATACCAAAGCTGAGTCAGCTGCAGCGTGGGGTTGTTGCCCATAGTGGTCTGCAATAGCTCACACAGCCGTGGCAATGAACAACAGCTGAGGAGCTGCTCCACACTGTTCTGTAAACTCTGGATGCCTCCAATGGTACAGGCAAATTAAAAAAGCTGCCTGCTTCCTGGAGAAGTTTGTTTTGATTAACACCAAGTCCATCTGGTACCAGCAAAGTTTACGTTCCTGTGAAATGCATGGTATTGAATTTTACTAGGCCACCTACCCTGCTGTCTTCAATTATAAACCTCAGAGTGCCCTAATGATGTAACTGATTTCAGGATGAGCTGTGCTTTTCAGGAAGCTGGAGCTGCCAAATATCTGTCTTGGCCTCCACTCAAACTGCTCAAGAGAAGTCCCTGCATTATTAAGCTTTTCTTGGATTTATTGTTTGTTGTGATTTGGGTTGCTTCAGGGAGTATTCCTGAAAGGCTTTTAAAAGATAGCAAGTAGGCAATTACATGCTGGTTTGCTTTGTGGGAAAGCTGGCATGAAGCAGAAGTGGAACCTATGCCCAAATGGGCTCTTTTTGCACTCGTTTAATGAACCCAGCGATCTGGATTTCCTCCTCTAATTTTATAATTTTCCTGAGAAAATCTTGAAGAACCACACCTTGAAATGTTCACCTACTCTGGAGGCAGAATTTTGGTGTGTGGTGCTACCACTTTCCCTACCTACGTCCCCCACCCGCTCTCATGGGGGAGTGAATGCCTGTGTGTGTCTTGGCATGGGGGAGCCATGCTCTGCTGGTTGGGGTGGAGCAGGTGATAGGGAGTGGTTCCCATCAACAGAGGGGATGTTTGGCAGCCTGGAGAGGTTGGCAAATGTGTGGAAATCTGACCTGTAAATGACTTTTTACAAGGCAGCTGTTTAAAAAGGGCATAAAAACAGT
The DNA here is from genome assembly GCA_035222235.1 of Margarornis squamiger. Taxonomy (NCBI): domain Eukaryota; kingdom Metazoa; phylum Chordata; class Aves; order Passeriformes; family Furnariidae; genus Margarornis; species Margarornis squamiger. The sequence continues at coordinate 62,047,662 of JAWWTY010000037.1, forward strand.
TTAACTGTTAAAATAGTGATTTCTTTGCTTCTCCTAGCTAAAGGCAAAATTAAGAACTTTGGCTGATCTCAAGGTTGTCTGAGCAAAGTTCAGTGTAACCTTAGATGTGTTTGCAGGCTGCAATTTTACATATAAAGAGCTACTGCATTTTGCATGCTGTGTGTCACTGACATTTAGCAAACTTCCTCATCCAGGTCCCATTTGCAGTTCATTTTATTTTAATACACCAACTGAGTCTTGTTCTTTGCTGTGAGATGTTTTAATAGTTACATTCCCTGACATAGCAGTAGCTCCAGAAAGGTGCTCTGGAAAACCATGTGGTTCTTGTAGAACTTTAATGGACTGAGCATAACCTGTCCATTTATGCCACTCCCACAGGTTGATCTGATGGGTGGAGAGCAGGATTACTGAACAGTGTACCATGTTGTCTTTTGTGGTTTCCAGACAGACTTCAGGACAGTAGCTTTCTCACAATGGAAAAGCTCAACTTCTTAATTGAACTATTGTGGAAAATAAACCCCATTTCTTAACTGAAGCTGCAAAGTAGCAAAAGCATCTGAAAGAAGGACCAGAAAGCTCACTCAGAGCTCTCCGAACTCTTGCTTTGCCCATTCCCTCTTACCCATGGCTTTCATTCTGGTTCCTTCTTGCTTGCTGCCCATCTCCTCTCTAGCACAGAGTGGTAATTTTCAGTTAGTGTCGATGCAGGGGTTTCTTTTTTCCCGGAGATGTTACTGCCCCACAGCATAAACTGAGGTGCCTGCCAGGGTTTTCTGAAATGGTCTCAGAAGGCCTGCTCTGCAGTGGCCAGGACTACCCTGCAGTCTGATTGGGCACTTCAAATTAACTGAGTTGCAGGTAGGGGCACGGACCTGTTAGAGTGAGTGCAGAGGAAGGCCATGAGGATGGTCAGAGGGCTGGAGCACCTCTTCTGTGAAGACAGGCTGAGAGAGCTGAGGTTCTCCAAGCTGGAGAACAGAAGACTCTGGAGAGTCCTTAGAGCACCTTCCAGTACCTAAAGGGTGTCTACAAAAAGATTGTAGAGGGACTTTTTACAAGGGCGTGTAGTGATAGGATGAGGACGAATGGCTTTAATCTGAAAGAGGGCAGGTTTATATTAGATATTAGGAAGAAATTCTTTACTGTGAGAGTGGTGAGGCTCTGGAACAGGCTGCCCAGAGGAGTTGTGGATGCTCCATCCCTGGAAATGTTCGAAGCCAGGTTGGATGGGGCTTTGAGCAACCTCTTTCTAGTAGAAGGTGTCCCATGGCAGGGAGGGCTGGAACTGGATGTTAAGGTCCCCTCCATCCAACTCAAACTATTCTATGATTCTATGACAGACTCATGCCTTGGGACTGTGCTTCGTAGCCTGCATGGTCTTAGGCTTGCTGCAAGGAAGGTATGAGATGGGGGCAGCATTTAGTTCCTCACAGGCAGACAAAAAAACTCAAAATCAAGACGTTTAAAGAATGAGGATTCCTGCACTGTACTGCAAAGGATAAATAAGCAACAAGTGCCTCCCATTTGCATTCATCTTCTGACTTAATTTTCTCCTCAGGCTGAGCCTGAGAGGGAAGAGAGAGATGGTAATAATGAGGACTCCTTTATGCTCTGTGGTGGTCTCCAGTCCTGTATTAGTGTTTGCAAGGTCCTGAAACACAGACACACTTTTCTGAGCCTCAGCAGCCTAAAATGAAGTCTACCATACTTGATGAAGGACTATCTTCACAAACAGTGTGTTGTCCCTAGCAGTTGTTCCAGCTGGAACATCTTTGATGTGAACTTGATCTGATAAAAGTCAGATCCCTGCAGGGCATGGCAAAACAGTGGGGTCTGCCTGTCCCCACCTCCTTGCACATGCTGCCCCTTGAGCTTGTAACTTGCCTGACCATGGATGGCTTTTCTGGAGGGGAGCAAATGTGGCCTGGGGATGACAGCCACCTCACAAGTTCTAGATCAGTGGTTCAAGTTTGTAGATTTTCTTAAGGATGAAGTCGTCAGACTTCTTGACACTGCTAAAAGTGCTCCCCTGTCTGTAATCAAAGCGTTGGAGAAAGAGTTGAACTGTTCTAGTTGATCTTTTCCCAGAATAATTCCAGCTAAAGCAAGTATTTGTAATGGAAAATTCCTGCCTACAGTGTTGCAGTGAGATAAAAGTATGAGCGAGTGAAAACAGGTTCTTGAAAAGAGTCAGACAGTGTGATAAATAGAGGGCTCTCCTCTCTCCACACATAAAAATGTAAACAAAGTGCAACCAAACACTTCTGTTCCTGCTGCAAATCATGAGGGGGCTGAGTTTCATAAGAGGTTCCAGTAGGGAACAAAAGGCTGGGGTTTGGTCCAAATGCTTTTAAAGTCAGTGAGAGGCTTTCCCTTTGGTTCCGGTGGGCTTTGGAGTGGGGCCATGGTGAATACTTGAAGGCCAACCTGACCTTTCATGGGGAGAGAAAGCTGAAGGCTTAGTTTCATCTCACTTGTACTTGCCGTGGCCTGATTAAAATCAGTGGGAGCTCAAGAAACTTTGCACTTTGAGGCGTTCAGCCCTTGAAGACTAGTCTGACATTTAAGTCACGTTTGGTGCTTAAATGTCAGTATTTGACAATAAGTAGACACCAAGGAGTGTAAGTCATCTGGCTTGCTTTACATTGTGTGGTTTAGTTCCTTAGTTTTAAGCATGACACTTAGGGAAAGTTTTCTGAAGAACAATTACTTTGTAGAGAGCACCCAGATGTACTTGTGTCTTCTTTCTAAATACTGCCTCTGTTTCTTGCTGGCTTTGCCCTGGTGTGCTTTTTTTCTGCAGTATAATCTTTTCTTCATCTCACCATGGTGACCAGGCTTGCAAACTTCCTACTATACAAAATTCGAACAAAAAGCCAGGTATTAAAGACTCTTGGCTGCATCAAGAAGTGCTTCAACCTTGTTTTTTCAAAGACTTGAAGGGTGGAAGCAATCAGATGATACACAGTCTTGAGGAATTTGGAGAGGAAATTATATGTTTTATGTGCTGGATGTTCATGGGAGAAACATATGATGATTTCATGCTTGGAAAGGTAACTTGCTTGAAGGTGTTGCAATACAAGCTGCAGTTTTTGTAAATCATTTAAAAAGAGTATCCTGATACTGATTGTTTGTTACACAGAAGAATGTGCAAATGTCTTCCTTCTGAATTTATTTTGTTTACTTGATATTTATAACTTAAAATAACCTGTCATTTTCTCAATAGTTTTCAAACTCCTATATGCGTAAAATATTCTTGTTGTCTCTTCTGTATTTCTTTTTGCCATTGTTTTATTACAATGACAAAGCATCTGTAAGGTTCAATAGAAATGGAATTATTATGGAATTAATGTCATGGGTATGCCACTGTTATATTAAGAAAGCTCCTTAGACTTTGGCAAGTGCTTCTACTCTATGTTAAAATAAATGTGTAGTTTTGGCTCCAGATACAGTTTAATTTCACTCACTGAGAAACAGGAAGGGTTTTATGAACATTCCTACAACAGTGAGCCACCTGTGTGTTTGCCTCTGTGCAATTAATTATCATAGCACTTTGTCAGCAGACTTGTAATGAAACTTAAGCATGCAGAATACACTCCAAAAAATGCTTAAAATCAGTTCTCCCAGATAGTTATTCTCGTCTCTAGGGACTGAGCAGAGAGCTGGGAACAAGGAGTTTTTGCATTTTAATCACGGTCTAAAATTGAATTGCTCTGTTTGGGTGACCTTTTAAAAATGTGTCTCGGTATAGTCTTCTGGGAGTCTGAAGACAGCAATCTTGCTGAGACACACGTGGGATTTTTCTGAGGATTAAGGAGTTAATTGAAGATTTTTTTAAAAACCCAAACCAACAAACAGACCAAAACCAGATTTTGATGGGTAAACTGCAGTGTATTATAGTGTGTATTACTTGAACTGGTTGCAATATTTTACTTGTTACGTGGAAAGTTCTTTGAAGAGTTGATGTCCTTACTGCATCATTACTTTAGGATGGTTAGAACAGGTTTTTCTCAATTTGAAAAGTGAGTTATCATTTCAAAGTATTTCAACAAGTATTTGTTTCCTTTTTTTTCAGCTACCTGACTGCAAATAACAACCAGAATTTCTTGTATACCGCAAGGCCTTTTTTGAAGAGAGCTGCTTTGGTGATAAGCTATGTAAGTATGACTGGACTTGGCCATGTATTTCTGTGTATTTGACGAGAATGAACAATGTGTAGAGGTATCCCAAAATACTCAGAAAGCTCAGATGGTAGATCTTAGTACAAATTCAGTCTTGGAAATCAGTCTAGAAAACTTCAGCTGGGCAGAAACAAGAATATTACTGCGTTTTCAGTTCAAAATTTCTTTTGATTTACAGTGGTTGCCCTTACAACCATGTAATCATCTGCACGTATTTCCTGCCCTAAATACAGGTGACTCTCTGGCTCTGGGCTGCCTTGTCAGTGGCATGTCATTAATGCCAGTGCAGGACTTGGTAAGAGTAATAAGAAAAACTTTTCCCACAAATACCTGCTGCTTGATGTGTTCCAGGCAGGACTTGACATATTGCAGGGGAGAAAGAAAGCCCCTCCGTGGGGGTATACTGGGTGTGCAACATCCTGTGCTGCTCTAGGAGCTGGATCCCCTTGCTTGTCCTTTGACAAGTGGTTACCAGAAAGGTGGAACAGTGCCAGCTCACAGAAGTCCTTCCAGGAATTAGGATTACACATCACAAGAAGCACCAGTGGAGCTTGCCCTTACACCTGTGCCAGTGTGAATGAACGATGAGGGCTTTTAAGACATCAGCCATGATTTTCCCCTCTGTATTTAGGTAGAGGTCAGTAGCAAAACTCTGCAGTCTACACTGCAGCAGCATGATGGACTTGTCCTTCAAAATGCTGACTTTGTGGTGGGTAGCCGAGATATGCCGGCTGCTGTCAGCACTGCAGACATGGAAGAGGGACACACAACATCACCATGCTGAGGGGTGGCAGGTTTGTCACCCTGCACAGGGGGGCAAACTTGAATTTTGCCTAAACTGCTGAGCTGACTTACTTTGCAGAATATGGAGAGCTATCACAACAAAGTATTTGCTGGTGGCCTTAGTTCTTCTTAGTCTTGCATTGCTCACCAAGGTGTTCCTCTTTGAAGGTGATTCTCGTGTTGTATTTCCGCCTCTGGATAATGGGAGGATCCATGCCGATGTTCTCGGAGCAGGACAATCCAGCTTCATTCTCACCATATTTCCTGACGAGGTACAGTGCCAGTGATCAAACAAAAGTTTTCAGAAATGTAGTCTTGATGTTATTTTATTACTGCACTAAAATGGTTTACAAATGACAATTGAGAAAGCTTGTTTTGTTTTCGTAATTACTTCTCCTTATTGCTCTGTCTAGATAGAAAGCAACCACCATTATTTGAACCCCAAAGCACACTCCTGGTCCTGTAGAGTTATATTACAGATGCGTTCTTACTGAAAAATGTGTGTTTATTTTTATGCAAAGCTCAAAGAATACAATTGCCCAGTGGCTGAAGCCTAATCCTAAACCTAAAAACTGGATGCTTCTGACATGGGATGCAGGCTTTCAGAGTTTTGGCTTCAGCTGAGGTTTGTAAAAAAAAAGGGATAACCATGGCTGTCAGTGGAATATCAGTGAAGATGGAAGGGCTGTGTCCATGTTTCCTCTGGTTAGCTACTGGATCCTTCTGAAGGAATTTCCTGATGACTCAGATGAAAATGGGAGCAGTCCTCCTCTGTGTCACTTTCTGGCCTTGATGGCTTCTCATTCAAACAGTGGAATTCCAGCTGAGACACAGGTTAAGATCAATCCTTATTCAACATCTGCTGCATAATTGGGCTGGATCTCTTTTGGGGGACCTTTATGATAATGTGGCAGCAGCTCCTATTACCATCAAGGCTAAAAGTGCTTTCAGGAAGCACTTTGTCTGATTTGGAAAGCTCTGATGTGTTTGCAGCATTTCTGGTGGAGTCATTAATACGAGGCTCTGTGCAGCACAGCGTGAAGGATCTGCTACTGTCCCTTTTTCATATGTTTATGCTGAGATTGGGGTCATCTCGTCATAAATGATCCTGGCCTGATTTCAGTTATCTATTCTGTGCTGCACATGTCTTTTGCATGTTTGTCTCTTTATGTCTTGTAGTGACAGGGGAAGGTCTTTTTAAGCACAAAAGCTAACTCATTCTTGGGGTATGAAACAGTGACTATTTTTACTGCTGGCACTGTGGATTTTATTAACAGCCTTATGAAAAACAAGTCAGAGTGCTGCTGGCTGAGGTCCTCCCTTGGCCCCAGCAGCAGCCCTGGCTTCATCTACAGTCCAGCAACACCTACCTGTTCCAGACCTAATTAAGGAAATCCGTGCCAGTAAAAAATGGCATTAATGTTCTGGAGGGATTCTAAAACCCTGTAGATATCCCAGTTCTTCCACTTCTGCTGAGTTTGATCTTAATCCTCATTTTAGCCCATTTACCCAGAAGCCTGTATCTTCCATTCGGGAAACCCATCCTTTCAGCAGGCCTCGATGTCAGTCCTGCAGGTAGACAGAGATGCAGTGACTGTCTCTGAACTGACAGCCCATGATGCACCCACTGACCATAGCCCTTATCTTGGCAACAAACCTGTTCTTTCCTCACCTTCTCTTTCAGACTCAAACTATAACTCACACCTGAGACTTTATCTTGCCATGGTCAGAGCTGAAGCTATTGCTGCAGAACTGACATTGTGCCAGCCATCATAAGTGCAGGACTGGGATGTCAGATGGAGCCAGCAAGGTTGAAGTGGCATAGCTGTGGTTTCCAGGAAGGTCAAGGAAGGTGATTGTGCCCCTCTACTCTGCTCTTGTGAAACCCCTCCTGCCATACTGCATCCAGTTCTGGGGTCCTTAGCACAGGAAAGACATGGACCTGTTGGAGTGAGTCAGAGGAGGGCCATGAAAATGATTAATGGGATGGAAAACCTCTGCTATGAGGAAAGGCTGAGGGGGTTGGGTTTATTCAGCCTGGAGAAAAGAAGGCTCTGGGGGGACCTTCAGGCACCTTCCAGTACCTAAAGGGACCTTAAAAGAAAGACAAACTTTTTAGCAGGACCTGTTGCAATAGGACACGGGATAATGGTTTTAAACTGAAAGAGGATCGATTTAGAGTAGCTTTAAGGAAGAAATTCTTTACAATGAGCGTGGTAAGACTCTGGAACAGGTTGCACAGAGAGGTGGTAGATGCCACATCCCTGGAAACATACAAGGTCAGATTGGATGGGGCTTTAAGCAAGTTGGAGATGTCCCTGCTTATTGCAGAGGGATTGGACTGAATGACCTTTATAGGTCCCTTCCATCCCAAACTGTTTGTTGATTCTGTGATCTGTATGTCTGGCCAGCAAGATGGTGTTTATGGTTCAGCCTCAGAGAAGCTCCTAAGCAGTATGTTCTTCAACTGTGGACACCTACAGTAGCAGCAGCATATGAGGAGCTGTTGTGGGAAGCTTTTAATGAGGTTTTGAAGGCAGTAATTAGGATGCAGCACTGAATCTAAAGACAGGATGATATTTGCAGTTTGGGTTGAATTCAGAAGAAGGGAGTGGAATAGCCAAGTTTCGTGCCAAGACCAGAAGGGAGAAGGCCCATGAAACTAAAAGGAAGATCAGTTTTGGGTAGCTGAGGTGATTACTAGCAAACATTGTAATTGTGGTTGAAGCAAGGGTTAGTGCTCAGGCAGCAGGCAAGTTGTTTTGTAACTCCAAAGATCATGCAGGTCACAGATGGGAGTTTCTGTTTTCAAGGAGTTGTCTTTATTTGCACTGAACTGGAATTGTAGTTTTTATGCATGTCTCGTCAGGATAAATGTTACAGTTTTCAACAAAGTTGAAAATTATTGTAAGACTTGGCCAGTTATTTTGGATAGGAGGAAGGCTGATAACAGTGGAAAACAGTAGTTTGGAAATGTGTGGCAGTCTTCATGAAATCCATAAAGTTAAATGTGGAGCTGGGGTCTTGGCTTACACAGGATGAACCCAAAGGAGTATTGTTAACTCTTGCAAGATTTCTTTGTCAGCTGGTGAGGTGTCCCACGGCTGGCAAGGGTTATTGGTATCAACATTAGGGGTAGGTGTAAACTGTGGGTTTGAAAAAGTAGTGAGTCATGAGGTCAGTATTTGTCAGCCCTTAGGCTGCTTATAATGCCAATTACATGGCTGTGGGTGTGAGAGAGTTCTGTCCATCCGTTGTTGTGTGGAGAAGGGGAGCATATAGAACTTAAGGTGTATCGAGTGACTCTAAGGCGAGACAGGTTCAAAGCAAGCCAAGGAGGTACCTTGCAACAGGTCATCTTCCTGCAGGACACTGGGAGCATGCTGGAAGTTTATGCAGGCTCAAAAAGAGATTTTCCAAGTTGAAAAAAATGATCTGTATGTGCAGAAACTACTGAATGTGCAGAAACCAAATCCAACTTGGAGATATCATGCTAGCTAGAAACTGATGAAAAAATTACCATCTTCTTACACACTTTGCTTGCCACTAATTTTTGGTCACTGCTGGAGAGAGGATGCTGGTCTGGACAGATCTTTGTTGTGGCTCAGTTTGGCCTTAGAAGATGCCTATATGTTCTGTGTAACCTGTCTCCAATCTTGGACAACACTAATGTATAAATTGAAGTAGACAGATAATGATTTATTTAAAAATTGAAAGGCTAAATATGCTGAAATAGTGACAGTTTTTCAGTCTTTAAAAAGTCACCTGTCCAGCACATTCACTAAACTGGTGTCCTTAAAATTACAAGTGATATTCCCAAATACCTCAAAACTTAGTGACGTAAATGAAAGCCACATTTCCATGGCCTTCAGTGTGTTGCTTGGCAAAGGTGGTCTGAGAAGATGAGATGTGTCCAACATTCCCTTTTGCAGTGGAGGCAGAAATGAAGGTATTGGAAATCCTGCTATCCATAAGCCCTGCCATTAAAGCCAGTCCATACAGGCTGTTGTACACTGCAGGAAGGATGTACCTTCTCCAGTGGCTTACCTTAAAGAACACAGACTTTCATCTGAAAATCTGTTATGGGTAAGCAATATTTGAAACAGGAAAACCAATCCTAAACCTCTGTTCAAGCATTCTTGCCTGTATTAGATGGAAGCTGGGGAAGAATGCAATTAGAAAGGTTTTGAGGGCTACCCAGCTTTAGGTAAACAGTGTACTGAAGTGCAGCTGGAGAGTTAGGAGGGCATTGGGCAGTGGGCTGACATGCTTCAGACGTTTTGCACAATGTTCCTTTCTTCTGCTATTCTTAAGGGGAAAGAAGTAGGAGGCCTCTGGATAAACAGATTGTATTACTAACACTGTGGTGTGACAAGGGGAAAGTCCATTGTGCAGCATGTCTCAAGGTGTGTGAAGCAGAATAAATCTTACCTGTAATTTAAAACTAAAAGCATTTTTTTTAAAAAAAAAATATATCTTTGGGAGTTGATATATTAATCTTAGCTGGTATTTGCCTTGTGACCTCTGTAGGCTGATCACTCTGAGCATGAAGCAGGTTATTTGTGGTGTTTCCTTAAATAGTTAATGCATTTCTACTAGGACTGCCTTGAGATAGAATTGTCCTGTGGTTGAACTGCTCTCTCCATAAGCTGGCTTTCTGTATTTCTTAGCTGTTTCAATCAGGTAAATGAGAATTCAGTGCCGCAGAAAGCTGAAGAAGTGCTTATACATAAGAACTGGCACATAATCCTTTTCACAGAGATTTGTGACTGTTTTCTGAGCAATGCATTTAATCATCCCAGTTGTAACTTCAAAGGGAATGAACTACCGAGAGGCAGACTGTGGACCTGTGCTGGAAAAATGGGTCCCTGTGCCAGCCAGTTCTGCCAACGTAACAGAAGTCAAGCATAGCAGCTTCTCTGTTATGGGGTTTTCACTGATCTTAGGCTAGGAACTGGCATTAAAATAGACCCCTGTGGTATATCAGGTCTTAATCAGCCAGGCTTGCACAGGCTACCTGAGTGGTGTAAAGTTCTGTCTGTTATGCCAGTGCTTTCTATTGTGTGCCCAAAGGTGCTTAACTTGAGCCCTCCATGTAATCTCCGAAGGCACCCAGCACTCAGGAATCACTTCTAGATAAAAGGGAGAAGTATGTTGTTAAGAATTGCTCTCATGCCTACCCAGGGGCCAGACAGGCCATACATTAAATGTAAATACTTGAAGGGGCTTGGGGGTAGGGGAAAGCCTGTCTGGAAGATGGTGCTTCAAAGCAAAGACCACCCTACAGAGAAAACACTTTTCCCAGAGCCATGTGAAAGATTTCAGCATCTCTCTCAATTTTCTTTGCTTGATGAGTAGACCCTGATAGGTAGTGCTGCTCTGGAAATCAGTTTGATGGGCATTTTAATGGGTCATGGTGCTTGCTGCTGCAAGTGCTGGTCATGCAAAAAGCCTTTCCTGCCAAAAAGCCAGCATATGGAGTAGAGGGGGTACAGCCAAAGCCAAGGCCATTGACTCCTATAGGCCACGCATTTTCCCTTCCAAAATGCTTCCACACAGAAGGGGTAGACTCTGAAGCAGTCTCTGATGTAAAGCAGCATGCCCAGGACATCCCTTTGGTTTTCACCAGCATAGGGTAGGTAACGCCCTGGGATACAATGGCCCATTTCCATAAAGATTATCACAGTGGGATTATGAGTTCTGGCTTTTATTTTCCTGAGGACCAGCCACCAGTATCTCAGTGGCTGTCCAGAGGACCCTCCATCTGCTGCTGCCTCAGTGAACCTCTGCTGAAGCAGTTGCCCACCAGTGGCTGGGGGGTTTGGGCTGTGTGACTTCTGGAGTGTGCTGCTGTCAGTGAGGAATGGAAAATCGGGTTTGATCACAAGGCATGCCCTCACCCACAGCACATAGGGATTGTGGGGGGAAAGCAATACGAGATCAGTCTCAGGTTTTCCACCATTGAGACTGACAGCAGGCTTGGGTTTCACTGCAAATTCACAGACTCTTTGAAAGTCTTTACTCCTCAAAAATGTGATATTTTTCAGATTCTTAGCCACAGAGCTGAAACAACTGAGAGAGAGCCATTCACCAGATTAAAGCTCTTCAGGCTGTGTAGTTATAGAGGACAACATAGTCTGCTTTTCTTTCTGTGCCCTTGATGCACACAAACCCATCACCCAGAGGAGCCACCTTACTATTTATCAAGCTGCAGCTGTCTGTTTATCCCTTTGTCTTTATTACTCCTGTCCTCTAGTGACTGGCAGCTTTTTCCCCTAAATGCAAAAGGTTTGATGAAAGGGAATACACAGGTACTTTTTCCAGTTACGAGTATTTCCTGTCTAGCTTATACTTTCATTTGGATGCTCAGTGGAAATAGTCTGTCTGTTGCTTGTTTGTGTAGTCTTACCATCACCAAGAGAGGTGGATAGACAGAGGGGAAATTTTTTTCTTCTGAGGCTCTGAAAAGAAAATGTTTAGGCTGACAAAACAGGAAAATAAACTCACGTGGGAAGGCATGACTGGACTCAAAGTTCCCCAGGGGAAGTGCAAATATATACAATTTTAAGACGATATCCTTAAATACCACCACCTGTTTATAATTGCAGCCACACGTGCCCTAGGAGGACATTATTGTGAAGTGACTTGTTAAACACACTTGGTTTTAGGGCTTTGTAGAGGATGAAGAGAGCCTTGAGCTGAAATCAGTTCAGCTGTTAATACAAGCAAGAAGCTCTTTTCCCTAATAAGAAAGCTCTTCTTACCCTTATAGTGAACCGAAACCTCCCAGAGTTCCTGGCATGTGAAGGTCTTCTCAGAAGAGCATAACTAAGGTCTGTGACTTTGGAAAGGGCAACAGCTATCTTCCTGCTGCTGCTTCAGATTCCTACCTGCCTTGTACATACCCTTCTTTTCCCAAATACTGGTTAAGTGCACTGTTATAACCTGCTTTCTAGATAGGTCCATTTTTTTTTTTTTTTTTTTACAACCAGGAGAGTGCTTTGCCTTTGCCTTGATAAAATCCCCAGTGCTCAAAAATCTTCCACTTGCAGGTAGGTACCCTGCTGAGTCTTTGGGGGGTAGTGTTGTTTGTCAGGAGTAAGATGGGTTGCCCCAGAACTGGGTAGGGGGTAGGTTGCACTGTTGTATGCACCTCTAGAAAACAGGACATGGTCAGGCCTTTGTGATCAGTTTTGTAGCAGTTTTGGAAAGAAATCTGTAATCTCAGTCCTTGGAAACTGGGAGGAAAAAAGCTTTAAATGCTCCAAAATCAGAAAACAAATGAAATGCCTCATAAATTTCTATATATCTTGTGTTTTTTTACCTAGTCTCACAATCTTTTTCCTCTGATTGCCTGGGTTTGGCAATGCTGAGATCAGGGCTTTTCCCAACTCATTGGCCTCTATTACAGCAAAGGGTCTGTTAGACAATTCCTCAGGTATTTTCCTGTCATATCATTTATGGCTTTAAGTAGTACCCTTTGCTTTCATTTTTGCAGCAGAAACAGTCAGTTCAGATAGTTTTGCAACAGATTCTAGATATGAGTCATCGTGTATTTATCTCAAAGCGCACAACAGTACATTTAAACTAAAAAATTTAAAACTAAACAAACCGGATTGCCATGACAACACCAGCTACCTACAGGAGGAGCTGTGCTTTTCTGAGCATGCCAGAGATAGTGAGAAGTGGAAAGAAACACTTGATACCGGCTCAAACTTGGATTTCCGTGTTCAATTTGCAAATAAAAAATTTGCTGCAATGCAAATGCTGCTACCCAGCCTGGGGGAAAACTGTTTGCCAGATAAGAGGCAGATTCTTCAGTCACCTCACCAATAATACTCTGTTTTGAATGGGGTTAACTGAGAGAGCAGGAGATGTTATAGGCAGAGATTTCTCTCCCTTGGAATTCCAGCAGACACGAGCAGCAATATAGAGAAGATCATTCATTTAAAATGTAATTCACTCAGTCAACTAATTAAAAGAAAACACTTTTGTTGCCATTTGCAGGTAGGCTGCTGAAATGTAATTAGCTCCTGGAATGATTTAATGAATCTTCAAGTCTTTTCAAAATTTGCAAATTATTTCCTAGAGGTGTCAGCTTTGGTGAGAAGTTTTTTCCAAAGTTTCTCTCGTGTTTAGCTTTCTCCCTAGTTAGCCTTTTGATATGAGAGCCTCATAGATGTAAAGGAATATCACGTGCTTTTGAGCTGCATAAATAAAAAGCAGCACTGAATTGTCAGTAACTATTATTAGCATCATGTCATTTTTCTGTTCTAGTACCCAGAATAGAAATAGTTTGTAGTGCTTTATTTTATACAGCCATCCATCATGTTCAAGGACAGGTTACCAATGCTGGGAAGCATATCCAAACTTTTGCTTGAATCAGAGCTTGCTCAAGGCTTTCTTGCAGCTTACAAATGCCTCCTAAAATCAAGTGGTGCCCTCATGGATCTTGCCAATGGCACGTGTGTGTTCAGTGAGGCTGCTCAGGCTTGGCAACCAGGTGTGGCCAAGGGTTCTCCAGTAGGGTGCCTGGAGAGGTGATCCACTTGACTGTACCTAGATGGTAATGACTGTCACAGGCTTTAAAATATTTCACTGCTCTTGGAAGAGCATATTTAAGGATTAATCGTTGCCACAGTGGAACAGAACGATTGTCCATTTCTTTTGGGACCCACCAACTTGCTCCTTTGGCAGCAAGTTGTGCACCTGGCTCCCAAGGAAGACTGAAAGCCCAAAAGCACTTGAAAATAGACACTTGTTTACAAAAGTCTCCTGATCAGTGTGTGTCCTGAAGCGTGTCTTCTCATCTTCAACAGCAGTTTGTCCTAACCTTCCAGCAGAAATGCATTAATGCACACCGGTCTGGCTACCCCAAATTCTTCTTAAATTGTTAAACTGACTCAATTTGTTATGGCAGCAAACTGTGTTTATTTTTTCTGTGCTGTGTAAGGATTTATCAGCTGCTGCCTTATCACCGAAGATGCAGAAAAGCAGCTAGCCTGTCTTTAACTACAATGCTGCAGTTTGCAAAGATCCCAAATGTTGTCTCGTTCCATCCTACCCCACAGCCCAGCCTGAGTAAGTAGAGGAGGGTTTCTGGTGTGTGCTGTGGTTTGCATACAAACTTTAATGAATATTGTCAAGCTTATTGAAAATATTAATATGCCAGGGCTTAAAAGGACACTCTCTGCAAAAATTGGGCTTTCCTAAAGCATCAAGTGCAAAACTAACTCAAAGGTTGTGAAAATCCTGTCTAATATACACATTTGTAGTAACAGTATCATATGCCATGACATTATTCAGATTGATCTAAAGGGTCATGCTTTTTCTTTTAAAAATAAATCTAGAAATGGATCAGTTTGGCTTTTAAGTAAGTAGCTGTAAATAAATGCTGTCAGGCTTTTCTGAGCTGGTGTTCCTTTGTTTTATTGTAGCTGAGCAGAGGTGGGACAGGCCACACATAATATAATGAGTGAGTGCCTTGGTGTGATTAAACCCCACCAGATTTTGTGTTGCTGTGTTTCTCTGTACATGGCCCAGTTGTTTCTTTGGAAAGAGTGAACAATCAAAACTGTAAGAAGAGTTTGAGTAAAATTAGATTATGTTTTTGAGGGGTGCTTTCTTAAATAGAAACTGGCTTTTTAATCACTGCTTCTGTTAGGAGAGAAAATAGATATTTTTTTTTCCCTCACTTTGCCCTTGTGTAGTACCTCAGCATGGGGAAGGTGAGGAAAAAGGGAGGATGGAAGAGGGCTGTACCAAATGGCTGAAGACCTTAAAAATGTGGGAATATTCTACTTTCCATCAGAATTGGGAGCTTAGAAAGATTTGTGGGAAAATAAGAATGTGCCTCTTTGACTGTTTGCAGTGAAACGTTATTCCAGCTCTGTAAGCCTCCCTGCTTTTGTGTCACTGTGCTGCTGGAGTTATTTGTTTTTCGTATGAAAGAGAAACTGATATCCTAACTATTTGTAGTTATTTAAAAATGTTTTCAGAGAAATTTAGGGCCCAACACCCACTTGGGAACTTCCATCCTGCCTGCCTGGAGTCACATTTAGCTCCAGTGTCTTACCATTCTGCCAGAAATACAATATAATGTTATAAGTGCTGTTGTAAGGGCTACATTTTTGACCCCAAAGAGGCCTGTTTGTAAGTGGCAAGTGAAACAATCCTCTGTCTACATGGCTTGACATCTCTGCCATCCTTTGTTATCATTTTAATAAAGCTGCTAAAGTACCATGGCAACTGGGTGTGATAACAACTGCCAAAGCAGGCTCAGATGGAAGAAATCATATGCAGGATAGAATATAATATTATTTTTTTTTTAGTAGTTGCCATTTTTGGTGCTATGTACAATGTGGATTTTTCCATTTGTGAGCCAAGGAAAGGTTTGTCTGTTCAAAGGCTGTTGCAATTTTGCTTGGTTGACTTCATGATTGCTGGAATAATCTCGTTTCTTGCACTCAAAAGTATTTCAACTTTAGATGTACTTTTTTGCAAGTAAACGCCAAGAAGCAAAAGCCTGGAGGGGATAGGGATGTGGGTTTGATTTTATTTTTTTCTTGTTTTCTTTAGCCCAGTCACACACATGCTCTTCTGTTTCTTTTAAAGCCCTGCATACTTCCCAGAGGGCAGCATGCTCCCCATTTCCATTCCCCATTAATTTCCTCTCTATTGAGAATAACAATTATTGAAGATTGCAAGAATTTGAAAGGCTCCCTACTTCTTCATATTTCTGTGGCACATCTCATGCAATCTGTCCCTAGCTCTAATAAGCTGTGATGGGTTCAGCCCCCTTTCTTCTGTATTTTCTCCCTTTGCCTTGGTTTGCAAAAAGAGAGAAAGGTCTTGGTTTAATTACTCAATGTTGTGCACCTGGAAGAAATCCTAAATTTTAAGTCCAACCCAGCTAGAGGGATGTTTTGTATTGCAGCAATGATGTAGTGAACAGTGTAAAAGTCCAATATGTGTATGTACCTGCTTACTTACTATTCGTTTATCCTTGATGCTGACAGAAAGTCACTTCAAAAGTCTAACATCCAAATGGCAAATGAAGATCTGTCAGTTTTCCAAAGGCTGGTGCATAAAAACTGTGCAAATATTACTGATCTTATGTTATTACTTTAAACAACAAATTGAAGTGCCCCTTGCCTATGTTAGCATCTCTTTATTGACAGCGAGGTGTGGTATTGTCTGTGTGTGCAAAGTCTTGTTGGTTGGTTGTTTTGATTTTTCCTCCTCCCACGTAGTACATGATAATTGGCAAAGGAAAGTGTTTCCTGTGCTGGCAGTCAGTCATTCCATGTGTTACATTACCTGTTTTCATTTGCAGGTTTTTAACTTATTCCTACCTTCTGGCCTTCAATGCGTGGCTTCTGCTGGCACCGATCACCCTGTGCTACGACTGGCAGGTCGGCAGCATCCCTCTGGTTGAGTCCATCTGGGATGCAAGGAACTTAGCCACGGTGTTCCTGGTGCTGGTGATGGCACTACTCAGCCTACACTGCATTGCTGCATTCAAGGTAACCCCAAAAGATGTGCAATACAACATTAAAAAATAAAAAAAATAATTTGTTTCCTAATCTTCAGACGAAATGGTTGGTATGTGCAAGTTTTCCTCTGGAATGCATTGGATTGAGGTGAAAAAAACCCATTCCATTAATAACTGATGCAGGCAAGCTTAACAGATGAAAATATCTCTCTAGTTGAATGTCTCAGTCTCTAATTGGTCTGATTTGAGGGCAAAACTTGGCCCAGAGTCCCGCATTCAATTACTGTTAATGATCCAAACCCCACTGAAGTTGTTAAGCATCTCTGCCTCTCCCATAGTCATTAGGCTTTTTGCTTCAAATGGGAGTGGGAACTGTCATCTGCAGAGCCATTTGAAAATAAAATCAATTCTTGTATTCACACTTTTGCTATGCTTCTAAAACCTAAACGCTGGATACATCTGGATGAGAAGATTTTTTTGTCAGCAGGGCAATGGAATGTGGGAAATCTGAAATGATGTGGAAATTGTTCTTTAGCGTAAATAATGTAGTTGGTAAGCCATACTTCACAATTCAGCATCTCCGAGGCACCATTAATCGTACTGCAGAAATGGAAGTGAGGTTGTACGGGCCTTGTCAGAGATCAGATATGCACTTACATGCAAAGGGGTTTTTTTGTGGATCACAGGAAGTTACAAGCTGTCCCTCCTTCAGCTGTGTTGTGGAAGCTTCTTTAAGAAAGGTGTTGGTAGTAATTTTGGAAATAGTACAAAAGTTTCTCTTCCTTAAATATATGTATCACTGAAAAGCATAGTAGAAGAATGACAGGTTTTTAATACCTATGTTATGCTAAAATGTGCAGGTCATGTACATGCTTCAGTCTACCCTGGCAGTCTTCCTTGTGCTCCTGATAAGAGACAGAAAATGAACCAAACAGTTTGAGGCTGCAGAGTTATTAATTTAGATAATACATTGGCAGATGCTGTGTGGAATATATGGGAAAATACCCTATTAGGTATTCACTGGTTCTACCTGCAGGTTGTACATCAGCTCGTATTCCTCCTGCTTTCATTACTCACTCTAGAGATATTCAGAACTGTTTGTATTATACCTAATCCTCTTCCCAGGAAAGTTAATGATAAAATTCTCATTAGCCCAGTACTGAAGGCTTCTGAAAAATCTTATTCCGCATTCTTTGAAGTTTCATTTGCTTTTTATTTCTTCTCCTGTTGTCAGAATTTGAACTATGTGTAAGATTAATACTGTTGGTTTGCTTGGAAAAAATATTTCAGAATTATTTGAAGACATTTTGTGTTACTTTATTTTGGGTAAAATGATAATCCAAAAGGATTCCTCTGGGTAAATGAATTATTTTCTGTCAAACTGCAAAACAAAATACTTCAAAATATTTTGTGTATTAAATGTCTAGATTTTATGATATTTTTATTTCTTTTTTCTTAGAAGCAAAACAAATCAGTCTGGATTTATGAATACCACTGTTGGATTTGAAACTGCAACTTGTAATTTTTTGTGAGAAGTTCAGTTTTACTCTTGATCACCGTTAATGTTGTGTTAAGCAACAAGAATTTCACTCTTTGGGCATTTACTTACTGGATGCTTTGAAATTAATTTGGAAAATTCCTTTGTGTTTATCCTTGAAAACCCCAAACAGTGAAGAAATTGAATCTGAAGTGATGTGCTTTTCTATCTAATCCATTAAAACCAGAACCATCTTGACAAAGGGCTGTAACCAGTCTCTGCAGCCTCCAACAAACCCACTGTGCACATGGAACTGGTAACAATTCCTGGGGATTGTCTTGGACGTGCCAGCCCTAGTATAGAATCACAGAATCACAGAATAGTTTGATTGGGACCTTAAAGATCATGTTGTTCCAACCTCCCTGCCCTGGGCAGGGACACCTTCCAGTAGGCCAGGTTGCTCAAAGCCCCATCCAACCTGGCCTTGAACACTTCCAGGGATGGAGCATATGTGTATATGTATAATTAGAGGTATGATTGGAGGGAGCTAAAATATTTTGCTTCTCAGGAAATTCTAAATTTCTGAAGCTATTTTCTTTTTGTTTTCTTTTTAACAACTCACATAGTCACCCAGGTGTGATACTGCCTTTAAGTAGTATGACGACTGTATGAAGATTGTGCAGAGTAGTTTTTTTGTTGTGGAAAGCAAACAGGAGGAAGTGCCTCTTTTCCTGGAAATAAATTGTCCCCTTTGGCTTTAAACACTCCCTTTTACAGTGGGGAGAGGGAAGTTCAGAACACAGGAACTGCAGGCACAATTCATTATATTAGGCTCTTCAGAAAGCATCTTTCCAGATGGAGCAGCCATGGCCTTTTATACAGCGTTGCTCCCCTCCAAGAAGGACCATCCTTCATTCAAGCCCCAGAAATGCTATTTCTCAGTATTTTACAGCTTGTAGGCAGTATGAGACATATCACTTGATTTTTCACACTTCATAGAGTGTAAGATGTTCTGCTTTCTTTTAAAGCAAGCACACAGAACTTTCTTAGCAGCCATTTTTCTCTCCTTTTTTATTGCAAACTCTAACCTGGAAGAAATAGCTTGCAATTTTCTGAGGAATTATTTTAGAGTGAACCAGCATGCAGTTTGTGTGCCTTTTGTTTGAGCGTGTAGGTGTGCAGGGGTGAGAGAGGACAAAACCTCATATTCATTCTCGTTGGCACTATCAGTTTCCTTTCTGTGAGATGGAGAATGAAAATGCTAGAAATTGTTTTGGCAGCAGTGAAGACATTTGTCCAGTGAACGCTGAGCTGATTTTCAGTGGCAAGAGGTGATGTGTGTGCATCCACAACACAGGCTCACAGGAGACTTGCAGAATATATCGCGTGGACTGTAATTAGGGAATGCATGGATTGGATTTCTGCCTTTGTTGTCACTGAATTTTAAATAGGGCTAATTTGTTGTTGACATTTGTGATTAGGGTAATAACTCTGTTGGCATGTACGTGCAGTGCTGATAAAAGACGTCTTAAGTCATGAAGCTTTCTTGTTGCATTTCTTTTTGTCAGCCAACATTGTTATACCTCAGAAGGGGAAGAAACAGTGCAAGATTTCTGCCCTTGGGTGCTTTTCTTGGAGCATGTGTCTTACTAGATGAGGATTTAGTGCTGAAAACTGCAGAATCAGAGAAGACAGCTCTTCAGTTTGTTTGGAGAGAGAAGCCTCCCTTCCCATCCTCCTTGTGCGCTCTCACTGTCATTCTCCTCATTAGTTAATGAGTAAATCACTTCAAAAATTGCTTTGTTAATGTCTTGTGTAGAATTTCCATTCTCTGGGTCATTTCTTTTGTGTAGTGCAAATCCTTCTTGCTTATCAGCCAGAGAGCTCCCCATGAGCAACTCCCCAAGCAGGACTTGTTGCTCTGCACAGGGTTGAGGTGCTCAGCCATTGCTGCAGCCATTCCTATCACATGTCACAATTAATGCCTGTCTTCAAGAGGTCTGGCAGGAGTAGAGGAAAGGCCAGCTCCTTGTTGCATCTCCCACTGCGGGGAGGAAAGGACCTTGCTCTCATCTCTGGCCAAGATTTTTCCATAGTGACTAATGTGGCAAAGTTGCAGTCCGTCCTTAAGCAGCTATTTGAAATTTTGGGAGACTTTATTTTTCACCCTACAGATGCTCAACATGCTCTGTGAATTGGCCTCTCTGGAGCTGTTTTAGCCGAGGCACCAGAAGTCACTGGTATGTCTCAAAATCCTCAAGTTCTGCTCAGCTCTTTGCAGTGAAGTTCCTCGCACAGGCTTCAGGTAGTGTGCTGGGGATGTCACAAAAGCTGGGGATGCTATGGCAGACACCTGAACGCCATAGATATATTAAGAGCTGGGAAAAGAGGATGGCATTTATTTATTGTTCGTTTTCAAAGACAGCCTCAGCTGTGAGGAATGGAAATGGTCTGACTTCCAGCTTTGGGACTAGATGGATTACAAAGGCACCAGGAAATGGATGAAGCACTCTCTTACTGGGTGTCAAGCACACCAGTTACAAGGCCAGAGAAATAATCTGGTGCCTCAAATGGCCCCTGGCGTACCCAAGGGCCCACAATGCTGTCTTTCCATCCTGGAAAGAAGGGACGAGCACCTGGTGAACTGGAGGGAGGACAACAATTCTTGGCATTATCATCAGGACGACAGTTATTTCTTTGACGTGTCATAATAATTCAATGAGCATGAAAGAAAGACCCTTCAGATGTTTGACATGCCACTCAGCATGGCATTTTTAGGTTGCTGCTTAATTAGCAGTGTGATTAAAATGTGGCTTGTCCTGTAGTTGTAGCTGTGAATTGTGTATGTACAGATCGCATGATGGATCGGATTCCACTTTCCATATGGTACCTGATACATGGAGAGCTGATAATGGGAAAACTCATGTGTGGGCGATGGGCTAATTCAGAGCCAGGTGATCTGGAAAACTAATTTGAAACAGTAGCTCCTGTACCTGATTGCTCTGGGGGAATATATTGTGCCTCATACTGCTTGGCCCTCATGCATTTATACTCGTGACCAGCACTATTGAGGTTCACAGCACCTTCTACTTGTTCAGCAGGAACACATGATGATGTGCAGCAGTTTGCTCATGTCTGAGCAAAAAATATGTCTAGTGTCCTCTAGGATATACCTTTTTAAAGAACACGCTTTGCTGCTCTGTGTGATGTGGCTACATATGGCACAGGAAATTGTGATGGTTTTCAGGTTATATTCATTAAATGTGTCTGAGTTACATATTATCATGCCTTTCATATTGCACAGTTGGTAGTTTTTTACTTAAAGTCTAATTTTAAAGGTAATGCTTCCTCTTTAAATTTCACTGCATAGTGCTTCTTAGCCAAGACAAGGTATTTTATACCAAATTATGATGACTTTAATTTGGGTTGTAATTGGCATCATATTGCCATTTATCTCCTGGATTATATGTATGAATATCATCTGAGTATATTCTTCAGTCACTTGCAGACTAAATTTCTTAGCTGACAATGTTCAGTACCATCAAGGAGAGGAATTCATTTGTATCTCCTCTTTGAGTGCATGTTTCTGTTGTTTTTGCTAGCACTCACTATGTGTATTCTGTCGTGCTATTTACTTTACCCTGCACTCCTGAGACCTTTGCCTAGTTTTCCAGGTTGGCATTTCATTAATAAATCACAGCTTATGGACCTTTCTGGGGAACAATTGCCTTTTATAATATTCTACAGTAGTACCAGCATAGTTAGAAAGTATGCCTAGCAAAATTTATATGCCACAACACTTGCAGAACAATACCTGCTTCAAAGGCACAGCAAGGTGAATAAGGCTATTTATTGATGGAGTCTATCTGACGAGCTGGAAACCACAGTCATTTTCATAAAAGGTCCATTTAAAATAAATCCTGCTTTCATTTTCCTGAGGGCCACTTGAATTCCTTCCACAGAGAGAGAAGGTCAGGACTGATGTTCTTAATCCTTAGCAGCGAGTTTTTTTCTATGCTGCTTCTGTTGTTAATATTTGCTGCAGGGAGAGAGTAATAAGCCAGAAAGACTCTGTTTAGTGAGAGCTGGAGGAAGGGGGGGAGCCCCTTGCGGGCACCCCGAGTGCCTCGCTGGCTGCATTTCTGCTCTGTCGAGTGCTGCAAACGGATCAGCTGCGTGTGGGTCCCTGGTGGGGCTGGAAGAAACAGGAAGGCCTTCCCAGGGTGCTTGTTGTGCCAGCTGACAGACTACAGTGAAAGGAAAAACCTTCCTTGGGTCTCTATGTGACTGCTGTTCTGGATTAAAAAAGCAAACACAAGAACTATCAAAATACCTTGCTCTTTTTCTCCGTAGATGTTTGAAATAACAGGTTTGGAGTGTGATACACTCTGAGTAATTATAACCATAGCTGAAGGAGTTCTGATTTGGCTCACCATGTTTGTATTCAGCATCTCACCAAAGGGGCTCTTAATGCCTGCAGGAGTTTGTCACGCTAGGAAGGTAATTTTCATAGGGGCAGGTAGTTCTGCCATTTTCACTACATTAACACTGAATTACTCTTTTTATTCTACCATGTTCTTCTTCTGATTTAATATTTCAAGGCCCACTTGGAGCTGAAAGGTTTGGAGTGGCACAGTAATAGGGGTGAATAGGAGAGGGTTGGTGAAATGAGGACCAAGAAATTTACGGCTGAGGGAGGTGATGATGTTCATCGTGGCTATTTGGCTTTAGTAAAACATTATTATGGTATTTTTGTTAGAGTTCTCTTGTTCCTTGTTACCTTCTTAAGAGCAAATTCACCATGAACAGAGTTGCTTTTGCAAAGATGTACTGCAAGCAGTGTGCATTAAATTTTACCTGTTTTGTTTTCTCCACCTGGTGAAGCAGCCTGCAGTCTCAGAATGAAAGGGAAGAGGGAAAAACAACCACAAAGTCAAAAGCATTATTCTAATTCCTGGAGCAATTTGTCGATTTTCCTATTTTCTTTTGGAATGTTTCACTTTCTTTCAAAGATGTGTGTGCTCCTTCATCCTGCTCAAATTGGCTTGTCAAGTGGAATTAGAGGTTGCAGAGATTAAGGATTGGGAAAATGAGCTTATATCTTCAGGGAATTTTAGAAACTTGGGTGAGAAAGACCATAAACACACAGCTGAATGGATGGGTAGCTGATGTCTACAGGGTAAAAGAAAATAGTAGATATAAAAATTTTACTATAAGACACCAAAGTAAAAAGTGAAATATGGTAGAATATACTTCTGTACCCTGCTCTGGGTTATGGGAGTGGGAAAGGACTCCTTTGCCCTTTTATTCCATAATTGAAAGACTGATTTCCAGAGCTGTTGAGCGTCCACAGTTGCCATTGATGTGAAGCTTTTAGGCACTTTCAGCATTTCTGAAAAATGTGCTTTTTACCTAATGAGACAGATCAGGACTTGATTCCTTCTGGAAATGGAAAGATCTTGTTAGAGTGGTCTGAGATATGTGCCAAGGATTTCTCTTCAGATAATCCTGGGTTAGGAAGCCAATGCTACTTTCAAGGGGTTTGATTCAGATTCTGGCTGTGGTGTACGTTTGCCTGTGCAACCAGTTCCTGAGGAGGTGCTGCTGCTGGTGAATGGGAAAGTAGTTTTTGTTGTTACCAAATACTTGAAATAGTATCAGCGGGTCAGCTGGTTAATGGGCAGACAGAAGTGATGGTCAAAATACCATTGCAAACCTCCATGGCTCTGAACTATCTGTGAAGGATAAAATGTGCTTAATTCTAGTCAGAAGTAACTGTGGGTGATTTCTATCAAAACTAGATGATCACCAAGAAAAATTGAGTTATTTTAGGAAGTCAGTGAGTTGATAAGCCTGGCATCCAAGCAGCTGGTGCTACTGAAGATGCTGATTTTTTAATTTTTTTAAATGAGATGAAAGAATAAATCTCCTGATAAATTGTAGTAATTACAGAATTTGTGGCTCTTTCTGTAGGAGCAAGCTGATTAAGCCAGATGTCTGAGCCAGATTTGAAGCTGGGAAGTTACCTTTGCATTACCAAATGTTTGAATTTTTCAGACCATCTGTTGACACCTGACTTTTGGCATCATTCACTTGGAAATAGTGGCATAGGCAGCAGAATGAAACCACTACAGCTCTACAGTGCCCTCCTGTTTGGTCACAGAAGATAAAGATGTGCATGTCCCATCCTGATTTCTGCTGGTGACCTAAAGGAGACCATGCTGATAGTACATGGAGCATGGTGCAGCTCTGCCATGACCCGTCTGTGCCTGCACCAGTGAGATGGGACCTGGGATCACCCAGAGCTTGCTTCTGGAAGATTTACAACCATAGGATTTTTTTTTCATGTGAAGGAATGAATCCCTGAGGTTGATTCCTGATTAGCTTATGCTTTCTTTTTATCATCTTATGCATGAATGCAGAGTGCATTTGACATGCTTCTACACCATCCCTTTTATCATTAATACCGTATATATGGAAAGTGCAACAGTAGATGTTTGCAGATCCTGACCTCTTGCCAGGTGAGATGCTGCCAGTGGTTTGATGCAGGCAGCACAGGAGTCATGTTGCTGAGCTAGTTGTGGCTTCACGAGGGAGCGGTATGGTGGGAATAAATGAATTAGGTTTGTGTGCTGTCTGCACTAAGGGTTTGCACAAATGGATGTTAGGAATAAACTGAAGAAGCGTCATCCTCTCTCTGTGGTCTACAGACCACCATGCAGCTTCTTTGAATCTCTGTGTCCCTTTTGATGAATAATGGACTTACCTCCTAGGCCTGCAAGCGTTTGAAAATGAGTCATAGCAATAATTGCTTTCGTACAGCCATGCACTACCAGCTTTCCTGGATGTCAGCTTTTCTGTGCATGTAGTCAGGTGTTCCAAGCATAACATCTCACTGGCTGCAATGGGCCATCCAGAGCTCACTGTCAGAGTGTGATGGATGCATTTGGTAGGAAGGAAGTCTTTACTCCATGGAGCTGTTGGTTCTAAATGGTGGAAAGGTGACACTTGCCTCATTCTCAAAATAAACAGAGGAAGAACTTAAACCCATTTGATTGCCACATTCCCAACAAACAGGCAAGCATGTATAAACATCTTTGGAAACATTCAGAGGTAGAACAGAATGGAATTTGTTTGGATTTGTTTGCCCAGCTGCTGTCTTCCCTGAGGTGCAACTTAGTCCAGCCAGGAGGAATGCTGTCCTCACAGCTCTGCTTTCCAATGCCTCGGCCCTTGGAGGTGCCAGGGGATGTGAACATCAGTCCTGTCATCACAGTGTAGACTTAATGTATCTGGCACCTCAGACGATGCTTTCTCAAGGGGAAAAATAAGGAATTTACTGTGGGCTTATGCAGATCCATAGTTAGGATGGATATGTTGGAAGTAATCTGCACCTTCTGCACTCATACTTTGAGGGCTCTGGCTTGTAGAAGACTTGTGATTTAGCAGTAGTCAGCAAATACTTATTTAAGGCTCAGGAATATGTCTTCTATGTATTATGGAAAGACCTCTTTTAGTTGTAAATTCAAGAGTTTCTTCCTTTCCCCCCAAGTTGCCAAGGAAGCAATTTTTGAGATTTATTGCTGTATTGATGTTTGACCTTGGAGTGATTGTTTCATATTTTGTTTGAGACGGTGTGACACTTTACTTGAGAGAAGTAGTGTTTTTTAGTTCTTTGATAGGTCTGTGAAAAGTAAGGTAAAAACCTCTTTTTTTTTTAATTGGTTTTTAGTTTGATTTGTTGGTTTGTTGTTGGGGTGTTTTTTCTTACAATATGATGAATGCTTGTTTGTAATGAGTTGGATGTGAATTTGAAAACTCCTCCCTCCCACCAAATTATTTACTGTAAGAAAGGCTATTTTGATTAACAAGAGGAATCATTCTAAGGTTAATTCAAAGGTGTTTGCTGATTTATTTTTTTTCCCTCACAGAGAGAGACCTTTGTGACAGAAAGGTAAGTTTTGTATTTCCAAAAAACCCCAAAAAACCACTTCCTTTAAGAAGAAAGAAATTGTCTTTCTGTAAAAGTGATCTATAATTTCTAGTCCTAGCTTTTTGTATTCAAAGGAAAAAGGAAGACAAACAAAATGGTCTATTACTCTTTAAAAGCTTTTACTACCACTCTGGGTACCTGGAAGATGCTGATTCTGATCTGATTCTAGCTCAGCTATTTCAGATAGTCTCGTATGACCAAAGTAGTTAAACCAAATAAATGGTTTCATTTATTTCTTTGCCTGAAAAATGTAACAGGCTACACATAAGTTGGGTTTGGTTTATTTAAAAGACACGTGAAGGGTGTCTCCTATGGCTTGTGTTGAACGGGAGATCTTCCTGCCCTCTGTTCCTGCAACCCTACAGTACCAGTTTGTGAGGTTCTTGTGCCATTCTGTCCTGCTTGATTACTTATTTATGAATCTGTCAGTTCCTCCAGGGAAAAAGGGAATAGAAGGTGAATCCTAAGTGAATTTTGTTAGGGAAAAATGATAAAGGAGAATATCTTATGAGGCTTGTTCTGTTAGCTTTCTGCTGTCTACAGGTATCACCTGTGGTACATACAATCCTTTCGACTGAGGGTTAGCGTTTGTGTTTCTGTCCTTTCTTCTATTTCCTCTGAGCTGCCCAGCTTGGCAGGTGCTACCCTGTGCTGAAAGGGCAGGGACAGACAGCTCTGCTGTGCCCTGGCAAGGCTGGGATAGAAGAACATGCAGCTCTCGGGTTAAAGGTGGTTTTGTCAGTATCTAATTGGTCAGTAGAAACTGTTCAGGGAAGTGAGAGATAAGATCTGGCCATGAACAGCAGAGCTTTGTCCTCCAGTGTGAATTCCAACTATGGGCAGCCAGTTATTTGGAAATTGCTTGAGCCAGGGGCTGCATCCAGACTGTCTCACTGATGGCCATGGATTAGTTTAACATATCCAGCAACCACACCTATTTGTCCTGTCCTGCCCTGCCTGGGGTCTCTCCCCAGCCTCTTCCTCCCAGGCAGGACCCAGCCACAGGCCAAGGTGTCATTCTTGAAGTGCCTGAACAAATTTTGGAGAGAAAATGGCTGAGCAGAGGAGACAAACCCAGACTGAGCTCTGGGACGACCACAGTAGTTTGACCTGCTGGCTCACAGGCAGGACCATGCTTGTAGAACAAAACCAGCTGCGTGGCCTTCAAGGACCAGCTCTTCACAAAAGCCTCTGCCTCAATGGAATGCTTTAGAGAGGACACTGCCAGTTATTTTTTGTTTCAGAAATCTGTAGCACCGTGGGGGGTTCTGCTGCTTCATGAGGGTGGTTTGTGAGTGCTGGTCTCCTGTCTCTGAGCCCTGCCCAGCTGGCAGCCCTCCGTGGCATTAACCTAGAGTTGTGACTTGTGGAGGGAGAAAAGGCACACAGTACCATTTTCTCCTTCAGCTAATTCCCACATTTTCCTCTTTCCCATTTGATTTACAAGTTTTGTCTTTCTCTAGAATTCGGTTTCCTTTGCTTATCTGCAACGCTGCAGCCTTGAGCAACACCATGTCCTTCCTAGAGATGTTTAACTAAAGGTTGTTTTCCCAGTTATTGATTTAATGAATAACTGGAGAAATATTTGATAGCTGGTTTGTTTGAAAGCAAGTGCATATCTTGGGGACAGGGAACACTTTATGCTTTAGCAGTGTACTCTGTTTGGCCCAACATACCTTCTTGTGCCTCCAGGTCTTTCTTGTTAAACCTCTGGGGTAGAGTGGGGGCAGAAAATGGGCGCCATAAGTAGGTTAGACAAGGTGGGGAGTGTCCAATGGCAGGAGAAAATGGAGTATATTTCCAGAGCTGGGTGGGATGGAAGTTGAAATTGAGCTAGGACTCATAATTTGCATTCAGAGTTGAGAAATAATTTTTAATCCTTTTTTTTTCATATTCAATTTTCTGTTGTAATTAAAAGCCAAATGACCATTACCAGGCACCTCTGTTCATCAGCTTTATAGATTGGTGTCAGCTTCAGCTCTGAGAACAATGTATTTTAGGTGCTCTTGTGACTGCCTGTAGACACTTGTAACTGTGATTCCAAGACACTGAAAAAGGGGGTAAAGCAGATATTGGTAAAGAAGTCTGGAGACATGAATTCTGCTCCCCTCTCTGTGTCATGTTTCCTCTTTGTGACAGGGGAAATCAGTGCACTTTTTTGTGATCCTAAGGTTCAGCTCCTCTAAAGTGACATCAGGGCCTCCTGATTTGTACCCATGCATTTGGTACCCATAGAAAGTGTTCATTGTCTTTCCCATAGAGTGGAATGAATATGTTTTAATTGTAAGACTTCAGAATTTCAGCCACTGTCTAGACCAGTGGTAACTGGTGCTGCAGTCTGTAGCTTTTTAAAAGCAAGACAGGTTGTACTGCTTGACCCTGCATCATTGCCCCTTTCTCTACTCAAAAATCTTGTTCAACATTCTTAAATTTAGCTCCCTCTGGCACAGAAGTCAATTTGCTCTCCAAAGCTGAGAAATTGCCCACAACAATTAGAAAGTGCTTCAACTATTAAGTGATTCTGGTTGCATCTGTTTTTAAGTGTGACAAAGCTTCTCCTGAAGGCTGCAGAAGGGCTCTGCGGTGGCTGATGAGGAGCAGTATGGCAGGGCAGGAGAGCACAGATGTCTGCCTGGGTGATTGAAGAGGCCTAAAGCTACACTTCTGTTAGCCTGATGTCATTCTTTGAGATCATCAGAAGAAAGCAAGAGCTGATTCACCCTTTTGGCATGGGGCTAAATCTGAAACTCATCTTGCTCGAGGAGGCTTGGGTCTCTCCATGGCAGGATCAGTGGCCACCACTGGTCACGGCATCCCGAGACACTTGGGTTGGCCACACAGATCACAGTTGTTTTGAATTGCATGTGGTAATTCAATTTCTCCTCAAAGAGCGAGCTAACATTAAAGTGAGCGCAAGTGAAGGGCATTAACTGAGCTCAAGTGAAAAACATTAATTTTAACATACAGCATGACTCAGATTTCTGGCTCCGTACGGGTATGGAGACCTTGTGTGCAAAAGTATCATTTCAAGTTTAGATATTTTCTCAAAAGGGATAAAATTCCTTCATTAATCTGCCATTTGGGGCTAGTTTTCTTTACACAAAATGTGACTGATTGAACAGTTTTTTCTCTGTTATAAATATTTAGGGTTGAACACAGCAGCCTGTGTGTATGTGATATGCATTTGTGTATTTACATACAGTCACGCTGCCATAGACATGCTAATGTATACATTCACACTGTTCTATACTTATGTATTACCAATATGGGTTATATCTTAAGTACTAGCTGTGCCATGCATACGATAGAGTTGACCTTGGAAAAGATACCAAGGGTAATAATAGACAGTGTGGGTAGTGTTTGTGCACGTTCTGGGCATATTAGATGCACAAACAGTACATAAATATCAAAGAACATTTTCTTGGAATAATTTCTTTTAAATGCAAAGCATATAAAATGTTAATCTAAGTTGCTTTTTTTATGACTCTCTAAAGGAAAGGGGAAAGTTAGTGGTGAATTAAGTTGGATTTTTTTAGTTGATACTTGTTTCATTTTGTATTATTGCAGAAACTGGAACACAAAGAAGTTTTGGTGGGCTTGTTGTTCCTGGTTTTCCCATTCATCCCAGCCAGCAACCTCTTCTTCAGGGTGGGATTTGTTGTGGCAGAGCGAGTCCTTTACATGCCAAGGTAACTATTGCAATTGAATCTGTTTCCAGTGAGACCACCATCTCATTTTCTAAGAGCAGGCGTGCTTGCTTCTTCCCTTTTAAATACTTCAAACAACACACTGCCTTTTAGTTTTGGTGTGATAGCATGAGAGCTTTTACAGGCAGCTGAGAGCAGATTGCTTGGCAGGAGCAAAGCTACCCAAAATCCCTGCTTGCTTTTATTTTTTTAAACACAGATTTTTTTGGTGTGCTTGTCACAGCTCAATACAGAGATGAGGTGGTGTTTCTTGAGGATTGTCCTCCAAGGCTCTCTTTCTTGATAGCGTTATCAAATTAAATTGTTCAATGTCTTTACTTAAGGACAGCAGCTGAAAAGTTAACCTGTGATATTTTTATTGTGGTATTGTTCAGCTTTCCCACTACATTAGGTGGTCAGTAAATACAAAGGATACTATTGCTGGCTTAAAAGGCTGCTGGCTTCAATTGTGGAATATGAGCATGAGCTCCTGCATGTAAGCTATTGACTGCACATCTAAGAGTGGAGGATTTGCAGTTGTTGAACAGAGTGAGGAAAATCCAGCCACTTCTCCATTCCTCAGCCAGTGCCATAAAGTTTCCCTAAGCTTTCAGCCTCGCCTCTAACAATTGTCAGTTTAGCAGTCTGGGTACTTCCAATTGCATTTACTTAAGGGCAGCTTTGAGGTGTTACTTCTGGCATCTCCACAGTATCCAGACCAGAGGCTGCAGTGGCAGTCAGAGGCCATTCATCCAACATGCACCAGACCATTGCCCATTTCACAGAAACACAGGCTGGTTGAGGTTGGAAAGGACCTCGGGATCTAGTATAAATCCCCTGCACAAGCAGAGCCAGTTGCCTGGGATCGTGTACAAACAGCTTTTCAATATATCCAAAGAGGGAGACCCCACAGCCTGACTGGGCAACTTTGCCAATGTGTTTTGTTCCATCCATGAGCATAAATGGATTCTGCATCTTGGATGCTGCAAGTCAGAAAGCCCAATTCTACCCTTGGATGCAGAGGATCAGCATCTGTTATATCTAATGGGAACTGCCATTGTGGAGCTTTTGACAAAGGCAAGTCCTCTGTTTCACTCTGAATTACTTTGTGACAACTGAAACAAAAGTTTTATTCCACAAAATGTTTAAATTGTATTCCTCAGAAACTGTGGATCCAAACATTCTAAAAATGCTTATAGATAGTCTTTTGCAAAAACTGTACTGAAAAAGGGCTGCTCATTGCTGTCTTGGAATGTAGGCTGTGAAGGGGCTATTGTATTACAAGCTTCTTATGCAGTTAGGCTGTATCCCTATGCCCCCATATACTGACAAGCTTTTTAGGTCAAATCCTGCTGACTTTATTCACATCACTAGCCCTGCCTTTGTTTGTAGGGAGTATACCTGAAAGTATAGTGAGTGAAAGTTGTCCCTTGGAGTTATTTTGCAAATGATACCGTCAACTAATGGATCTTGCATCATTTCAAATTAACTTGGAAATCAGATTGCTTTAAATTCATGTAACAGAAAATGAGGAAACACATGAAAGCACAAGGCTATTAAGGAAACAGTCAGCTGGGCACAGGGCTGTGTTGAGTGGTTGCATTTCTGAATCTCAAAAGAACAACTGCGGAAAATACTTCAGCCGTCAGCAGTTCCTTGTCCTCCTCCAGATGAGACTGCTGATATAATGAGAGGAGGGGCAATGAAGAAGAAAAAAGGGTATGTTCGCACAGAGAAAATTAATCAGTGTTAACATGTGTGCATATAGTTTGTATAATGCTTTTCATCTCCCTGAGGGCTTTGCAAATATATGACCTACAAAGTAGGTAATTGATAGTTGCTACTTTTTTTTTTTTCCTTCGGTTAGGAAAACTGAGACAGAAGGAGTAAATGATTACTCTGGAGTAAGTCTGTGTCAGAGTCCCTGGATCTCACACTTTGCTCAAATCACTCGCGTCCTGCTTTGCAGTATTTGGTTTTTGCTCTTAGCCCAGGCTGGCAGGTAGCTGGCATGAAAAGGGAAGGTAAACCCTGGCAGTGGATGGGAAAGGTGGGCAGTTTCTGGCCAAAGGATCTGGAGGGAGTTGAGCATCTCTTGCATCCTCCAGGTGCAAATGGCATAAGTGGTGAGGGAGATTTCTGTGAACATTCATGACTATGGCAGCACAAAAATAATGTGATTTTGTTTTGTTTTGTTTTCCCCTTGGGAACATGTCAGTTTAGTAACGATGGCTTTGGGAAGCACTTGTGTTCTTTATTTAGAACAGCCTTTAGCAGTTTTCTCACGTTACATCTTGAAAGGGGGTTTTCCTCTCCTTTGCCATTCCTTCTCTAAAACTCAGCAAATCAGAGGTTGTCATTCAGCTTTATTTAGACAAAAGTCCTCGATCGCATGTAGAGAACTAGGTGATTTATGTTCTTGGGCTTAGGCTAGAAGGTGCTTTTCTGTGTCTGTTTCAAGTAATAGCCTTTTATTAATATTTATGGATGTGACACTTGTGTATTATGGATGTGATGGTTGTCTGGGTGTCACAGCCTGAAGTCCTAGTTCAGTGTTGCTCAGTAGTTACCTGGGGAAAATTTCAATCATTTTCTTTTCAATAGAAGTTAAGTAAGGACCCATGAATTTATGTAAAAGATATTGTAAATAGAAAGAAACAAGAAATAAGCCTTTTGCTTGATGTCTAATTATATGGCTGGGCCTTGTCTTCTGGAGATTGATGGATATTTGCAGCAATTCCTCTTCTGTATGCAGCCCTGCCTCAAGGAAAAGGCATATAAGCTATGTCAAAATGGTTGAATGTTTTCTTTAATTTGGCTTAGCTAAACAGAAATATTTGGAGAAAATATTTCTTATATTTATTTTTCATTTGAAGGTTACAAGCACTTACTTGTTTAAATCAGGATTTTTTAATAATAGTATTACTTTAGCCTGAAAAATTTAATTGAAAACAATTTGGTGTCTTTTAACTTTGAAATTTTTTTGTTGTTTTCTTGCCCGTAAAAGGGGAAAACTTGTTTTCAGGAAGGCAAGGGGTGTGAAATACTTGTCTTGAGAATGGTGGACAGGATACAACTCTTAAGGCCACAGTTTTTCAAAGAGGCATCACAATAAATAGCTGGATCAGTGAAAGTTTTAAACTAGGTTTTCCCTCTTCAAAATGTCGATGCTAATGCTGCTCAGAACACCACAGGCAGCCTAATGGTTTGAAAATCCAGAACAACTGTGCATCCAGCTCTTCTGAGTTGGGAGCAATTTGTCTGCACTTACACAGGAGCACCAGTTCTTCCTCTGTGTAGCCCTTCACCACGCAGAAACAGAGAGGCAGTGCAAACTCTTGGGCTGGACCTTCTGATGTACCAACAGAGGCAAGGTTGCTCTCACCTTGGGATCAGACCCTTCCTACCACAGCAATTTCTGTGTTTTCTTCATCTTTCACTGCTACCCTGATAGCAGTGGCTCCTGACTGAGGTGCTATATCATAGCTGGGCAACTTAAACGGTTTTCACAACCTCATAGGAACCAGCAAATCAACCAAAATGTCACTACATGGGTTATTTCCAATTTGCTGAAAACAATAGGCAATCCAGTGGTACCTGCACCATTTTTATGGCAACTCGTTTGTGGTGGATAATGCAGTGAGTGGGTTGCAGAGTGCACAGTTACTCTTTCCTAGCACAGGCAATTATGGGTTGCTGTCATTTTTTTTACCAGCTCCTCACTATATCAAGAGTTGATGTTGCAATCCTAATTGTCGATACTAGAAGATGAGGTCACTGCTATATACAGGATGGCATTTCCTTCACCATCTATCTCAAAATCTGCAAGGAAGCCAGCATCCAGAAAAAAGCACACTTATATTTTTCAGGAACTTAACACATCGTGACAAAGCTTTCCCCGTGCCACAGCAAAGCAAGGATCATGAATTTTTGGCTTTGAACAGAGCATGTTTTGAATTCTTTGTGCTAATGCATTTTTCCCAATTAGTGTAATTATATACATTATTAACTTTTGTGATTAGAGATAAAAAAAAGAATCTGGTGGGCAATGGAATCATCTGTAGCTTTTATGAACCTGATAATTCCTGAGCAAAAGTCCCCATTGCTTGCAAGGCAGCCAGTTGAGGGCAGGACTTGCTGCTGCTTCTCTTTTCTGGGAACATGTTATTTTCTCTACATTATCTTCATTCTCTTAAAGGCCAGTTGTGCAATGGAGTGATGGTGTATTTTCAGTTTCCTTTGCCACTCAGAGAGTGGCTTACTCTTTGCCAATCTTTATTGTTATATGAATCTACAAGTGCTTGCCTTTCAAAATTCTTTCAGGATTAGATCAGATCCTGTAAGGGATCATCTAATTTACAGAAGAAGCTTCCCTTTTCAATTGGAGTCAAACGCTGACCCCAGCGAAGTGAGCAGTGAAAGTCCCATTGGCTCCATGGAGCCTGTTTATCTTCTCCCTGATCTCAATTCAGCAACATAATTAAGCTTTTTGCCAGTTTTCAAGTTAAGTCCACAATTCATTTGGGATTTGTATGTGGAATGTAAGCTACACCTGTTCCATTTACTTAAAACAAACACGATGTCATCGCTGTATTCTGTTGCTGCTGCTCTTGCGAGGGCCACGGAGCAGCTGAAGTTCAAAAGAAGCAAACTGGATTATGTTCCCTGTAATTCAGCTGTGTACCTGGGGGCATTGGGAGGGAAACGGGAGGGAATTATGTGATGGCAATGGACCAGACCGCAGCCCCAGCTGAGCCTCTCTTTACTGTGAGGGTTGCTTGTCCCTGCTCCAGGGTGTCAATTTGAGCAGCAGTCTGGAAAACGGCTCGTGGCTGGTGGTGAGGTGGTCAGGACTTCAGCTCAGGCAAATGATTCTGCTTCTGCTTCCCCATCTATGAAACAGGGCTAATAACTCCACTCTGCCCTTCAGAAGGGGGCAGAGAGACTTCTCATTAATTAATGAGAAATAACTCCTTGTAAGGAAGGTTAAATGCTGTGAGCAGCTACCTTAAGATGCACATCTGAACTTTCCTTCTACCTTTGGAAGGCTTGTCCTGTCCCTGTTAAACACCTTAAGGAGAAATCAAAGCAGCCATCCTCTGAGATGCTAGTGCCATGTATTTTGGCAAAAGGCAGTAAAGAAATAGGAATAAAAACTGAAATGATTCTGGAAAGCTGAAAAAGATTAGCTCATAGAGCATTAGGTCTAGACTGCAGTATTGAGTTATTTGAACTAAATTTAAAACACACATTTGAGAAACGTGTTGCATTTTGGACAGGTACAATCAATTCAAGGGAAAGCTGAATTTGTGTGGAGTTATGGACATTAATGGCTATACTGGAAAGATTTCTGGTTTCATTGTGATAGATTAAGTTAGAGGAAAACCTTCAAATGCATTTATTCTGCTATTGAAAATTATCCAGATAGGTAAAGATACTGGTTTTGAAAATAATAAATTAAGCTAATGTCATCTTGTAGAAGTAATCTACTTGGTCATGTTGCTTAAAAGAAGAATTCTTATTTACAAGGGAATACATTGGCCTTAAGAAGATACCTTGTGAAATTTAATAGAAAAGACTCTTTGTGGAGTTTTTGGAGATTTGCAATGGAATTGAATGGGAAATTATGTCCCTACTATAGAATTCCAGAAGTTATGACAATAATAAAATTAAAACTGTAACATACAAACCCTTCCCCACTAGACTATATAAGATTTAGAGAAATTTCTGCGGAATTCCCATGGAATTATGTCTTATTTTTCATTTATAAAATGTTTTCTTTTCATGATTCGTATAGTAGTGAAAGACCTCAAAGATTCCTGTATTACCTGTAAATAGAAATCTGTAAGTGAAAATCTTGGACTCAAAGACTCTAATGAAGGGGGATTGTTTATCCTGTGACTTTTTGGAAGGAAAGGAAGGGAAATGTGTCCAAGTGCTGAATAGCAATTCAAGGGAATTATTCATTTCTAGGCCATATTTTCTCTCTAATAAGGAAAAGAACAGTTCCTGCATTTTCTCTAATTACATCACGTTCTGCCTAGAGGACCACATTGCTTGTGGAGGTAAATCATTTTGATGACTTAGCTGATCATGTCTAAGTGTCTTTAATACAGGCCTGCATAGCTTTTAATTTAGAGCCAGTGACAAAGTCTTAACACTAACTCATAAGGTACCTTTCCAAATTAGATGTGTTCTGCCAGTGCTTATGGTTCTCTATGTCTTTATGTTACAATCTGCAGACTATTCCAGGAAAAGCCTGCTTAATTCCAGTGAAAATTTGACATTCTATTCATGAGACTCGCTAGTAAGTTAAGTATGCTGCCAGTCCCTCAGTGTCACACTGATATTTCTGAGCTGTAAGGCTGGGGTTTTTTTCCAATGGGATTTTTTTGGTATGTTAAATATTATACCTTGATGGTGTTCCTGAAGTTTTTTAAAACTTCTAGTAACTAAGAAAAGGTTGATCAATTCCATGTCATCATTACCAAGAGACAGATAATTTAAACAATGCTTTTCCCATTGTCCCCAAAACTCAGTACCAGTGAATGCTGCTTGTTCTCTGCATGTGACAGAGACATATCCTGCATCCTCCTTGCCTTTGGACATTTAGTCCAAAACCTGACTGTTACAACAGGTTTTTCCCTTGTAGTACCACCTGATTGAGAAAGTTTTGGTACAACATTTTCCCATGAAAAATATGACGTTTTAGTTAACCCAAAACTTTTTGCCAAGGTACACTGACTATACTGAAACTTTAGATAAAAAGGTTGAAAACAAAAGACTTCTCCAACCCTCAGTGGAGTTTGCAGTCAAAAGGAGAGGAACAACAGAAATGGACAGTTGAGTGGAGTGGCCCAGACTTGCCTCTTTTCGAGAGGACACACACTCATCTGAGAGTTGGGACATCAGGGTTCATCTGCCACACACACCAGCATTTCTTCAGGACCATTAGTGCTGATCTACAACCTGCTGGATCACTCTGTGGTGGCACTTTGGTCGAGACCTGATCCAAGCCCATGCTTGCATTCTTGTCCAGTTAGTCAGCCTGTAACTTGCTGACTTCAGGCTAGCTTTGGACCAGCTGCAAGGGAAAGTCTGGATCCAGCACTAAGCTTGGTAGTGCAAAATAAACGACTCAAAATTTCTGGAAAACATTTGCAGCAGTGGAATCTGGCTATTTCAGATCAGCACACAGGTTTTCACGGCTGGGAGATTATGGGGACCCCAAACTCAAAACTCTACACATGCACGCACTGCTCCCCCAGCTCTGGGCCTCAGCTGGCAGTGTTTTGAACCCAGGTGGTGCAAATTGCAGGGAGGGCCCCAACTTCTGAGTTTCTGGCTTTTCTGTGTGACTCAGGAAATGTTTTTGTTTGTTGAAAGGTTGGACTTTATGATCTTGGAGGTCTTTTCCAACTGTAATGATTCTGTATGATTTTATGACTCAAGTACAAGCTAGCAAGCACAAATACACTATTTTTCCAGATGGAAACATGGTTGTTTTTTTTTTTTTAAAGTCCAGATTTTATCCTGTCCCAAACAGCTCCAGCCTTGAAAAACTTGACATTTTTCATAAAATAGCATCTTTGCTACTCTGCCAGCGCAGCTCGTCGCTGGAGCTCTGTGCCTTGAAAGTGCTTTTTGGGGCAGAAAGAACCACCCTGGCCATGTATATTTTTGCCAGCGCTCCTTTCCATATCTGACTGCTGTGGTGAGGCAGGAGCAGCCCACAGGGCATGCCAAGCGTGCTTTTTGCAATCAATTACTCTCCATTAGAGAAGTGTGAGCAGAGCCGATGAGTTTAACAGGGATGAACTGCCTTTTCCCCTGCAGCAACAGCCCTGCCTGCGAGCTGCATTTCAGCTGACTTTGGCTCTTGCTCTCAGTGTGTTTCCTCTGCTCAGGCTGCAGAGCTGGAATGGCTGGGGCTAGGAGCATGTAAAGTGTGCTGTGGCAGGTAGTATATGTGTGGGACTGGGGCTAGGAAGCTTGTAGGGAACTATAAAACGGAGAGAATCAAATGTTTGTGTTCAGCATTTGGACCTGCAGCGGACAGAGTCTTTCTCAAGGCTGCGTTCCTCACTCTCTGAAGGGCAGCAGCAGGGTAGGTGTTTAGTCATGGACACAAGGGTTAAACTTGCTTCAGAGCAGCTTGAAAGTGAGGGTTAGTTTTTATGGAAGGAAAGGGAGTCATCTTAAATAAGTGCTGGAAATCAAGAAGGAGTTTTGCAGCCCAAAAGAGCCTCCGGGGTGAAATGTCAAGCCAAGTGCATTTTCTGGTCTCAGTATAATTTTAAGATAATCCCTTTTGTTGCATTAGCAGCCCCTGAACAGGGCACGTTTCTCCCATGCTTTGGCAGGCTGCTTATAGGCACCTCTTTTCCAGACTGATAGGTATGCATGTATGCATCTAGATTCTTATCTGGGCTGAGCTCTGAAATCTGCAGTAACGCTTTGATGAAATCAGTGGATTTACTCCGAGTTTACATGCCTGTAGTTGAGATTAAATCAGTTCTAAAAAAAAACCCCAAACAACTGCTTTAGAGATTTGACATCCACAAAATTAACATTAAAAAGTGTGAGGAAGGCATCTTTTTGGCATAGTTTCTCCCACCCTTTTCAGCTCCTGAGTTTACAGCCCTATCTGTGTGAGTTAGAAAAGGCAGGAGCTGCACCTCAGAACTGCAGCTCGCAGCCTGCTCTGCCCTCGCATTCCTCCATGGAGTGGAAACCTGCACTGTGCAGTCACAACTGGAAAATACAGTAGAATGCCTGACTAGAACATGCCTTGGTCTTCAGGAGCTTTCTGCAGCAGTAGGTCTCCGAGCAATTTCTGGAGGAGGTAAAATGGTTTCTGACGCAGGCAGAACATCCTGATAATCTTGGGCTGCAGCACTAGCGACACGTGTCTTGGTTTAGATGCCATCACCAAGAGCCAAATGCAGTGAAAACTGTTCCTGACTTTTACTAAAAAGTGAGAG
Organism: Margarornis squamiger; assembly: GCA_035222235.1. NCBI lineage: Eukaryota > Metazoa > Chordata > Aves > Passeriformes > Furnariidae > Margarornis > Margarornis squamiger. The sequence goes on from JAWWTY010000037.1 coordinate 62,086,260, forward strand.
AAACGTGATCCATAGAGGGAGAGCAGAGCTGTGTGTAACCATTTTCAGTAACAGCCTTGCCTTGGCAAAGGAGCCATAATGGCCAAGGGAAAGGTGGAATTTGTAATCTAATTACCCAAGAAGTGTTTGCAAATATTGAGTATCTACTGTTTTGGCTCTGTTTTTAATTGGGCAGTACATGCAGAGCCCTACGGAAAATGGGGTCTGTGTGCCACCTCGTTCCCATCTGCTTGTGCCTCCTTGCAGGTGGAATAATAATAACAAATCAAAGAAATTACAGACAAAAATCTGTCATTGCACAGCTCCCTGTGTGCAATCTGCCAGAAACACATGGCAGTGGCACAGAGGTTTTCCCTGCTGGGTGCAGCCCTGCCCTTGCTGCAATTCAGGGCATTCCTGAGGTACCACTTTAGTCCTGCAGGAGTCTGAAAAGAGAGGAAGCATGAAACCATTGGCCTGCTGGCCCATTTGCACAGCTTTTCTGCTGCATCATTGATTTTCTGAAGTCACAGATTCTCCTGTAATACGTGTGCTCGGCCACAGAAAAAAATACCATGTTAACCTGGTGGGCTGTTCCTCAGGTCCTGCATTGCAGGACCCTGGGGACCAAGCTGGACCATGGACTTTTCCCAGTGGGAAACAGTTGCTGTAGCAGGTTGTTGCTTATCCTATGGAAGAAAGAAAAAAAAAAAGCTTAGCAAATTTACAGAAATCTGGCAGAAAATGGACTCTAAAAAGCAAAGTAGGTTGGGGATTTTGCTTGTTTCCTATTGTTTTGGTTTTGCTACAAAGTATTTCAGGAAAGTGTTTGCATGGCAATGCCAAGACAAAAGCCCTTCAGGACAAATGGTTCCCTTCCTAGGAAATGCTGGAGTTAACTCAAAAACCAAGCAGACCCCAAACCCACAACCCTGCAGCCTCAATACATATGCAGATAGGTATAAAGATGTCTGGAATGTAGTACTTAGGGGTAAGTTTTTCAAGTGGCAAAGAGGTCTTTGATGAAAGGTCCTTTTGAGATATTTTCCTTTCTTTCCTCTAAACGTGGTGAGTAAAAACTGGTTTCCTGATGAGCCAGTGGTAAGGTCTGATATGGAATTGTGTCCCTATCACTCTGCAGAAAAAAAAGCTAATGTATTTGAATTGTTCTTTGTGTAGGTGATGGCAGGGTCACGGCAGAATTAACCATATAGGAAACTTTACCTGGCAAGTTACCTTCTTCAGCTAAGTGCACCCTCACCTGTATGGCTCTTTCCACCAGGGTACCACTGCTTGGGCTGCTGCTGACTTGGTGAAACTCGGAGCAGCTTCCAAAGGCTTATCTGTAGCCTGGTGAGGTTGTGGGATCAAGGGAAGTGGGATGAATTTGCATCTGGGGGTGAAGCGTGGTGGGGGCTCTCCAGGTCCAGTGACTGTCAGGGCATGTTGCTGCTGCAGCAGGTCCATCTTCACAAGCTTGGTGCTTCACTGGTTCAAAACTACACGGTCGCTGTACTAAAGCTAATTTCTGCACTGGGACTCTCGAGTTTAGTGCGAAACAAGTTCTAAGGTAAGAGGGATTATGTGGCTTTGGAACTAGGAAATGACAGTAATATAATGATGGGGGTTTTTTTGACAGATTCTCTAATACACTACTGGGAACGCTTTTGTTTTGTTTAGAGCAGACCACGAGATCTGGAGGAGGAGTCTGGATTTGCCCTGATTTCACCAGTTATTTGGCCTTAAGGTAGAAATGTAAAAAGAGATGCAGAAATTACTAAGGATAATGTCTTAGTGGATGTTGCAGGGAATTGTTTTGCAAACTATTTGTGGCATGGAATCACAAACGCACATGATTTCCCAGCAGCAAAGGACATGTGAGTGCTTTTTGTACTTCTGGAAGTCCTTGGCCTGCAAAAGGCCCAAAGCCAGGAATGTAACATCTGCCCTTAGCCAGGGGATGGGCTTGAACTGAGTCATTAAAACCCATGCAAAAAGATGGGGCTCCACCTGACATCTGCACTGAAAGGTCCTAACATGGGTGTGTCCTCCCCACCCTGTCCTTGATGATTTGTGGCAGGAAATGGTCTGAAGTTTTAAGCCAAACTCACCAGGTTCTGAAGATAAAAATACTCACCTAGTTCATGCTGTCTGATCCTTTCCCTTCTTTTCCTTTCTTTTGGGTTCCCATGCACTTTACAGTGGGGCACATTGACTGTAGAGTAGTTAGATTCTAATTGTGGCACAACTCAGGCCTAACTCAGTTGTAATGTCATCAGTTATCTCTCTTTTATTGAATTGTAAATCATGCTTCAACCGTGCCCTTTAACCTTACCCTTGGCTGCTTTATGGTTTGGAATGCTGGTATGTCATGTCTCATGAGCTGTGCAATTCCTATCCAGCAGCTATTTGGGAATCCATTCTGCTCTGTATTCAGACTTACTGCTGAACCCTATAGTCTTGTTGCCTTGCTGAGTATGGAGCCTGCTTTTGGGTTACTTACTTGTCTATCTCTTGGAGAGTCCTGTGCTCTGTTGAGCAAGATGTCTTGGTTTCCACTGTGTACTCCCCGTGTTGTGGATAGAGTCCTGGACTGCAGCTGCATTGCTGTGTTTGCCAGTCCCCTGTCAGCAGAGCAAATCACTTTATTGCCATGTTTCAGGTTCCTCCTCTGTAAGAGGAAGATTACAGCAGACTGTCTTTACAAAGTGCTTTAGGAGGCCCTGATGGACAGTGCTGTGTGGAGCTGGGCACTGCTACATACCTGCACTGTGTCACTGCCAGCACAGATGGGATGGGACCTGCCGTCTGAGCTCAGCTCTTACTTCTCTGTAACTGTTGTGGCAATGCAGTGCAGATGTTGAACAACCTCTGGAAGCAGCACCTCTCCCAGTGACTGTGTAAGGTGTAATGTGATGCTGGCTGTGCCTCAGACAAGCAGACTGAGTACTGCTGCTAGGACAGGAATTCCCAGCAGCTGGGACAGGATTTGACATAAATACCAAGACATTGACGTTTGCATTTTTTGTTTTCTGGACGCATTCATGATTCTGTATAAAGGGCCTGTTCTTGAATATGTGAAGGTGTAGGGAAATTACTTTGAAAACGGCCTTGTGCTAAAGCAATTAAATAATATTTATGTCAGATAATTAATTCCAAGGGAAGGATAAAATTGTGGAAAGGCAAAATAACAGAGTGAAAGCCATCTGTAGGCTTTTGAGGCATTTCTTGTTGGAAAGGGAGGGATTATTACAGAGATTAGCTTTTCAGAAGTTTTAAAGTAGGGTTCAATAGCTATAAAGGTTGGAATGTTTGGCACCAGCATCTCTGTTTGTAGCTCTAAAGACTCGCAGTTAATGTAGGTGCAATAAACATATATTTGCAAAAGACTTAATGGAAAAAAGCAGTGCAAGTGCCACAGAAATCTGTTGCAGCAAAGTGCAAGCATAGTTAAGTGAAGAAAATAAATAGATAACCACTTCTGAAAAATGGGAGAACTCCAAAACAACTGTGAAGAAGTTTTGAACGATCACCATGTCTGATGTTGTCTCTGGATTTGCCTTGCCCCCTTTGTCTATACTTCTCTCAGTGTTCTATAAGGCACCTCTACTGTGCTAGAGACAACACGGTGGTGTAAATCAGTACGTGCAACAAAGGCACTTTTCGCTTCAGTAAAAAGAAGAATTTATGTCCCTCTCCATCCTTAGGAAGACTAAGCAATAGAACGTGCCCAGCTCTCCTAGAGGGCAGAGAAACGGTTCTAAGAAGCATGCACACAGCTCCTCGAATATGGAACGTTTTTCTGATTTTCACATTGACTTTCACCATATCACGTGCTTGCTTGCCAGGTCACCTCTGATGGGGGAATTGTGTTCTTAGTTTTTTCTTACCTTGTAGCAGTCTCACAGGGAAATTGCTTGGTTGTGTAGCTACAGCCCAGGAAAGCTTGTGGATCTCTGGCTGGAGAGGGGGTGGGCGTAATTATCTCTCTGGCTCCTGCCTGCCTTCATTCAAGTGTAGGATTCAGCTGCAGTTCAAGGTGTTTGGGGAGGGATGTTCTTTTGGCCCTGTATATTGATCGTCCCCAAATGTTATTCCAGAGCCTTCTGCCTCTGTTTTTTCATCAGGGATAGCTGTCTGGAGCAAGATAGTTTTAAAGTCTAACACTAAATCAGGTGCTAAGTAACATAAAGAGTTGTAGATAAGCTAATGGAATTCATTGAGCAATAGAAATTGAAACTACTTTTAAAAAGTGCCAAGTAGAATTATCTGCTTACAAAATACAGTAACAGAAAGTACTGGATTTCCATCTCAGAGGGGGCATCACTTTAATGTAACCCTTGAATTAAATAATTACTGAATTTATTTAAAGTTATACAGAAATAAGACTTCAGTCCAAATGTGGTTTGCAAAAATGCTGCAGTAGTTATTCACAGAGAGCCATGAAAGTACCTGGGGGCTGGGTGCTGGAGAAGACCGCGTGTTGGTTCATGGAAGGGCAGCAAGGCAGCTCTCCTAGAGAATCTCAGCTGTTCCGGGGTGGGCACTAAAAGGGATGGGCTGCCCCTGATGTAGAACTGCAAGACCCAAACGGGACTTCTGCCTTTTAACACAGTCTCTGTCACCTGCTCCTGCTGCGGCATTGACTGCAATGCTTGCTCCCCTGCCTCAGCTCCGCAATTTGTAAACTGGAATTAAAAGCTGCCACCACTGGGATTGTTTAGAGACTTCCCTGTGTTAAAACGCTTTTCATTTCCATGCTGCTCCAGTAGTGCTCAGTATTACTGTTATTACATGATGCTTTCTTAGCTTGCTGTTCAGAAAAGCAGCTGCCTTCTGCAGGCTGGTGTAAGCTGCCATTATGCCAGGTGGTATTACATACACTACTTCTGGCATCTGGGTCTATCATTTAGATTAATTTGGAAATTGTGTAGTGACTTGAGGAAAACTGCTGTTGAATTGAAGTTTGTTAGCCCAGAAAATATCATTCGTCCAAACCCCCCTGAAATTGCGTAATAAATGTGATACTGAATGAACCTGAATATAAACCAGATTCCTGAAATATAACTTTTGGTACATTTTCCCTTTCCTTTTTTTTTTTTTTTCCCAGTATGGGGTACTGCATCCTTTTTGTCCACGGTCTAAAAAAGCTGTCTACATGGTTAAATAAATGGAGAATTACTGTTCTGACCCTCTTTGCTTTACTGCTGCTGCTCTTCTCTTGGAAGACGGTGAAACAGAACGAAATCTGGCTGTCACGAGAATCCCTTTTCAGGTATGAATGACCACAGGAGAATACTTGTGTTTTTGTATTGTTCAAATAAGTTTGTTACATGGAATAGTTTTTGTTAGCACAATCCTTCTGTTAATGCATCCATATAATTAGTATTTTTATTATCATAACACCTACTTTATTTTTTTTGGTAACTGTACAAAAAGTGATGTCAGTGCTTCATATGCTTGTGCACAAACTCCAGTTCTGACAAGCACGTTTTTAAGACATGCTGGTTTTAAATAATTTCGATTCCATAGATTTAACAATAGTGTAACTCTTTCCTTTTTAAAGACATAGCAAAAATTTGTTGCAACCCTCCAGAACGCCATAGTAACGCTACTGAATATATTGAATTTTCTTTAGCAATGTTCTAATGACAAAAATGAAATGCCATGAAGTGCTGAACTTAATGTACCATATTTCATTTTATTTGATTACTCTTTGCCAAACAGCTCTCTTTACAACCTCATTTATGTATTTTCTTGCACTGAAACAGACTGTTTCATTTTGTGTTTTGCTAGAAAATGTATTGCATTTGCCTCCAGCTGCTTTCAGCAGTTGTCTAATTGTGAAGTAATTGCAGAAACGCAGGTGATCTGCACATGGGTTGCTTAGCTTTATTTTCTAACTTATTGGCCAGAGCAAAGTTTAATTTATGCAGCACCAAAAACATGGGTTTTATTTTTTTTTAATGTGTAACCTTTGGTGTTTAGGAAACCCTACTGAAGTAATTTGAGCTCTGTAAGTGGAACTTCTAAAAAAAATCTGGAATAGGGTTTTTTTCTCTCTGTTATGATTCATTGCCTGTCTCCCTGAAACATTGTTTGCTGCTCAAACAGTGGCCATGGTGACCAGTCTGGGCTCACACAGCAATCCACATGAGATACACCTCCAGTCCAAAGCTTCTGGCTAATGATGGCCACTCAGAGGAAAGTAGAATGATTTCCAAGTTGGACAACTCTCTTACTGAATGGGAAGTGGGAATACAACAGTTTCATGTGCTGACTTGGAGGCATCATGTGGTATTGTGTTGCCTACAGTTTTGGTCACCCATATTTAAGAAGAACGAAGTCAAACTGGAGCCAATGACAGGAGGACATTTCCTCCTGCTCAGGATCTTGGGATGATATGGGGTGCTAGGAGGTCTGTCGAAGAAGAGAAGGATAAGATTACGTCTGCTTAGTTGGATGTTAATGGACTTCTGTCCTTCCTACCTCCATTCAAAGCAGGGTGACCATCCAGCTCGGATTCCAAAGCCATGCTACTGCTTCAGCGCACCACTGAGCTGGAGCTAATACACCTTGCCTCAAGGGAGGGATTTTGTGTAGCCCAGGGCAGTATCAGGGCTCAGTGGCTTGGGTTGAGCTGGCTCACTCTTCAAGTCTTTTGGGGAACACTTGCAAGAGAGAGTTCTGCCCTGGTCTTTTGAGAAGATGGCAAAACTGTAGGTGTGTTCCTGCTGTGTCACCGCGTATTGTGGCCTGCCCCGAGAGCAATCAGCTGCCAAGAAAAGCAATGTGAGAACAGGGCCAGCAACAATGCCTCCCTCCAGTTCTTTCCCAGCTTGCAGTAATCTGCAGTTTAAAGACTTCCTGAGTCAGGAGTTACTTGCTATTTTTGCTTTTAACAGCCACTGATGGACTTTTCTTCCATAATGTTTCTGACTGCTTTTTCAAATCTATTTATAGTCTTGGCTTCTACAGCATCCTGTGCGCTGGGCTCTGTTGTTAAATTACACGGTGTGCGCACTAAGATTTCCCTTCCGTGTGCTGTGAGCCTTCTGCTGATTATCTGGTTTGGTGTCCCCTAGTTCTGCTGTGCTGAATGAGTAGTGGGTAACTATCAGCTTGTCATTTAGGATAAAGGCATTTCCATACCTTTAAACCCCTATGCCCTCACCCAAGGCTGTCTCCTTTTCACAGTAGAATCAGCTAGTTTTGAACTCTCCTCATATGGGAGCTGTTCTGCATTTCTGATCCCTCTTGTCAGTCTTCACTGGATCCTTTCAAACTCTAATCCATCTTTTTGGGAAGGAAACCAGAATCACCTTTCAAGAGATATGTGCAGCATAGTAACGTAGGACTACTTTCTGGGTTTTGTTCTCTTCTCCTAATTCCTGATCTTTTGCTTGCCTTTTGTGACCTCTCATAAACAGTGGATGATAATTTCACAGCACTGTCCTCACAAACTCTTAGACACCTGTTGTCTTGGGTAATCTCTTATTTATAGATATCAACCTGTGTGCAGATTTATGCAGATTGAGAGTATGTGTGTACAGACTCTGAGACTTGTGTCTCTACCAGAATCGCATTTCATGTGCCATCTTCTTGCCCAGATTTTCATACTGTGAGTTCCTTCTGTGACAAAGCTTTAATTCCTGCACCATGATTCATATTGATGTCATCAATAAACATGCCACCTCCCTGTTTGCTCCCTTTTCAAGATCCTTTATGAACATGAGAAGCAGCTGAGATGCCATCACATGTCTCTGGGGAACCCTGCTTGCGGTCTTCTCCAGTTGTAAAAACTGTTCTCATACTCATGCTCTTTCCTTGCTGTCTTTCAATTAGGTATTGATCATGAGAGGACCTTCCCTCTTACTCCATGATGCCTTGAAGAAATTGGAAGTCTTCAGTGAGAGATTTTATAAAAAAAAACCCTTTTGAACATATGAGTCCACAGCATTGATGTGATTTCAATTGACTGGGATATATTTAGATATTCATAAAAGCTTTCCGCAGTTTCAGTACCATGTACCTGTTGACCCTATCAAAGAACAACAAATCTGCCCAACTAACTTCTTTCTCCAATATACAAGGCTAATTTTTGTCTGTTGGACTGTAGTTACCCAGAAGTTTGCTAGAACAAGGCTTAATTATGGTTTTCCCCAAGTAACCTGAAGTGGAAATCAGACTTGCTGGTCTGTTTCCTCCCCAAGATCCCTTCCCTGGAGCCAAATGATGTCATGCTCATCACCTCCCATTCCTCTAGTGCCAGTCTCATTTAAATTATAGGCTACCTACTGCAGCTAAAAGCTCCACATTTGGTTTGCTTTGGATGCATACCACCAGGCCCAATGGATTTATAACTGTTCTTGGTGTTGATTTGTTTAAAAGCCTCTTTTACTGCCACTTGAGTTAGAGACGGTGATTGGGTCCTGCTCCTGTGAGGAAAGGCTCCTGTGTGGCAACCTCCTTCGGTTTCCCTGTACTGAGCACTGGTGCAGAGAATCCATTTAGCTTTTCTGCTCTGGTCTTTTCTTCTTCAAGCACTACTTTTAGACCTCCATCGTCTCTTTGCCTTCAGGGATCTTTGACAGGTTTCCTCTGTCTTATGTATTCTATTATTAGCTTTGATGGATTCAAAAAGTTTTTCTTTGAATCTCTTTTGGTCTGCCTAATTATGATTTATATTTCTTTTTCATTCTGTAGCTGTGTGTTCACTTTTTATAGGGTGTTTTTCATTTTTCATAGCTTTTTTTCACTGTGCTGTTTTCCCATATTGGTCTTTTTGCCATCCTTTTAAGATCTTCTTTGGTAGGTGTTATACATCTCTTGCAAGTCTGTAATGTGGTAGGACCCCTCTTGTTGATTGGAAGGAAATGCAAAAGAATAGTATAGCAATAAGATAATGTCATCCCAGGAGTGTGAGATCTCCTCTCTGGGGCAGGAGGAGGAGGCTGTATATAGCTGATAAGGAGAGGAGGGAGAAGTGGATGGAGGCATATGAAACAGCAATAAATTTAAATGGACAGGACAGGAAGGGGAGATAAAGAACAGTAAAGAAATATGAGGGAAAATAATAAGGAAACAGAGCAAATCCATAGATGTGTGAAAGGAGACATAAATCAACCTACGTGGTAGTTTCTCTGTGTGTTGATTTATTTTTTTTTGCGAGAAGTATATGCTGAGAGAATCTTTACTCACATTCCTAGTTCATTCCTCTTTCTGTTGCTGCCTTAATTAATTACTGCTTCTTTCCTCCACTTGTTTTTTTTTTTCCCCTTCAGCTCTACTTTTCATTCCTCCATTTGTTTGGATGTGTTTCTTCAGGGCTGATCTGTCTTGATTCCCTTGGCTGAGGCCTGTTCTGTTAAATATGCTTTTTCTATGCTGGTCGAGGAGATGCTTGTGTACTCAGTGTGTTACTACTCTTGTGTTTGTACCCCATTCTGTTCCTTTCTCAAAACTTGCCCTGATTTGACATTGTGTGGCAGCACTGTTGGCATCCCTGGGTCACTGTTGCCACACTCAGTCTCCAGTCCAGGGACCAAGTTTTCTAGATACAGAAATCCTGCCAGGTTCTGGCTGAAAGCAGCAGTGTGAGGAAGGATGCTGCTGTCTGAGGAAATTGTGCATCTCCACATAGGTGCAACAAGCATATGTGCAAGGGCTAAATGAGAAGCAAATAAACCACAAGAAGTGGCTAAATATGTAGAGATCTAAATATTAAAGGCATATTATTCTAAGAGATCTCCAGAAGTCCGAAGCAGTTTGTCTTAATCTATTGGCAGGTGGGCAGGCAGGTCTTATTTGTTAATTATTTAAAGAACTACGCTATTGAGTGAATGCACAGGCCAGAAGGTCAGTCTCCACAGGTTCCAAGTGCGGTCAATGTTAATGTCTGAAGCCAGGGAAAGGGAGGTGAGGGCTGTGGGCTAACCCTCTGCATCCGCTGTACTGACCTTTTCAAGGTTTGTCAAGCTGCCATGTTTCCTGTTGCTCCTGGAAAGCATCTGCACACACTGCCCACGTTTGTGACAGAGCCTGGAAATGCACCAGGCTCGTTGCTTGTAACCAGCAAAGGAACTGTATAAAAGTGACACTTTCATAGTCACTAGTTCTCCTTCCCTTCCCGAGCCAGGTCTGCTGACTTCAGTAATTTGCAGAAACTGCCCCAGCCCCAAATGCGGCATTAAGTGCTGCGTTATTTTGTTAACTCTGAAAGCTCGCTCAGCTGAGGAGAGTAAGTCCCACTGCCTTTTGGGCATCTTCTATAGAACAGTTTAATATGGCCCAGCATTGGTATCTGTGAAATCAATACAAGGGTAGGAGGGCAAGGAAAGTGATTGTTTATGTCACCCAGAGAATAATTTGCTGTAGAGAACCTTTATTGATGATAATGATTCCCAAAACAGAGGAGATCCCATCGGTTTCCCAGGGCTCCCGCTGAGGCAGGACTGGCCTCATTTCCTTGTAAAATGAGCACTTTTCATATGGAAATCACAGAAAATCAATGAAGCCTCTGCCTGCACCCAGTCACTCTGTAGAGCAGAACATGCACTTAGGAAACATCAGAGGGGATCACAGGAGACTTTTCCCAACTGAAACGGGATTTGGATAGTGCTGGTATCTGAGGTAGGAAAGTATCAGTGGTATTTTATTTCTCTGATTTATGGTTAATATGTTTTTGCCTTTCCATGGAGAGGAAATGTTACGTAAAAAGGTTTGCCTATTGTTTATTTTCCATTTACGTCACTTAGTTCTGTCGTAGAAGTCAAAAGGGAAGGAAATCCTCTGGAGCAGTGACGTCCAATCTCAGTGGGATTGTTTCTGGCTGGAGCCAGATCGGTGCCATAGGTTTTAAGAAGGGCACGTGTGTGCTGGGCTGGGGAACAGGGAAATAAGAGAGTTTGGAACAGCATATTGGAAAATCAGATTGAAATTGTGAGAGTGGGGTCTTGTGGGAAACAGAAATGGAAAAAACATTGTGTTCTGCTTTGTTATTTATACTCCACCCTTTCCTTCTTGGCTTTCACTATGGACATTATTGTTTCCTCTGTCAATGAGCAAACAGAGTTCTTAACTGGTCAAGAATCAGTTAGCAGGAGTGTTTGCTTAAGCTCTCCTGAAAATTCCCCTCTGGGTCCAGCGCTGTATTTGCTACTGCCTCCTACAGCGCAGAGACTCCAAGCAGCCTCAGTCATTGCTATGTGCATTTGCAAAACGAAACACATCCCTCCCCGCCTGTGCAAGGAGAATAAATAGGTCAGGGAGTGTGAGCAGTGTGATGCAGAAAGAGCATCTTAAGAACCCAAACCCACTTCTGCCTCTCCCGTGTCACCCCCCCCACCAGCAGAAACACGCAGATGAAAGAAGCTTTATTAGTGATATTTTAATAAATGGGACCAGCAGAATTAATAATAAATTCTACTTAAAAGGAAACAGTCCAGAATTAAAATATTTAAACATATGCATCTTACTGTTAGGACTGTATCTCATTAGAACTGAAGTGCTTGTACATATGCAATGTACTCCTCACTGTTAACTCAGTCTGCTCTGTTTCGGCAGAGGCTGTAGCAGAGCCAGCAACTCATTTCAGGTAGCTCTGAGAGAGCAGCAGTTTTGAGTGCCACGTCTCTGCCTGCAATGCTGGCGCTGATGTAATGAAACCCTCTTTGTATAAGAATTAATATTCCAGTAATGCCCAGAGGTTGTAAGTGTGTAGTTAATAGCTCCCAAGGCCAATGGAAATTAACACAGCCATAGCAGTCACACATTACTTGCTGCTGGTGCAGTATATCTTTGTGAAAACTAATATAGAAAATCATTCTCTTAAGAATAGCATCAATTAACTGATTTAATTCAGCGATTAGTCACAAAATGTCTTATTCCTGTAGTGCTCCCAGTAAGTAATTTGGAAATACCTGATGATTAGGAGGCCAAATGGAAGGTGTATTTTTAATTTCAGCAGGCAAACCGTGGCTGTGTTGGGCGGAACTCCGTAAAGCAGCTGTGGGCGAAGCTTTGCAAGCTCTCCCAAGCAGGCCTTAGTGATGCTTGATACCACTGGCTGCTGATAACCAAAAGGATTTGCCACTGCAATTCCTCAGCACAGTTTTTCAATGAAATCCCTGACAAAGGGTTTCTGCAGCTCTGGGCACATCCTTCCCACGGGATAGGGTGTGCACCCCAGTGTAGGGGCTGTGTGTAACCCTGTTTCGTTATGATTAACTTCCATGCTCACCAAAGTTAAACAGGAGAGACAGACATGGCAAAGCAACAAGACTTGGGAATTTTCTAATCCTCGTTTTTCCTACCCGAGGAAGCAGCGTTAGAGATACTGAGGGTAAAAAAGAGAGCAGCTGGCAGGAATCTGCTTGTGAGCAAGAAACAGCACTTTGTCTGCTTTTACATGATCAGATTTATCTGTTCTTGTTCTCTGTTAGCTCAGAGAGCCCCGTTTATGTGCTGGAAAGGATTCCCCCCTTTAAACAGAGTACTGACTTCTCTGGAGTCTTGCAGGGGAAATGTTTCCATGGTGTACGTGCTCCTGTGATTTCTTTCTCTCTTTAACCTTGAAACAGCATTTCCTCTGGCTGTGCAAGGTGTACCTTGCTTTCTGTGCTCTCAATTAAGTAAATAAGCATATGCTTGCTCTTCTCCTTTTGTCTTTGTGCTCTAATTATTAATTCCAAATGTTGAGTTCAGTCTACACGTGGCAGAGGAGATGAAGGGGAGGGATGGGGTGGCTGTGCAGCCAGATATCCTCAGTCATGCATTATAATGCCAGAGTGTTATGACCTAAGGGTTATCACCTAAGGGAGAGGGTCCCATTAGTCCTCACCTCCCGGCCACACTCTGCCCAGTGCTAAGTGGTGCATACATGCTGGCTCAGTACTGGAGTATGCCATGCATCCCCTCTAGTGGCTGATGCATATGGAAAAGATACCTTCCTTTTGGTATCTGCAGCTGGTAGGTTTAAATAAAGATTTTCATAAGGTGTTTCATGACACTCAGGTTTTAGCAGGGACCCTGTTATTAGGAACTACTACATGTTTTCCCTCTGAATATTAGCCTTTTTTTTTTTGTTTTAGTCTTTCAATTTAATAATTCAGATTTTAAAATACAAGAGCATCTGGCCACAGGGAGTGTTGCAGTGTTGGTGCTAGAAGTGCCTGTGGTGACAGCAGCCAGGAGGAGTTGAATTGCTGCCATGTAGTTATGTCTGCCCGGGGCACTTGCTGTACCAGTGCGTGGGACAAGCTTTGGGTTATAAGATGAGTTGTGTCGACTAAAGTGCACAGGAGGTGCCGAGATGCTCAAATTATTATCGAGCTTTTCAGAAAAAGGGATGATGAGAAGAAGGTGGATCTAGGGGGAGGTGGGGTAACCTGGCTGCTAACACTGTGCTGCTTCTCTTCCTCTCTGCAGCTCAGGAGTGAAGACCCTGCCCCACAACGCCAAGGTGCACTACAACTACGCCAATTTTCTGAAAGACCAGGGCCGGAACATTGAGGCAATCTACCACTACAAAACTGCTCTCAAGTAAGTCCCTTGAGGGCCTGGTGGGGCTCTGGCTGTGCAATGCAGCCTGCTGTTATTCCGTCCCTTTCCTGACAGGCATGGGGCAAGTTGCCTGCTCCTCATCCCTGGCTCTGGGGAGCAGCTTGGCTTTCAGAGCCTGGGAAAGTTCTCTGGCTCGGTGTTTGTGTGTTATTAAATGAGGTAGCCTGGCTTCCCTCCAGCTCCACATGTGTGTGTGTGTGTGTATGTGCGTGCGTTTCAATATCTGAGATAGAAATGTTACCATAGCTACACACTGAGCAATGAGGTGTCATTTACACAGCTGAAGGTATGCTGGTAAGCAGGAGGTAGTTGTCCTAAACGCATTTGTAGGTTCCTGGGCCATTTATCTTAGTAAATTGTTAATGGTGCATGCCTGGAAAATGTCAGTGCAGTAGCCATCTGAAGTACAGTAACAATAATAGTGCTTACAACTTGTATTGAGGCTTCTGTCCACAGAGCTTTGCATGAACACTAAACTAATTGATCCTGAAAATGCTCCTTTGCAGTCACAGGGCAAATATCATTGTTGTGGTTCTGTACAGGGGGAAGCTAAAACAGGAGGATGAATTGCCTTTTCTACAGACGAATGTTAAATCAGGGACCAGGGCTGGACTAACAATATGGGACACCTCCTGTGGTATCTCTGAAGGACCCTTCCTTCACACACAGCTGGGTCACTCTCTATGAGCAGCTTCCCTCTACTTGCCACTCCTGCCAGTGCTGTTGGTGCAGCTCAGCTGGGGCCTCGGCTGCTCCCTGTTGCCCAGGCAGTGCTCACTGCACCAAGCAGGTCACCACAGTTCCCCAAAACTCTCCCCTTTGCTGCTTGGGGCTTGGAAGAACGGACAAGCACCTCTGGGGAATGAGTACAGGGAAAACAGCGTGTGGTGGCAGCAAGCAAAATAGTGTGCAGATAATGTTTGCAGGAATAAAAGCATATTTGAGAAGGGCAGACAAGGTGAGGAGTGGCTCTGATAGACAACAAGGACAAAGCGAAGCTCCAATAGGGCATGTCAGGAGGTGCAAATAATGTTCTTTCTCAATACATGGTGTGACAGAAAGCCCCAGAAAGTACATGCATGGTTGTCTTTTGGCCAGATGACAGGGTTGTGATAAAAGCTCTCTAAGGGCTGCTAACCCACCCAGGTTAAGCTGAGGGGACAGGAGTTCATTGTCACTGAAGAGGGCCTGAACCTGGGTGAAAGTGATTTTTAGCTTTTTTGAGCAGCATCCTGTTCTCTTTTACCATGCTGGGCATTTAGGAAATAATTTAGAAAAACCTCCTATTTTTTAACGTTTCCAGGAATGGAAAATCCAGCACAACCATCAGTAAACTGTACTGAAGGTTAATTACCTTGGCTGTTGAAAATGTCCTCCTTTATTTTTAGACTGATTTGTGCAACACCAGCTTCCAGTCATTGAATTTGTTTACACCTTTCAATGCCACACTGAATATCCCATTACTAAAAGTCTGTTTTCCATAGAGTGATCCCTTAACATCCCTTAACCTGCTGCTTCATAGCTGCTGCTGTTTTCAGTGTTATGCAAGGTTTTGCAGTCCTTCAGTCCTTCTCTAACTAGTCTCTGAACTTTCTGCAAGATACCAGAAAAGCCCACTGCAAGTTAAAAAGAAAGAGAGACTAACACAAATTATCCAATCCCTGCAGTGACCATCCTAGTACACAGAGTAATGTAACTGCTCCTGCCAACATTGCCTCTGCTTGTGTAAATGGGATTTGCCGACAAAAGATTTTGCTCTTCTCTAACTCAGCAGCACCCATTTATTATAATTGTAATGCTGTTTTCTACTCTGCAGTATTTCAGTTATGGAAGAGTTTGTTTTGAGAACTGATTGCAAACATTTTCTCAGCTGTATTACATAACATGGTTTGTGCTTGATGGTGTTGTTTAGGGAGCATTTGAAGCCTGGCTGGGGCTTGGAGCCCACAGAACCAGCCATCCTCTTCTCCAGGTGCTCAGTGTCTCAGTGGCACCAGTGCTAGTGCTTCACTTGCTTCAGTAATTTCAGGATTAGCTGGCACTTTTGAAAAGCAAAGCTCTACCTCTACCTGGCACATTTGCTTTCTGACCCAATAGTGCAAAGCAGGAGTTGGGAGTCTCCTGCTGGCTCCATCACTGCGAAGCTGCACTGCTTATTCCTTTCACCTTGTATCTCTCTACTTACAGTTTCTTCGTCCTTACCCATTCTTCCCACCTCTGTCACAGGGAAATTATTTGGGGCCTGTGTAAAAAGCAATAGAACAGTGTAAGTAAAAAGTGTAACGAGTTCTTCTGTTGAGAATTCCATTCTGTGTTTTCTGCTCAGACAGATATGTCTGAAATGCCTGGGGTTGTGTCTGGGTTTTGCAGCCTCTGCTGGGTGCCTGTGTTGAAGTGCTGGAGAAGGCGCTGGATGTGGGATAGGCAGCATGATGACGGATATAGTGGAAGACCCTAGACAGGGATTGCAGGGAACAGGTGTCATGCCCAAGCTGTTTACCTATCCTCACAGACACCAGCTCTTTAATTGCTGCTCTGATTGTAGACCAATGTCTACAATAAGAGAGAAGGAAGTAGTAGCTGTAATACCCTGACCAGATTTTGATGGTTCGTGGTATTTTTGGCCACTGGCTTGACTTGGGAAGCTGAATTGCTTCTCTGGAAATTTCCTCATCAGGTAGTAGGCAGACCAGCAGCTGAGGTATTGGCACAACAAGCTTCCATGATTTCCCCCAGGTACCCCTAACTGAGTGTTTGCTCTCCAAGGAGTCCAGGTGGTTCCATACTCCCCAGGTTACCGAAAACCCAAACTACTCAAGAGGCTTTATATTCCAGCAGCAGCACCATCAGAAACACAGAAGATAAAAATATTATATCTGCCTAGTGCTCAGTGAGCAGATCAATAGGGAATTAATAAGGAAATGGAGTCGGTAAGGACATGGGCTGTTGCCACCCGGGAGCTGCTGGGAGGTAGGAAAGGGAGAGCAGTATCACCTCATACCAGCTCCATCTGAGGCACGTGGGTGCTGGCTCATCCCCTCTTCCAGCTTGCTTCTAAAGCTTGTGCCAAATGAGAATGCAGGTCTGCTTGATCTCTGATGAATGAGTTTAATTGTTTGCTAAACAAAAGTGATCTTGTCAGTTGCCACCCGGCTGCTTGAGCTGAACCGCATGCAATTACCATTCCACCAGCCTAAGGGTGCGCTTCCTTGCACTCCTGCTCTGCCAGAAGTGCTGGGTGCCATGTGGCTGTTAAGCAAAGCAACCCTTCACTCCTAGGAAGTTGTAGCTATATCTGTGGGAAAGGATATTGAAGTGCACACAGGCTACCTAAGGAAATAATAGCAACTATATTGCTAAATCCCGGGAAAGTTGATCCCCAGTGCTTTAATTGCTTGTTCCCATTCCTGCTTTCAAAGGCAGGTGGGATCCTTGGCTGGCACACGTTGGTGTATCTCTGTTAGTTTCAGGGTGGATAAGTGGTGGGGAGGAAGAATGTGTTTTCTCTGACAGTGAAACTGTAGGGCAGGTTTCCAAGGCAAACTTGGCAATCAATCCCAACAACCACCTGTTGATGCCATTGCGGGTGGCCCCTCAGAAAACTCAGTCCTCACCCCAACCAAGGGGCCAGTGACACAACACCCTGACCTAGCCAGGCTTAGGTAATTAGTGCAACCTAGTTATGCTTTCCAGGAGAGGGGGAATTGAAAACTGAAATGAAATGCAAAAATGAAGAATGACATTTGGATTGGAGATGGGAAGAATGAAAGAAAAAAATTCTGTTTACATAGGTAAAGTGCCTCCTATATGTGTAGTTCCTAAAAGGGGATTGGAAATGAAGCCCTTCAGAGGCACAAGATGAGTTACCCATAAAACAGACCTGATGAGCAGCTGACATTCTGCAACTGTAGAGTGGGTTATAAACCTTCCAGCTTACCTACAGTAAAACAAGAAAAACACACTGCTGCATTAAACTGCTTCACTGGTTTGCCTGACATATGGTAGTGACCCCAGGAGATCCTTCTTGTAGTTTTTTTTCCTGCAGAAAGTAAAGGCCGGAAATACTCCATCTGAGATGTGAGTTGACCATAGCTACTCTGAAAGCTGGTCTTAACATTCTGCTGCAGATTTGAGGGCACTGCTGGGAATTTTGGAGAACCCCTGCTCCTGGAGATCAAACAGTGATCTTATCTGAAATGAAACTTGTCTTGCCACTCTGCCATTTATGAGTGAGAATATGAGGTCGTGCAACCTCACACAAATATGAAGAACAACTCTGATGTGCTAATGAAGATGTTTTTGCTGTTGATAGTTACCAGGCTTTTGTCCTGCTTCTTCCCAGCCTTGTATACTTGACATTACTGTTGAGACTGTTTTATCTGTCCTCAGGAATGCACTTGGGGTGACAGGGAGAGAGGGAAAAGCAGCAGAGCCTTACAACCTATTTGATAAACCTTCATTATCAATCAAATCAATCTCCTTTTAACAATGGAGAAGGGAAAAATAATTCACCTTCCCTCTTACAATTGCACTCCTTCAACATTTTAATTCCCAAAGCAGTTCTGTCTTACCATCCCTCTCCATGTTTGTTACCAGAGCTGTGTTTGCCGTGGATGGCAGATCGATGTGAGCAACAGCAGGTGGGGCTGAAGGAGGTTGCTGAGCTTCTTCCTGGAGTTGGGTGAATAAACATGCTAATAATAGTTCTGTGCTATCCAAGCCACATTTCTGTGTCTGCAAAAAGGTCAACACCAAAAAATTCATGTTTGCTCTTCTGGACATTTGGAATTGCCCTTAATTAAAACATGACCGCAGAGAATTGTGTTTAGTTAATAGTGGGAGAGAAACAGTTATCTTTGTGTGAAGCCAGATACAAAATGGTTGAATCATAACTGAGTTATTTCTTCATAACTGATTTTTTCTTTATGAAAGTCACAGAAATAAAGTGGGATTGGGGGACTAAAAAAAGGAAAAGTACCAGAAAGAAAGAAACACAGACTGTAAGGCTGGAGGCGGGAGAGAGAGAGACACTCAAGCTGGCCCTGCAAGCATTAGGCACATTGGGGTAACCCAGGGCTGCTCCCTGGGGTACTACTCTTCCACAAGGGAGGCACAAGTGCATAAACTTGATGTATGATCCTTACCATCAGTGTAATACCTGATAGTACAGAGTCTTGAAGGGAGTGTCCACCATATATATAATGCTGTGAGTTTATGCACATAAATGCACTGGTGTGTCTTCCTGAGAATGCACACACTTCTGCAGTGTGCCTGGGTGTGTGCACACATCCATCAACAGGTTCATAGCCACAAGCTCCCCTTAGACTTTCTGTGCCAAACTGCTGACTAAATAGAGCAGGAAGGGGGACCAGCATGCTGTGTAGAAACCTCAGTTCTCACTGGTGTCTGCCAGAGACAGGAGCCTCTGGACAGCAAGTAGGAACCCTTGGGCTGGCTTTCTTTTCAGCTCAGGGAGCTGTCCCACTGCTTCAGCCTTGCCAAGAGGCAAAGGAACCGGTATGAAAACACTTGGTGCTGCATCATGTGTGGTCTGGCTCTTGCAGAGCTTGCAAGTAATATATCTTAGAGCATTGCTCACAGCATGAAAAGTGGGAATGATGGTTTGTGGCATCAATAAGAATCATGAAATCATGGTTAAGTATCTTTGGTACTCAAACACAGGCTAGATGGAGGAGAAAACAGTGTGAATAGCTTATCTGTATCCCTCACTGAGGGAATAAAATTGGTTCATAGCATCACTGCAATGGGTAGAAAAGGAACAAGTGAGGCTGCTCTTTCTCCTTACTCCACTTTAAAAATAAAGCCCTGATGCTGTAAGGGAGATTCAGGTTTCTTCCTAAGCTTTCCCACATACCTTCCTGCTGGGTTTTTATATATCTTAAATCAACAGTATCTGGCGTTGTTTAAATTCAGTTAAATTGCACTATCCATGCAGTAAAAAAATTGTGTTCTTACAGCCCTTTATGTATGTGTGCCTGTGTGTGTGCCTTGAAAATCCCTCTCAGCATGGACTGCAGGTGGCCTTGGATACCATCTGTGATTTATTTCTGGGAAGAATTAAAATACCAGCACCATTTGTTAGCCTGTTTTTACAGTGAGTAAAAAATGTGCAGCACTGCTTTGCTATGACTGCCAGGGCTGCATTTGCTCCTGAAACTGTGAGTGCCCTTCTGACACTTAATGTTACTTAGGTCAGGCCCTTGGAGCAAGCCCTCTGATAAGGCATTTGATGAAACATCTTCATAGAGACTTCATGTAATACCCTGTGTTAGAGGATGTTACAGGCTTGAGGCAGATCACGTCCAAGCCGTCGGAAATGCCTTTGTGTGGGGTTCTTCTGAATCGTGCTTTGACAGTAGGCTTAAGGGGTAATTGGTGCTCTTGTTTAGGTATATGGTGGATGTCCCGAAGCTGGACAGAATTGTTGAATAATTTAATGGTAATTGATGGCTGAAAAGGCTGCCTGATAATTTGAGTCAGAGACTTAATGGCCTTTACAACACATTGTGTGGGACACTGGCCAGATTACTTCAGCTAATGTAATTTATTATTGAACCTGTTCTCTATAAAGCACTAATCCCTGCCTGTTTTGGGGTGTGCTCCACTCCTGCTCAGTTTTCCTGCTTTTTAGTGATCAAATAGCAATCGATCAAGGCACAGGCTTTTATTTACTCAAAACCCAAACTGGTATAAGCACAACCATGAGCCCTGATGCAGAGGCAGTGTGCGTACAGTGTAACTGCATTCACAGCAATGGAAGCTGGATGTGCCTGCTGGGAAGGACAGACATATTTTAACTTAGCCCTGGTCACTGCTAGTTACAGGTAGGGTCTGTCCCTACACCGTGATGTCTGTTGTGGGTGGAGGTCTTTCTACACTGCCCTTCAAGGACTTGCTGGCTTTTCAAACACATCTTCTTAGAGCAAAGCCCCCATCAGCTATGAGAATGATGGCTCCATAGCATTCCTTGGACACTGCATCATCGCTCTGCCTACTTACGTATTGGGAACTGATACAAAACATCTGAGAAATGGAGAATTCTTCCCTTATTAAGACAAGGCATCTATGTTGATTTTTATGTTGGTGTGTTGATTTAAAGGTAAACTGGTGGGAGAAATGAACCTGACTCAAGATATTACAAATCAGAGTTACAATTTGCTAAAAAGGTTACAGTAAGTACAATGATACAGATTTAAAATTGCTTTTAACCCACAAAACCCAAATGTATAACCCAGCACCCTGGAGCACGGACAGAATGGGGTTTGTTAGCCCCTGTGCTGAGCACTCTGTGGTCCCCCTGAGTGTAAAGTAAAAGGAAGGGAAAACCTGTTGGTGAGGATGATGTTGAGAGTGGCAGTCACAGTCGTGCTAAGGTTCTGGTTCTCCTCTGGATCTGACAAGTGGTACCCCAAGGATTATATGTGTTCAGGTGGGAATGCCCAGTACCTCTCCCCAGAGTGGGGAGTTTCACAATTTAACTCTGTGAGACATAGGATCTTTTTGGAATCTTTGACGGCCCATTGGCAGACATAACCTCTCAAGCTGCATCTGAAGGTGCTAATGCTTCCCCAGAGGGGAGTTATCACAGCTGATTCCTTAGTGTGAAAACAGGAACACTCCCCTGTCTCACAGGGTCCTTTAACACCCAGCTTGTATCCTGGGGGGTCAGGTGTGCCCTGGGCAGCTGCTGCAAATGATCCATTATTAACAGTTAATGAGAAATGACATAGAGGGTGTAGAATACACAGTTTTGGTCACACCCACACAGTGATAAACTCCTGGCCACTGTAACTAGGACAGTGGGCTATGCAGAGAGAAAGATGGGTGTATTTTACACATGTTCATTTTACCTTCCACTTTTGGCTAATGATAACCTCAAATCTGAGAGTTAGCTACTCATTCCCACAGCCATTTCTTTTTTCTTACCTGCTGTCCTTGTCTTTATGAAAACTTTGCTCACACAATGACCAGGTAGCACTGATCATTGTTGTGATAAATCATCAGAAGTGATTTCACTGGTCCTTACCAAGGCTCAGTTGAAAAGTTGGTTCCCAATGCATGTCTGTCAAGGAGAACCTTGAGACTTTCTGTGAAGGCTTCACAGGAGTAGTTGAGGCACTCTGCTTATCTCCAGACTTTTGAACGGCCCCTTTGAGGAATTTGGTCAGTTCTGGCATGGAGCTGCTCTGATTTACACTGAAGTCTGAGGCCACCCCCAGCCATCTTGGAGACAGCCGTGATTATGGATGGCAGAATGGGGCTGTACAGCTTCCCCCGGCACCTGTGAGCCTTGGGAGATGACAGGTGTGATTTCACCCCCATCTGCTTAGGTGAGAGTATGTTGTTATTTTATCCCCTCGTGTAATGTTTGATAGAAGAACTCACCTGATGGTCTGTTGTTTGTTGTGGGGTCCCTCAGGATTCTGTAAGCTCTGTGGAGGTGCCTGCACTGTTCACACTGTAAGTCAGGCATGTTCTGAATTATCAGTCCTTTGTTGGACTTGAGTGTTTTCTGGGATTTGCAGGGCTTATGTGGATCCTGCATAAATTCTTTATGTGAGAGAGTAAGCAGACAGCCCAGTTTGATAACCTCATGTTGCCTCAATACTGCAAGTTTAACATGAAAAGTTTTATTTATTTGTATTTAGCTGTGACATTGTTTGACTTAAAATTGTGTTTTTCTCTTTAACTCTGTCTTATGCTTCTACCCTGCCCAAGTCTGAAGATTTAATGAAAATTCATAAATTGTAGTATTGTTTAAGGTGCTACATGTTGGTTATTTAAATCTCATGCTTCTGGATATTGTTGTGGATTGTTTGGTTTTTTTCTTGAGGGACATCAAGCTCAAAGAATTCATGAGGCTTTTGTCAATTTACAGAGTAAATCTATTCAGCTTCTCTGTTGGTTTTTTTGTGGGTTGTTTTTTTTTTTAAATTTCTGTCCTGGAGATGTTTCCCTTGATATCAGGGACATGGCATGGCTGCCATTCCCCGTGCTCTGCCCTTCAGCCTTGGAGGCTCACCCTGGTGGAAGGGTGTGCTTGTAGCTGCTCTTCCTGCCATCTGGGCTGCTGGGCAGGGGGAGAAGCCATACAGCCAGGATCTTTCTTCCTTCCACTGATCCCTGGCTGGAATTCAGCACCTGCTATTTATACTGAATTGTCCTCTGAAGATCCCAGGTTAGACCAAAATCCTGCTGTGCTGGCCACTGGCTCTAGCTGGAGGTTGTCATTGCCACAGAGGGCTTGTAGTATGAGGAGAGGCAATAATACAGGGCAGGGAGGTTTTGTTGTTGTCACTGTGGTGACAGGATTTGGACCCCCTGAGAGACAGAGTTGTCCCAGGCCACGGGGGAAACATGGCAGAGATGAGCACCATTCCTCTGTGTCCATGTTGCAGATATTCAGTGCCATAACGTGTGTGACTTCTGTCTGCTAGAAGGCAGAAGACATTTGAGATGGGCTGGGGTACCCAGTGCATTGACAGGGGACCCCCCTGCTCTTCAGCAGCAGCAGGGGAAAGCTATCCTGGGTGGATGTCCCTGAAATAGTTGTAGACACTGTTGATCAGGAATGCCCCCATGCTGACTTCTCGAGCAAGACCTCCATCAGGACCTGAGCTGGCCCATGAGGACTCTAATGGGGCCCACAGAGCCCCTCTGGGATGCTCTGACAGCCCCCAGCACCAAACTGGGATGGGATCACTCTCTGTCTTATTCCTCGCATTGTGTCAGGCCCTGAGCTGGATCACCCCACAGCTGAGTGTATGGACATGGGCATGATGTAATGCCAAGCTCCGGGCAGTGCTGTGTATGCAGTCAGGAGTCTGACTGCTTTGTCACGCTTTCCCTAAAGAGGATTATGCCTGAGGCTTTCAAAGGAACCTAAAAGCATTAGATCTCTCACTTGCCTGACTTTCAACAGGATTTCCAGGTGCTTTTTTTTTTAAATACAAAAAATCCCAGCCTGCCACAAACCTTCTGCCAAGCTGAAGGGTGTTACCTTTTAGGAAATACTGATGCAACTACTAAAACTCTTCAAGAGAAATCCAGCTGCTGCTTGATACTGCAGGATCCTCTCCCTCTATAAAAGGAATTCAAATGCTGCAAATTGAAAATCTTATTGAGAAAGACATAGGATCTGCCACCATGACCTACACATCTCCACATCATGTAGAGCAGCTCTTGGAACAAGGTGCCATGCTATCATGAGGCCGTGACCTGAGGTGTTGCCAGAGCAGGATTGCATCCCTGAAGGATGACTGGTCTCAGAATTACATCAAATCAAGTTTTAATTCAACCTGACATAGAGCTTTATTGTGAGCTTACATAAATACATGAAAATGAGCGTGATGTAGTATTAAAATTGGAAAATTGGCTTGAAATAGTATACTGGAGTAAATATAAAATGGGCAGTATTAAAACTTGGCACAGAGAGAAACATTATTCATGTAACATACTTACTTTTGTTGGCAAAACGATGCCAATAATTAGAGTATGTGTTGGAATGGGGCAAAACGTGCCTAAAAAAAACAAGTTGCTATGCTGCCAGCAAGTAATTGGGCTTAGGTAATTAAGGCCTGACTCCATGTGCTTAATTTGGCTGAATTGAATCTTGTGGATTCTGAACATTGTGGTAGGGTTGCTCAGGCACTGGGAGAGCAAAAAGTGGGTATCAGTGAGGTGTCCTGGATACCTGGACTGGTGAGAGGAGGTCTGTCTCAGGGCTCTTCAGGCCATCCTCTCATGCCACAGAGAGGTAACACAACCTGGTTTGTCAGGGCAGTGCAGAGGGGTAATCTATCACAGCTGCTTCAAAGCTGCGGCAGTCCCTGCGAGTGCTAAGTTCAAACACATTATTTAATCAAAGATACATTAACAAAAAACAGGCACACTAGGCGTCCCCAGCTGAATCAGTTGCTGATTTTAATTTTTTGAAGAAATTAATATGCTTGAAGCCCCTTTGAATATTATGCAAGGTGATGTGGGCAGGTTTTCTCTTTCTGCTGCTGCTCCCATGGCATGGCTGTGAGGTTAATGATGGCCAGTGTTGCTGATAGTTTTTATAATGGCTTTCAGAACTCGTATTTTAAGTCACTGAAAACGTGCTTTCTAAAAGCTTATCGTCTGTGGTGAGGGACTGGGCAGTGGCCTGGGGCATCAGGGAGAGCCACCCTCATGCATGACATCTCTGAGAAGGTAGGCTGCTTTCAATAACCTCTCTTACCATGCAGTGGCTGCAGGAGGCTGCCCAGACCCCTGCAAGACATTATTACAGCCTTTTCCACGCTGCCCGTGGTAGTTTCCCAGGCTAATTGCATGTTAGTCCGGCCCCATCCCCTGCTGCTCGCTGCCCACACAGCAATAGCTGTGCAGAACCCACCAAACGCTCTTAAGAGCAAGTGGGGAGTTGTCACACTAATGCCTTTCTCCCCCTGAATACCTCTGGCACCAGACCAAGGGCCGTTTAAAGGCAGGACTGCAAGCAGAGCTTGCCAGTTGTTTAAGTGGTCTCTCTCGATCTGAAATAAAAGAATTAAAATTCTTGGTGGATTATAGGTTGCAGTCATGACAACAAATTCCCTCCCTTTCTCTTCTTTCTGGAATTGTCTTGTGGTTAGAGATGCTGCCAATCAAAGCCCCTCAATTTTTTATTTATTTTTTTTAAAATTAATGTTTCAGGTAATAGTGGCATTAAATAAAAAAACTGTCATCAGCATTTTGATGACTGTATATGTTTTATACCTGGTATCTTCTTGTGAAACTGGGACTCTCTTGACTGTGCAAATCTAAGGCTTTTGTTCAGTGGTATTAGAGGGAATTTTGCTAGCCTGAAAGAAGTGGAGATAATTACTAACAGGAGTTACTGTGCAGTGCTTACCTGTAATAGTTAAAGGGAAAGCTGCTGAAATTTATTCTGACAATTGCAGATACAGCACTGGAGGAGTCATTTGAATTATTCATTCTGCAACAAGGAAACATCCCACTTGTCTTCTCTTTAGAAATGAAATCTCAGTCTGATTTAAAATTTACTTTTATGGGTTGCTTTCCTTTAATTTAAAGTAATTTTGCTGTTTCAAGACCTCTATTATAATTATCCTTGAATATAGATTTTTAAAGAAAATTATTCTGATTTCTAAAAGAAAGTATAAACTGATTTTTTTACATGAACAGCTACTTGTAGAATAAGTTTAATGAAATTCAGCTTGCTTTCATAAATAATGCAGTACTTGCATTTGATTAGGTGAAGCCTAGAGGAATTTCTACCTAATCAGATGCAAAGCAAGAAGGATATTGCCTGAAGACTGTTACTGTTATCAGTGGTGGTGGCAAGGAAAATACAGCTCCCTGTGTGTCCAGATAGAAAGCTTTGTTTCTCAAGAGAAGTTGCAAAACAAGCTATATATGTTCTAACAGCTGATTCTTTGCATCTCAGATTGTCCTGACAGTTTGTAAAACAAAGTCTGGATTCTGACTCTGTCATTATTATGACATGAAGTGACTCTGGGTTAATTGGAGACCTCTTTGTCCTGGTAATGTGTTTTTAACCCTTCTAGGAAATAAATACCTGTGGGGAAGAGAGAGTGTTTGCACTAGAGAGCTTACGATCAAAATAATCAAAGCAGGTATCAGGAATCATTGAGAGCAATTCCACAAACAGTACAAACCTCCTGATAACTTAAAAATGAGAGAAGTACGTGTCTCTATCCATTACAACAACAGACTACATACAGCAAATACAAATGGTGTACCTGCAAGTTTTGCAGAAACATTTTGATAGTTCTTGAGTAAATGTTGCTTTAATTATTAACCTGTGGTCAAGTTTCATGCTTTGCTTTAAATCCAGCAACAAGACACTGTTCTGCTCTGTTTTTATTCCCAGGGAACTGTTCTTAATAGCAGTGGATGTGTCTGAACAGAGGGTAGTTTGAATAGGGCTATTAGGCCTTTATGCAATATCCTTATTAATAAACAAAAAAATGATCTGGTCCTCATTCTCTAGCCCTGAGGCCAACTGGCATAAACTGACCTGGAAGTATTCAGTAAGTGTTTGTATCGTCTGAGGGACAGTGGCCAAGTCCAAGATGGCTTTTGGGTCTAAACCCTGATGTGGGCTCAGACCTGAGTGACTCCTGGAGACTATTTGAGGGTGATGTGAAATTGCTAGGGATTGTTTCAACAGTATAAACTGAAAGAGGGCAGGCTTAGATTAGCTATTAGGAAGAAATTCTTTACTGTGAGGGTGGTGAGGCACTGGAACAGGTTACTCATAGAAGCTGTGTTTACCCCAGTCCTGGAAGTGTTCAAGGTCAGGTTGGATGGGGCTTTGAACAACCTTGTCTAATGGAAAGTGTCTGTACCATAGCAGGAGGGGATTGGAATAGATGGTCTTTAAGGTCCCTTGCGTGCCAAACCATTCTATGATTCAGTGATTGTCAGACTCTGGCTTTGGTTACTTTAGCAGAGGTGATGCTCTCTTAGGGCCTGGTTATGCTTTCTGCTGAACTCAGTTGAGTGGCAGCTTGCTCTACCACCGTAATAAAGTAATATTCCAAATAAAATATTTGGGCAGAAAAAAGGAATTGAACTCTAATGGCAAAGTCCGACACCACTGCCTTATCTTAATGTGTTCTGATTTTTCTCTTAAGGTTTTTTTCAGATATGTAAAATTGCAAATGTCTTAAGTTCTTCAGGCCAGATAATAAGCAGGTTTAAGCTGACAATTTGTGCTAGCTGAAGTTCTGGGTTTTCACTTATATTTCTTGGAAAGGGCAATGAGATGTAATGAATAAATTTTAAAACACAAGAAATAAAGTCCAGGATACATGGGAGATGTGTTTGCATCCTGTGATTTGGCGGTGAGAGGTTTTAGCACTGAACTCAGGAGTGTATTTATGGAGCTGCTGGTCAGAATTGTGCAATTTAAAGGTGAAATCAGTTCTCTTTTTTAATCTTGAGTTTTCATTCCACTCCAGATTGGTGCAAGCAAATCTCCTGGGCCTAAAATGCCATGAGAGCACTAAAGGCCAAGAACAGAATTAATTTCTGAAAGTTTGAGAGCAAAACCATCAGGTTTAGGGCTGTAAAATGTTAAATCTGTTTCTGACTTTCCCAAGGGTTGTCTGAAATACTTTTGCCCACTCGTAACTCAAGCAACTTCATGTCAGATATTAGAGCTGTTTTATGTATGAGTACTGACAGTTTTTATCATAGCCAAATGTTAAAAAAGCCTCAAAAATATAACTCCCAGACATTTTTCTTGGTCCAAAACAATGTCAAAATTCCATGAAAGAAATGGGAAACAAGACCAAGCTCTTGGTCATTTGCCATAAGATGTTCTTTGCTCAAGATTCTGGTCAAGGTATCACAAAGAGCTGCATCCCAAGTGCTGAAGAGCAAGCAAGCTTGGTCCTTTCCATTCCTCCCCTGCTGTTGCTATGGAAAGCATTTCTCCCAGCCTGCTTCAGCTGGAGAGTCTTAGCCTTGATGACCAATAGATTTTAGAGCCAAGGTTAAGACTCAACACTACCCCCTCATCACTGTCTTTTGCTGCTGCTTCTCCAAGTGCAGGAAGCCTCTCACATCCCGAAACTCGTCAGGTTCACTGGGTTGCTTCAGTGATGGAAAGTGATGCTATTTCTATGTCAACTGCAGTCTCACCACGAATTTCCTACTCTTTGCTACTCTGTGATGAGATCAATTTGGGGTCTCTTCAGTAGTCACTCGAGCAGGTAGAAGGGGTGAACAGGGACACTGGGCAATGCACCCAAGGGCTTGCACAGGAGAGATGGTGACTTCTGAGGGATAGGATGCTCACCGCTTTGAAAGCGGTGTTGACAGTCTGCAGTCATTAGTTACTCTAAGTGGTGGTCACTCTGTTTTAGTTATTATAACAGGCCAAGTCATAAAAAACATGTATGGCTGCATCCCTGAACCATCTTTCCTCAAATACATGGCTTTGCAGTTCTTGTCTGCCTGGCTTGGTGCTGTGTGGAAAAAGGACTTTGGCTCTTCCCTTACTTAATTGTAGGAAGCATTCTGGGTTTGCTACTGGTGCATGTGCGTTTCTCCTGGAGTTCCCTCGAATGTTCCCAGCTTCAACCCCAAATAAGACCTTGCCAAAATCACTTATGTGCTGTGGAGCGAAAATGTGACTGATACAAATGTTGCAGCAGTGTGTAAAATGCTAAATTATTCATGGTACTTAAGCACAGAAAATCCCAAGGCTGAACTGAAGTAGTGAAAAACTCCAGGCAAAAAAAAACCAAAAAAACAACACAACTCACCATGGAAAGTCTGGGATTAAAAGCAGTTGCAAACTTTAGAGTCAGGCTATATTATAGGGTCTGAATCCCATCTTCCTTAAATGCCCCTCCTTGTGCTGCACCCTGTGCTATCATAGCCAACTACTTTTAATGTCATTATCCACATCCCTTTCCCATGAACAGTGACCAAAGGCTCAGAAATGTCAGATGACTTGTCCACACTGGAAATAAAAAATCTGCAGTAGCAGCAGGATTTGTGACCAGGTCTTCTTGAACTCATGGCTTGGCCACCTTAACCTGCTTCCTCCCTATCACAAATGAAGTGAACATCTGGACGAATTCTGTGGGATTTCATACCAGACCATCAGACCTTCTCACACAGCTGGTCTCCCAGCTTCCCAGGGACCTCTGTGTGCTATTGTCAGAGATTTATTTCTTTATTATAATGAGCCCTCAGTTTTCACCTATCTGTCACAAAAAGGGTCCAGGATACTTAAATCTTTCCCCGGATCACTGTCACCTCTGGAGTTTTCTGATGAAAGACCTACAAACTAAAATATTAATATAGGAGCTTAGCTGTGAGAATTTAAGCTGCTGAACGGACCATGACATGCTGCTTAATTTGTGGAGAATTGTAACAGAGATGCATTGGGCCCAATATGTAATCTTACAACTTAAACAGGCAAGGTAAAGATCAACAGGTCAGATAAAAGGAGAACTGTACTGAACCAAATGTTACAAGAAGCTCAGGGAATTCATACTGCTAAGCAGTCTGTTTCCAGATTCTTTTATCATTTTGCTTGGTCCTGAAAGCATTGTTCAACAGCTGATTTCAGGTTCCCTGATTTCAGGTTTCCTTTCCTTTATTATCACTTTTATTGTGAAAAAATGATTTAAAAAAACTCCCAACAAATCAATTTCAACAGAGTTGTGGTGGCTTCTGCATATGTCAAAACATATTTCCATTGGAAATATTTTTTTGACAAAGCAGTTCTTGTTTATTTGAAAAACATTTTGAATAAAAACATTCAGGCTGCTTTAGTTACTTTGTCTTTTACTTAGAGGGTAAAATAGGCTTTCAAAGCTGTTCAGTGTTCCCTTTTGTGGCATATAGGAAGTGCAGGAGAAGATCTGATTTGTTATCTCTTTGGGAGTTGAAAAGGTTCCTTGGGATCCCATCTGACCTGCAGCAAAAGAAGGGAAAAGGGGGTTTTCTAGCAGTCGTCCTTCTCCTTACTAAGTGCCAAACAGCAGTGGCAGCAGCATTAGTGACTTCAGCTTTATTTGTCAATTAATAAGCATCTGTAACTTGGTATTTCATTTTTCCTAGACTGTACCCTCGTCACGCAAGTGCTCTCAACAACCTGGGGACATTGACCAAAGATGTGGTGGAGGCAAAGGACTATTACAGACGGGCCCTTCAGTTGAACCCTCAGCACAATCGAGCTCTCTTCAATCTTGGCAACCTACTCAAGTAAGTTGACTGCAGAACTGGCACCAAGAAAATTCACATTCCCCCTACACACATCACCAAAGTAGTTTTTTCTGCCAGCTGGTAAAGGAATGGTGTTATTTCTTATTGATGTCCAAGGGTGCCAGCACAAAGGTGAGGCTTAGTTTGGATATCCTTATGCTATCTGCCACATCACTTCAGGTCCTGTTCACAGGTGTGTTTCAATTTTAGGGAATTCACTTTTTGTAAATCAGGCATCAAAAATGAGTTGCCTAAAGCCAGCTAGTCACTTGAGATTCCCATCTTGGTTGAGAGTGGAGGCCTTTCCAGCAGAGGAAGTTATATTGTTCAAAGATAGGCATCAGGTGCAGATAATAAATAACAGATCCAGCAAATCTCTCTCTGCAAGTTCCCACTTCTCATTAACTGCATGGAAGGTTGTTGTGTAGTTTAGGCATAAGCACCTAATACTGAGATGCTCAGAGCTGCAGAAGGTTCATTCTATTGCAGAGTGTGTGGGTCTGGACTTGAGGGGAAAGCTGGTTTGTATCTCTGCACAGTTACTCTGCTGAGCAAGAAAATGAGCTAATCAGATCATTATTTTGCTCGTCAGCCATTAGCAAGGAGAGTAGCAATCAAAATCATGCAAATTAATTTGACTAACCATATCTAAAGACTGAACTTAGATCAGTACAAGAAGCCAGTATGGTAACATCTGGTAAGGGTTCAATTAAAAAAAGTAAAACATCTCTATTTAGCACCAGCAAAAAGGTCCTTGTTTTTGTGAGGATATCATGCTATTTGGTGACAGAACTGCATAAGCTACAGCAGTAAAAGTACATTTTTGCTGATATAAACTGTCCTTATTTTGCTGATAATAGATCTCTAGTAAATCTTTTAGAGCAGACTGGGCTTTGTGCTGGTTAAACCATGACAGGCTTTAGTGTTGGACTGGTTTTACAGTGACACTGTGTCATTAAAACTTTTTTGATGTTTCTGGTTCTAAAATGCTACTTTGAGTGTGAGTTTGTATAAAGGATATTAAGTGGGTTGCTGAAGTTCTGTCTGGTCTGCTCAGTAGCAGCAAAGTTATCAGAAGAATATTACAATAATATTACAAGCAAACAATCTTGAATAGAAAGTAGAAAAATGCTTTACTGGAAATAGAAAGAAGGAAAATAGTACGGTCTTATAACAAGAGAAATGAGAGGTCTTTGTATTATTCATCAGATTTGGTTGATTGAAATTAATCTTAGGTGGCAATGGTGTTTAAAAATACATGTTGTCCTTTTAATCCATCATGTTTGCCTTAGTTATTATTCTCTGTTATGTTTTTTTAGTATAAAATATTAATACAAAAGGATGTAAGACTGAAGAAGCACCAGGACATCCCATGTCAATTATGCTTAAATCTGGCCTTCCATTGGGCTCTTATGACCCAGCAGATGGGTAAAAACTGGATTTGTTGCACTGGAAAAGCACAAAGGAGACATGTGGGGAAAATCTCTTAGAACTGCTGTTTGTTTTCTTTGCAGTATGTCTCGTGTTTTTCCCAATGTGATAGTGAAGATATTGTGTGTCCTGTTGGATTATATGTGCTCTGCATCCTTCTGTGGTGCCATATTTTGCAGTATGTTAAATGTGTGTGGTGCTCATGCTAAACTTGTCAAAAGAAACTGCTCAGGTTCTACCTGCCCTTTTCCCACATGCATTTGCTCTCATTTTCTAAACTTTCTTTAGACTTCCAAAATAACCTGGTGCATCTGCACACAGCAATGGTATTAATTATAATGGAAGCTGGGTGCCCTCCTCTCCCTGTTCAGCTTTTAAAAACCTGCAGAAAATAGGTAGAGTGCATGGTGGAGGGATTAGCATGTATGTAAAGCAAATGGTGCATGGGCAGATCTTATATGAATGTCTGCCCTAAAATGCTGGCCCAAATCCCTTTGCCAGCACCTTTCCTAGGTCATCCATCAGCTTAGCAGAGAGTGTCAGCTATGCTGGAGCATGAAGTGACTTGTGAGATGACCAGACAGGTACAAGGCAGAGATTTCATGTTTCCCCTTCCTACCGTTTTGTCTTTATGTTTTCTACTTGAGTCTCCAAATTATCCTTTTGTGTATATATATATAAGTATATATATATGGCAACCAGTATTCTGCAGATTAAATGCTAGCATAATCTAGGTAATAAATGAAATAAAACTAAAATCTGCACAATATTACAGACAGATATTAATTTCTGGCCGTGTTATGAGACATTATGAAGAGTATTTTGATTTTTAAACATATGCCAGAGAGAAGATAAATGGTCAAGCCATAAAATAATTTTTTGTCCTCTTTGGAGAGGCTTCAGTCTGTGGTAGAGATCAGGAAGAGCCAGATCTACAACACTTAAGACATGTCCAGTAACAGCACTGCTTGTGCTGGGACATGTAATGAAACTTCTGGCATGGGGAATTCCCACTTGAATTCTGCTGAGTTCCTTTTACCCAGCCCTGTTCATGCTGTGGAAATCTGATGGCAAATATTAGATTTCATCTCCTCTGGCATACTGAGAAAGGGGAACTTAGGGTTTTGGAAGGATGGGTATGTTATTCCCATGTGGGAATCTGCCTCATTATTCCATGTAAATAATCTGTTTAAGTATCCATTGCTTGTGATTTAAACTTAAAGAAAAAACTGTTTTGGCAACAAGAGAGTGGAATTTTTAAGTTCTTTTCTGTGGAAGTCCTAGATGAAAAAGGATGTTTCCATTTTCTGTTTGCACATAATGAAGACAGCTATGTGCCAGAAGATGAATGTTCTCAGGAAGCATTGCAGGGTAATGGCTGAATAAGCCTCTGGTTTTGTTTACATATCCTAAAATAAAGTTGTATGTCATCATTTTCTTGCCT
This sequence comes from Margarornis squamiger, assembly GCA_035222235.1. Taxonomy (NCBI): domain Eukaryota; kingdom Metazoa; phylum Chordata; class Aves; order Passeriformes; family Furnariidae; genus Margarornis; species Margarornis squamiger. The sequence continues at coordinate 62,119,435 of JAWWTY010000037.1, forward strand.
AATGTAAATATTAGAGAGTAGATAATTAAACAATGCCAACAGATTTCTTACTTAAAATAGACCCAAAAGATGGCCTGCCTTAAGAAGTGAGAAGTCTCTTTGCTTTCATGGTCTGTGATCAGTGACACAGAGCAGTCTGATGCTGTCTTGTGTTTTGAATATTTGACTCCTTTATATAAATTCAGTTTTATTGGGATACAGATAAATATCATTCAAAATACCTCACAAATTTATAGCCTGTGGTTATTCTGTAAAGAGACAAGAAATAAAATATTATGAACATCTGAAGTAAATATTTATCTCAGCTTTATGTTGCAGGAAGAATGGACAGGAAATTATTTGTGGTACTGTATTAATCCATACCTTAAGCACTGCAATATTCAGTACACTGCTTCTTATGAAGAAAAGCCTCAGAACTCTTAGGTGCTTTGAGAGTGTTATGCCTTCATTTTCAAGGAGAAAGTGAAGTGCCTAGAAACAATCTCCACTGAATCTTGAGTTTCCTCAAAGGACTGATTCTCTTTTGAATGTAGAGTAACACCCAACTTGTCCTGAATGTTTGTTGTGATTCAGTCCAATTTATCAAACCCATTTATTCAGAGGAAAGACTGGCTGCCCTCTCTGATACAGTCTTCTGGATGTATGTGAATGTGCTGACATAGACTTGTGTAACTGTCTGATGACGCTGAAAAGCATCAGATAGATATTACATGTATTGAGATTTAAGATATTTTAGCTAGTGAAATGTTCCTTCCTTTCACTCAGAGGAGCAAACTGAGTGATAATGTTGAGTTATACTGAATCTGGCTTTCTGGATGGTCACTGGTTGGCATAGTCTGTGTTGCATGAAGTGCTGTAGTTTTCCATCATTATCACATACACGTTATAGATTGTTGTTAAAAAAACAAAACCAACCAACCAAACAAAAAACAACAACAACAACAACAACAAAAAAACACAACAAAAAACCAAACTCTGGCAGTCAAATTTACAGTCGATTAAAAAAATAACTTAGATTGGAACAGCTCTTTGGAGATGAAGCCGGCTGCTCAGAGCAAGTCTAATTGGATCAGGTTGCTCAGGGCTGTGTCCAGCTGAATCTTGAACACCTCCAAGGACAGAAATGCCACAATCCCTCTGTGCAACCTGTTCTAGTGTTTGGCCATTCTTGGGGTGAAAAATACTTCTCTGTCTATCTAATCAGAATGTTCTGTGTTCCTACTCACATCTTTTGCCTCTTTTTCTGTCACTGTGTGCTTCTGAGAAGAGTTTGGCTCTGGCTTCTCTGTATCCTCTCCTCCAGCAATTGCTGGCAGCACTGAAGTCACCTCTGAGCCTTCTCTGGACTGCACATATATGGCTTCCTCCATTACTCCATGCCTGTCTTGCACTGGGTGGCCCAACTCTGGACAGACATTGCTTCAGATATGGTCCCACAAGTATTGTATAAAGTGGAAGGGTCACTTTCCTGGACCCACTGTTGGCTGCCTTTGCTGTATAGCTTACGTTGCTGGCCCATGATCAACTTCTTTTCTACCAGGACCGCATGGGCAGGTTCACCTTCCACTAGACCAGGTTGCTCAGAGCCCCATCCAACTTGGCCTTGAACATTTCCAGGGATGGGGCATCCTCACCTTCTCTGGGAAACCTGATCTAGTGCTTCAGCACCCTCACAGTAAGGAATTTCTTTCTAATATCCAATCTAAACCTACTCTCAGTTTAAGGCCATTCCCTGTGTTGCATCACTACATGCCCTTGTAAAAATTTGTTCAGAACAGCTGTGGAGCCGTTGGTGAGCACTCTGTTTCTGGCTTTAATACAGTCTAACTAACTGCACAAAGTACACCAAATTTTTAAAATTACAAAGTCCTCTAGAGCAACTAACTCCTGTTGTTCTCTGTTGCAAATGAAATTTGCTCCAGTGCTAAAAGCCCTGTGCGTCACCAGACTTTGGCAGGGTGGTTCAACCTTCTCCAAGTGCGGGACACTTGCAAAAATATGGGAGAGATGGTCCTGGTGGGCGGAACTGTTCCTTGCTCTCAGCTTGATCGTGCTCGTTGTAGAGGGGAGGCTGAGAGCTTGAGTAGAAGAGGGAGTCCAGAGAGTGCATTATAAAGCAAGGTAATTTGGATAAAAATTGGATTAAGTGATCACAGACTCTTCATGTCAATTGAATGTTTTCCTCTCTCTGTCATAGTGAAGGTATACATTACCTAGGTATTCCTGCTCCAGATCCCCAGTTTAGTGGTAAATTAGTGTATTGGACTGTTCTTCCAATGCTTTGTGCTCTCCCAAATTGCAGGAGATTTATATAAGCGACGGCCTTGGTCCTGCAAAGTGTTGGCCTTGATCCAGGAAAGCACTTCAACTAGTAATTAATTTTCAACTTGCATACATAAAAGTTAAGTACACGTTTAAGTGCTTGGCCAGAGAGCACTTGGTATTTTGCAGGCCTAAACCCTCTGAGAAACTACTGGATCTGCTTTTTTTAATGTAATTCAGTCTGTCACATAAAAAGATGCCATAATCTTTCCCTCTTTACCCCCACTTTCAGGAGACAAACATTGTTCTTGGATCAAATGGAGAAAAAAAAAGAGGCCATTTGGAAAAAAAAGAGTAATTAAGAGGGCTACCCCACGTTCAGAGTGCATGCTTGTGGTTAATGGGAACTTCTACTGCTGCTGAGTGGATCACTTAATCCTTTTATTTCTATAGCTGGCGTTTCCTACCTTTTTTTGTCAAACATCAATACCTTTATAAAGCAGTCATCTGTTTCTGATTTATAAAAATGTGTCATGAGACTCCAGCCAAGGGATCCAAAAGTTTTATAAATTGACAAGCTAGCTAGTCTTTAATTAGTGTAGGAGAAAAGTGGTTCTTTATTTGTTTTTGGTTCATTCGTGTAATTTATATGGAACACCGCTGGAAGAAGAAAAAGACCAGCACAACTGGTTTTACTTAGCTTAATGCACAAGCAAAATATTCTTCCAGTTACACAACTAGAAAGGGAAAAAATCCGCAAAGCCACATATGTTATCAGCTGAAATTTGCACCTTATAAACAAGATCTGGTTACTTGACCATGTCACTTAGATGAAATCTAAGGCCAAAGTGGCAAGGTGTTCACGTATTTTCTGTTTCCCCAGAGTCCTTTGTTTCTTTTTGTGAGCCCTGCTATTCATATTCTTTGTACACTCAGCACAAGGAAAATGTTGTTTCAGTCCAGCTAAACATCCTTAGATATTTGTTCAGGAAACCTTCTCATTTTTCAAAGGAGAGAAATACAGAGTGAAATTGTAGCTCAAATAAATAAACATCCCAAGATTTTTGTTAGGGAAGCCGTTTCCATTTTCCATGGCAATAAATGCAGAGCAATGCTGGGGAAAACAAACTGGCTCATCAGTGTCTCTCAACTATCTCTGTTCATAGTCCTTAGGATCTGAAGAGCAGAGTCCTCCAGCCTAATGATCAACTTGCTAAGGAATTATTTAGACATCCCTGGCAGATTTAACTTAGAGATATTTTAATTTCAAAGTTTTAATTTAATGAAGTCACAAATTGATCTATAGCAGTACTTGTTCTGTAGGAACATGCAGAGACTCTGCAGGGTTTTCTTGAGGAAATGAAGTGGTAGGGTGTCTCCAACCTACCGATGTGAGAGCAGAGTTGTTGAGAGAGAATGTCCTGTTTCCAGGTCATAGTACCCCCATCCTCTTGGCATCCTCCCTTCAGATACTTATATACATTGATTCATTAAAGCCTATATCCTCGCAGCTCCTGAGAATGACATATGGAAACAGCAGTGGGCTGAGGAGGTGCTGGGTATGCACACTGAGGAGAGGAGGCGTGATTGAATTATTTAGTCTTTGTTGAAAAGGTCAAGCTGGGGACTTCCACATCTCTTTAAAGTAGTTAATCAGTGGGATAACCTAAACATGTGCTTACAGGAATATTCCTTTCTGGTTTTTTCCTCCTTCTTTGTCCTGCAGGTCCCAAGGGAAGAAGGAGGAAGCTGTAATCTTGTTGCGGGACTCCATTAAGTACGGCCCAGAGTTTGCAGATGCTTACTCTAGCTTGGCCTCACTGCTAGCTGAACAGGTAATGGGCATCACTCAAGCTCTGGTGCCTTCTGTGCATGTGTATGCACTGACCTCCTGCACATCCCAGGGGAGCACCCTTGCCTTGCACACTTGTGGTGGCAGTCATGGGTCCGTGGCTGTCTGCAGAGAGCTCTTGGGCTGCTTTACAGATGGCTTTTTCAGGATGGAAGGCAACTCATTCACAGTGAGTAATTACACCCACACGGTGTGGCTCTGAATTAAATCACTGCTGAAGTTGTGAGTAAATCCTCTCTCTCCGGCTCCCTGCGTCTATGGGAAAACTCTTAATCCATTGCACCTTGAATGTTGTGACAGCGGGATAAGCAAGTGCTTCCACCTCAGACACACACACCTACATAGATAACCTGGAGATTGTATAATAAATCACTGGAAAGCTCGTGAATGTCACAAACCAGGTGGCTCCTGCAGCCCGAATTCTGCCCCTTGCATGCCCCCACCAGGATACGGCCCTTAATTACCATGGGAGATGATTACGTGTAGGGAGTGGGAAGGCTCGCTGGCTTTATGTTGCTCTTAATGAGTGACTGTTCAATATTTCATTTAACCTCATTGTTCATGTGCCTCCAGGCCTTATTTACTGTGCATGGCCCAGGCTGTTCTCTGGAGGAAGGATTACTCATTTCCTCTCAGGCTTGTTCCCCACACTCATTACTTGTGCTCTCCCTACTCTCTGTAGTTAGTTAATTTATTTCTACAGCAGCCTTGTGAGTGAGGTGAAATGCTGTCCCCGCAGAGGAAAAGAGAAGTTGAGGCACAAAATCCTTGAGTTCAGAAGAAGCCACGAAGCATGGGTGCTCACCTTGAGACTACCAAAGCCCTGTTTTTTTCCACACCTGGAGCAGCAGATGAGGGATGCTGTGCTTCAGGTGTTGCTCCCATGGACTGTCGCCACAACCAGTGGTCCCAGTCTGGGGCTGGGAAGGTGGATGACAAGGTCCCCATGACTGCACAGCTCCAGCACACCTCTGGAAACCTGGAAACTGATTTTTTTTCTCCTTCAGTTTTCAGATCTAACTGTTCCATAGGATGGGGTGCTAAAGCTTTCTTAAAAGGTTGCCAAATGTAAATACAGACAAAGCAAAACAATATCATCTTTTGCTGTTTTCCATTAATGTGGTTAGTGAAATCTTCTCTCTGTAAGGCAAGGGGATAAATTTCAGCAGAGGTCTTGTTCTGGTTTAGCCTTCTTTAATGATGTAGGCTGTCTGCAAAAGTCACCTATGGTATATTCAGATTACTGAAAGATGTTCTATTTTATTTTCCATTTTAAGTGAATTCCAAATATCAGTATTATCTGTATGGATCTAGAAATATAGCTTACGAATTGAAAGATGAGCCTCATTGAATGGGAACTGTGTTTTGAATAAGCCCATCAATGAAAAGTCTACTGCAAGTATAGGAAATGAATCCTCTGCAGTAATACCTGGTTTTAATATTAATTGGAATTATTAATTAGAACCATCGATTGTAAGGTCAGCAGAGCAATAAAACCATTATTGAGTCCTGAGACCTTCTGCCCAAAGCAAATGCCATTAGTAAGTCCGGCAATAATTCATCTCTTACATACAGATTGTTCATCCTCTTGTGACTTGAGTAAGTGGTGGCGAAAAAAGATAGTTAGTACCATTTCCTCAAAAGACAACAATTTTCTGCAGACTTTTAACACCTTCTCTTGTTCAGACCCACCTGAGTTCACCTCCTGCCTCACACATCCATCCTAGTGACCCCAGTAGGTTCTGCCCTACAAATACATGCTGTTGCTTATGGCTGTGAGCTGCAGAATCACACCCTCAAGGGCACAGGCAGAAGTTTTAGCGTTTCCAGCCCAAAGGATGTTGACAGGAGCACATTTTTCATATTTGGGTTTTCCTCTTTGCTCAAATGGCTGAAAGGTTTTTTGTTGTTGCTGTTTTTTGGGCTTTTTTGTCTACTTGTGGCCCAGAGCCTGTCTCACAACTGTGGGAGTATCTGTGATGCCAGGCAGTGTGCAGTTTGCTGCATGGATGGCATTGCTGTGGAGCTTTGGGGAAGGGAGCACCAACTGGGGTCCCTCTCACTGGGATGTGATAGAAAGGGGCTGAAGTGCCAAATAAAAACAACTTGCAGGAGATGACCATGCCCGTGGCAAACAGCTGCTCCTCCAACTTGGCACTGAGGCTAAGAAGGGAAATGTGGGCACAGCTCAGCTTGGTGAAGTAGTGCTGGGATTGTCTTGGGCAGCCCCACACAGCACATTCACCCATCTTAAAGGAGATGAATCTGAAATAGGGCTTTGTGGTTTGTTTCCTTCTACACCTTTAAAAAATGCTGCACAAGAGAAATGTCTTGTGTGCCAGAGAAGTAACCTGTAACTTGATGTAATTGCCCTCTTCTCTCTTTGGTAGCTGATTCTGAAGGCAGAGCTGACATGAAAAAAACCACCACCACATTGCTTAAAGCAGTTTGGCTTGTTTGTCCCTTTTATAAATACTTGCCCTTCTGACTTCTCTTTCTGCTGGGAATCGTAACTCAGTCGCAGCATGTTGTGGTTTTCCTTGTTTCCCATGATCACTGCAGTGGTGCTGATAACAGAAATCAAATATTTTTGCTGATTGTTTTCACAACACTCCTGTAACGCTGTTTCTCTGGGATTTACTCTGATGCACTTGAACAGCACCTTGGTCCCAGCTCTTGCAGTTTCATCTACCATTTTGTTCTACTTGGTGGTTCTTTTCAGAGTTTCAACTGATTTTTGTGTTTCTGAGAAAAAGAAACTTTTTAACCCAGAGGAGAGCCTACTCAGGCATAACCAGACCAAGAAACTGAGCTGTATGAAAACCTGACTTAAAACCCTGGAGTTCAACTAAAAGATTCTCATATGCATAATTTTTTTAATATCATAAAAATCTCATACATTTTTTAAGCCAGTCTTCCAAGTTTCGTGAGGTTGATGAATGTTTCATGAAGGTCTGGGAGTGGCATTATTAAGTGTTAATGAGAATCAAGCCTTGATGAACTTAGAGCATTTCTCCTAAGAGGAGAGGTTGTGATGGGGGAAAACTCTGGCACAAGAAGCTGCTTCCACTCTTCCCACTTTCTGACTGTTCTTAATGCAAACCCTTTGTGAGAAAAATCATCCCAGACTGGGCACTGAGCCTGAGGCATGCAGGGTCAGGATGGTAGGTGCCAAAAAAGCAATGTGGCTGTGCTAAAAGTGCTAAAAGTGCTCAATATTGGTGAATGTGAATGTTTTGACATGGAACACTGCTAATCTATTTCAACACAGCCCTTCCTTGTGGGTTTATGATCAGTAAATATGAGCAAAGTGACATATGTGCACACAAGGCCCCGTTCCTTGGCTGAAAATTAAAATCAGATGAAAAGAAACTAATACATAAATATTGGAAAATATGCTGAAAAAATTGCTCTTCATTTTAGTCAGTTCTGATGTTCATTACACTTTTCCTGACTCCGCAGGACAATGTTGTCAAAGTCATATCAGTATATCCAAAATGTCCAAACTTAAGCACTTTTTAAAAACATTATTCTGCGTTTTATTGCACACTATCTTTTTTGCTGGCTGACCTTTATCATGTAAATGTGAAAGGACTTAACTGTGACAAACTGTGTGATCCTGTGATCAAGTCATACTTTTCCAATGCAATTAATTCCAGCTCTCCAGTTCTGAAATAGGAGGTGAGAAAAGAGTCCTCACATTAAGCAGCTACAGAGCAAAAGGGTCCTGTCAGGTACACCCTTTAAATCCAGCGAAAGCCCAGGAGGTTCCACTATTTGCAGGACTTGAGGAGAGTCTATAGCTGGGAATAGACCAACTGCATATTTCAGTGTGGATTCAGCTCCTGAGCAGGAATTCTGCACTGGAGGCTCCAGGCCCTTCTCAGCAGAGATCCAGTTGGCTGTTTTTTCTTGGGAGCATCATCAGGAGGCTGTGGAGTTTGTTGCTGTAGGGCTGTGTGCTCTATGGAAGGAGAAGAATTGAAAAAAGCATCTTTGGTGCTGGAGGCTTCCCTGGCACCCCTCTGCACTGTGCTTGTCTCTGCTGTTCACAGCCTCCTTCCATAAATACACCCGACAGCAAGGCTCTGAGGGTAGCGGGGAAGGAAGACTGCGATAACCTGTTTTGGAGAGCATGAAGATGGTGGGCATGCACTGTCTGACTGGAAGGAAGTGGAAACCTTATTAAGTTGCTATTTGATCCAAACAAGACACCTTATTTTTGTTTCGGGACTGGGCTGCCCATAGCTCAGGCTAGATAGAACCCAGCCAGTGAGTTACTTCCTGTAGATGGAGTGTTCCCAAAGAAAAGATCTATATTTTCTAGAAATGCTCAGCACCAACAAACCTTGAAATCTAGGCAAAATGTAAGGGCTTAGTGCATCTGGGAGTCAGCACAGTGGCATGGCCCATCAATCCCCGTGAGCTACATCTCACACATTGGCAAACCTTCATTTTAATCTGAATCAGTCAGATTTTCCCCACTCTTTCATTGCCCTCCAACCTTCTCCAGCTTTTTTATCCCCCTGAACTTGCTCCCTGTCCTCCACCCATCACACACACACCCCCCAAGCTTTCATTCCTTGTGTCTTCCCCATTGCTTAGGGAATGACCAGCAAATTTCCAGAGGGGAGAAGTTAGCCAGCGAGATGCTCATTAAACAAATAAATGAAAATATATCAGCTCCTAGATGACACATATTCCTCAACAGAACCAACACAATCCCTGTTGCTGTGTTTTTCCTGGCTGGATGCGTGCCCAGCTAGGGGCTCACTGACATTGCACAGGAGCTACCTTTTCCTGGTGTTTCACAGGTAGGGGGTAAAGGGATCTGCATTGCTCTGGGGTACCAAACAGCAGCTGTATTGTCTCCATGCCATGGGGTAAAATTTTGGCCTCCTAGAAGGAAGGCTAGGCTGGGCTGATTCACCAAGCTCCCTGTGCAGTGAGGGAGTTGTCACAGAATGCAGGTATACACAAATGGTGCTGACAGCCTTTCTGCCGTGGCTAAGAAATCTCCTTCTCTTTTAAGGAACGGCTTAAGGAAGCAGAGGAGGTCTATAAGGCTGGCATAGAGAATTGTCCAGAGAGCTCTGATCTGCATAACAACTATGGTGTTTTCTTGGTTGATACTGGTAAGTGAGAAGGAGCAAGGGGCTTTTTCCCTCTCTGCCTTCTTTGCTTTGATTTATTTTATTCAGCAGTATGCATCTAAAAGGGTGTCAAAAGCTTCCAAAGCAATAGATGTGCCTCCACGGTAGCTTGGAAATAAATATCCTGGTGCTGCTGAGATGGCACAGTGTAATGAAATTCTTAATCAGAGCAGGCACTGTGTGGCAGTGGCATCCAGCCCAGCTGTTTCCTTCAGTGTTTCTCCCCATCCTTGCACAGGCACTTGTCCTCTTCAGTGAGAGCTGGGCAGCACTCTGACAGTACTGCCATTCCAGGAAGGCATGGCCACATCAAACCACATCACAGGCACACAAATGGATCATTACAGTCTTTGCAGCACGTGCAGCCCTAATTGGTGACAAAGCAGCTCTTTGACTGTAAGGGTTGAGTGCCACAACTATAAAAACTAACATGGCTTTTAAATCACGATCATCTGTGAAAACAAAACCTTATATACTGTGGGGTGAATTGATTTTTCAGGAGCTCTGTAATGGCATCCTTTATTTTCTGGGCTCCTGGTTCCCATCTGACTTCCTTGGCACTTTATGGCATTTGTGTAACAACAACAAAAACATCATTGTAATTGCCACCTTTTATTGGCAGCTTTATAAGCAAGAGCAAGTTTGATAAATGACTAGTGGAAACAGACTACTGTCTCGCTCTGGGCCCTCCAGAACAGAGCCAAGACTCAGTGAAGAATTAGTGTAGACTTAAAGTGTGAAGTTCCTACCTATTCTGCCTATTGTGCCCAGCTCCAGTTGTGATTGGGAAGGAAGGATGATGGTGTCTTTTGGTCTGCAGCTGGCTGTTCTACCTCTGAGCTGATGCTTAGCCTGATGCTCTTCTGTAGTACTAGTGTGAAACAAATACAAACCCAAAATGAGCATTCATAATCAAAAGAGGCATCATGGCATTAGTGACAGAGGTTGAGGTTCTGAATTTGTGCCCTGGCAAATTCAAGCTTGCAAATAATAAGAATTCCTGAGTAATTTTACTCTGACATTGTACTCATCTTTGCTCGCCAACCCCAATAAACTGTCCTATTCCTGCCAAAAATTGTGGTTCAAATGTAGTGCAGAGCACTTTCTGTTTTTTTGCGCTTGTGTACTCTGCCAAAGTCAAAACTAACATTTGCTGGTTTACTCCTATGCTTCCCTACACACAAACAACAGGAAGAAAATCCCACTGACTTTTGATACTTCAGGCATGATGTGTCAATAACCCTCCTAGAGACATGACAAGGCGTGAAGGAAGTGGCTGGTAGTGAGCTTGTCACAGGCTGTGCTCTTCCCTGGAGGCACAGGGAGATGCTGTGAAGCACCACACCAATTAACTCGCAGGATTTTGTGCAACAAGCCTCCAGCAAGTGTCAGCTCTGGAGAGCCAGAGCTCCAGACAGCTCTGCAGTGGTCATAGACACTCAGTGTGTCTCCCTTAATGATGCACATTACCCCTGTGTGTTGAGCAGACCGAGGTGTGTGCCCAGCTGCTTCCCAGGATATTTTGTAGATATAATTTTCAGAAACATCTGCCTGCTCAGTGGTGGGGAAAGATTGAGGCTGCTGCTGGTTGTTTTGTAAAAGTCATACCTTAAACGATACATCGTCAGCCTTGGGTGAATCTTAAGCAATTCTAAATCTCCTCACAGATGTTCCTCCTCTCTCCTGTAAAGAAGATGCTGAAAAGTGTCCACATGACTTTAAAGCTGCATTAGATGGTCTCAGAAAAAACAAACTAGATCTGAAAAGCTATGAAAATAAAATCCCCACAGCACCATATGTTCAGTGCCCCAACATGCACAGGCTTTCCAGATAGAAATGGAATGGAATTAAATACATTGTGAAGTGATTTGGTTTAAAAAATGCCAACACTCAAGAGCGCTGTTTGTGGACAAATCTCCATGAGTACTGGTTTCCATCAGGAGATTATCTGATCTGCAGTTTGCAAACCAAATGAGCTCCAGGGTTAAATGCATTGCTGAAATGCTGGAGCTTCATACGTTTACCATTATTTAGCTAAATTCAGGTATGATATTAAAACAAGAACCTTGGGCTTTGGGGTACTGGTCTCTCACCTTTCTTTTTGCATTTTATTTTGTTGTGGTGCTTGGTGATGTCATGGGCTGCAGGACCTTGCGCCGGTAGGCGTTGTTGCACAGCGAAGCAGTGCCACCCAATGGCTTCTCTGCAGCACAGAGGTGGTGCCTACGTGCTCCAAAATAAGCACCTGGACACCTGATCTGGGATTTATTGCCCCGAGGTGGGAATTAGCTGGTCACTGGCAGCTAATCCCAGTCCTGGAGCTGGAGCTCAGAGCAACACAGCAGAGGTGGAGGAAATAGTCTGTTTGGAAAGAGCTGAAACCATTTGCAGCTCTGGTGGTGGTGTGGGAAATACTGGGTGGCTTGTTCTCTGTTCTCCATTGCTTGTCTCTCCAGTGGGCCAGGGTGGAAGAATGCTCTTCCAGGAGATAGGACACATGCTCCAGCCCCTTCTCTGAAGTGGACTTAGCACAGTGGGTGCATCTCCTCTGCAATGTGATTGGAGGGTGCTTTCAATCAGCAGTTGTCTTCTGGTGACTGTACCCTGGATTTCCAAAAACCCCTCCCTAGAAAATCTATTTCTCAGGATCATCTCTGAATATTGGAGTCCAAATCTTAGTTTGGACAGCAGTTTTTCTTACACTGAGTTTCAAAAGGCTGAGGCGGGATTTCTTTCTCAAAATGTTTCCCATGCATAGAGCAATAGGTGAAAGAAAACCTGGAGCATTACTGCATGCTGCATTAGTGACAGGATTTTTCTGATGCACCAGTTTAATTGTTTTCCTCCCCAGGGTCTCCTGAGCGAGCCATGTCCCATTACAGGCAGGCCATCCGCCTGAGCCCCGCTCACCACGTGGCCATGGTGAACCTGGGCAGGCTCCACCGCTCCCTGGGGCAGAACAAAGAGGCTGAAGTGTGGTACAAGCGGTAAGGATTTGGGACAGGAGACAGAGGTTTTTCTCCTCCTCCTGGGACTGTCTCTGCTAAAGAGTTTCTGATACATGAATCTGTCAGTGCATGTTTGGGGTTACCTCCATTCTCTGTCTGCTTGAAACTGGATTTGGCTATTTTGGAGGAGGGCTTGGAGAGGCAACATGGACTCAGGCAGTGTTGACTTTCTTGGACCATTGCCAAGCCCCCAGGATGGACACTGCTGCTTTTGGCTGGGGGATGCTCTAAGGATAAAGTCGGAATTTTTTCAGCTGTGTGAGCAGGTTGCTAGCACAACTCCTCTCCTGCACTGGAAGGTAGTCTATGGGTGTAACAGCCAAAACTGCTGCTCAGCCCAGCACCAAACCCTTGGCACCATCAGGAGCTCTGGCCCTTCTGAGCAATGTGCCAGCAGGCAGGCTCTGATTCCCAGTGTGCAGCAGGGCGGACTGGGTGGGGGTTTTTGCCTCCTTTTTGTCATACAGGTTTCTGCTCACACTCCCCACATTCCATCCCCATCAGCCATCCCCACCCCTGCTACATGCTCATGTGCGCTTTGAAGGTGGCCCTTCCCCTTCTTAGGTGGCTAGAGGCATTGCTGCTGTGGGCACCCTCATCCCTTCCTGGGACCTTGGATTTGTGCTTCCCAGGTTGGGATGAGCAGGGTGCAGAGCTTTGCTGCTCCATCCTAGCACGAGCTACACCTCGCTCTTCCACTTTGATCCCCACACCACCTGGAAGCATTTCTTCTTCCCAAATTCCAGGGCGCTGAAGGTATCCCGCAAGGCTGAAATCCTGTCCCCCCTGGGGGCTCTGTATTACAACACGGGGCGGTATGAGGAAGCGTTGCAGGTTTACAGGGAGGCAGCATCGCTGCAGCCTTCGAACAAAGAGATCCGACTGGCGCTGGTGAGTGTGGGGCCAGGGCAGGGCCACGGAAGTGGAGCACCAGCCACTTGGTGCAGTGGCATGAGGGCTGAGCTTTTTGAGATCATAACCTTCGATAACATGGCTCCGTTACAGGCTCAGGTTTTAGCAATGATGGGGCGGACAAAGGAAGCCGAGAAGATGACAAACCATATACTCAGTGAGGACGTGGAGTGTCTGGAGTGCTACCGCCTTCTGTCAGCCATCTACAGCAAGCAGGAGCACTATGCCAAGGTACCGTGGCCATGGGGCACCCTCGTCCCAAGGGCTTGCACTCAGAGTTCAGGTTGAGTTTTACACTCCATCTCTCCAGAGACATGTCGCATGTCTTAGTGCACATCCAGTTGATTGTTTTTTCACTAAAACCTTCTGTATATCTATGTACTGACACTGAGGCTAAGCAGGGTAGTTTTCTTATCACTTACAGCTCCTGCTGCTGTCAGCCCCACTGCCTGTTGGCTCCAGGCGTATAAAAAACTCATTTCCCCATGTGTTATTGATGTGGGGAAAACAAGGGAAGGAGGAAGAAAACTTATGTTGGGAGTCCTTAGTGATGAGAAGAGAACAAGAAGTGGGAAGGCACCAGATGTGGAAACAAAATGTCCTCTTGCTTTTTCAGGCACTTGAAGCTATAGAAAAGGCACTTCAGCTAAAACCAAAGGACCCAAAAGTCATATCAGAGCTCTTTTTCACGAAAGGAAACCAACTAAGAGAACAGAATCTGCTTGACAAGGCTTTCGAGGTATGACTGCTCTAAGACCTACGGATAGTTTTTTAAAAAATAGAGTTTGCTCATTGTATTGAGTACTCACTTGTGCATACACCCTGGCTGTTTGCTCTAGGAGCTCAGAGTTCATCAATGGTACAGGGAAAGCTATGGGGCAGCTGACTCTACAGGCTTCAATTGCAACTGTTTTCCTCATTCCTGTATGGAAATACAGCTCCCTGCTCTAGGTGGTTAAGTACAGATTGTGATGGGGTTATGGAGGGCCCCAGGCCTTTTCTCATTGACCAGACCCTGGTGTCATCCAGCCCCATTGCTTCTTGCTGTCTATGGCCAATTCCGGGTGGCTCAGCTGGAAGCCTGGAGACCTGTGGGAGCTCACTATGTTGTATCTCACCTCAGTAACCAATACCTGAGAGACTGGCTTATCCTACGGAGCAGGAGGCTTGATAGCTCAGAAATTATGTTAGCATTAAATAACAGTACAGAAGCAACCTGGTCTAGTGGAAGGTGTCCCATGGCAGGGACACCTGGAGCTAGATGATCTTTAAGGTCCCTTCCAACCCAAACCATTCTATTACTCTCTGATTCAGATAACATTACTGGGACAGTTCTGAATATTATCAGTATTCCTAGAGATGTTTAATCATGATTTGGAACCTTTCCTGTTGTGACTCTGTAAAAACAGAGTCCAGAAGGTCCTCATTGCTTCTCCCACAGTGGCAGAAGCAGTGGGCAGGGACAGCACTGCCCTCAGGTCCTTGGAAAACCACGCAAGTGGTCGTACTGTAATCTGCTGGCAGCTCCGAATTAAAGTCTTGCAGATAAAGAGCAGCCACATGGCTTGTGGTTGGCAGGCATTGTGGTTGGCATTATGACCCAAGGAAATGACCCTGATGTGCAGGAGACCCCAGTGGTGCAGGGGGCAGGGAGAGGGTCACAGGTGTAGCTCCTTCACGGTGCTGTTGGCAGGAAAAACCTGTGAGATGAACTCAGCCGTGAAGCAGTAAATTGTATTGCCTCTGCTGTAAAGAAACTGAAATTCACTTTATGCATTGGATATGAGAAGAATTTGAAATTATATTTTAAATGGCTTCAGGAGAGGAAACTTTGTTTCTCTTTCCCCTCCAGCACTGGTTTTGTTTGAAGAGTCAGCCTCTTAACCTAAAAATGTTTCATGTTTATATAGAGCTATAAACGGGCTGTGGAGCTCAACCCAGACCAAGCACAAGCCTGGATGAATATGGGAGGCATCGAGCACATCAAGGTATGACAGTTTTGCTTTTCCTCGAGCTGTCAAGTGCAGAGACTATTCAGGACAGAAAGCTAAATTGGTTTCAGACTGCCAAGAGTTGCGTGTTCATGAATAGCAAGTGTTCCTGACTTATTTTATCCAAAAACGAGGAAAGTCTCTCCACCCCAGCTAGGATTTCCCAACCAGATTGCTTTATAATATGTGTCCTGTAAAATGTAAATCTCACATTTTAGAAGGGCAGGCTGCAAGGAACAACCTGCCCATCTCTAAAGCTTTCCTGCTTCAGTTGTTGACCTACCTTAGAAAAATGTCACCGTGAGTCGACTTTTAAGGTTTCTCTCTCTCTAATTAATTTAATAAAGATGTCTAATGCAGAGTACTGGCATGAAATTATGGAAATAGACAGCCTGCCCTGTGGTTGCTTATTTTTTTGAATACTTTAGCATATCATTATAATTTGGGTCTTCAGGAGTCACGTTGTGTGATGTCCTTAAGCTATCCTGTTGCTGGGTAAAATTAACTCTTCTGGTACAACAAAACAGAAAAATGTAAATGTCCTTCTTGCTTCATGTGTTTCATCAAATTTAAGCTAGCAGCACTTGGTGATATATTTCCTAATGAAGAGGTATTCTTGTAACCTAACAGTGTCAGATTTTATAAACTCTGTTTCCCCTGTATTATGGTCTTCACCTTTCCCTGGAAATGAACTTTCCATGTCAGGGAATGCGAATGAGAACTGCCACTCATTTCCTTTGTAGGGGAGCTACGTCACTGCCCGTGACTACTACGAGAAAGCCTTACAGCTGGTTCCAAACAGCAAGTTGCTGAAGGAGAATCTGGCCAAACTGGATCGCTTGGAGAAACGGTTTCAGGAAGTCCAGGAGAAAGACCAGACATAGCATTCCATCACAAGTGGAAAGACACTCATGCCCCTTGGAGAAGAGTATGGTGGAAGCCTGTTGCTCAAAGTGATACTGAAGGAACTTTGATAGGACTCAGAATTAAGGAAGGCAAACTTTGAGTGCATGCTTATGTTTCACCAAAGTTACAGGAGACATTCCACTCCTGTGGGACATGCTGGAGAATTAATGAAAACCTTCCTTTAATCAAGATTTATGTTCAGTCTGAACCCCTTTTCATCACACCAGGAGTGTGGGTGGGACATGTACCTTCAATATCTTGGTTGTCACTGGGGAAACCGTGGCGACAAAGCTCTCATTCATTGCAGCAGGGGTGAAGTAGCACCTCCTGTTACTCAACACAGGCTCACCTCATCCATGTAGGGTACCACTGATGGGCTTCATTGCAAGTGCTGCCAGATCC
Organism: Margarornis squamiger; assembly: GCA_035222235.1. Taxonomy (NCBI): domain Eukaryota; kingdom Metazoa; phylum Chordata; class Aves; order Passeriformes; family Furnariidae; genus Margarornis; species Margarornis squamiger. Next base: position 62,135,921 of record JAWWTY010000037.1, read on the forward strand.
TGCTGTAGACAGGAAAGATGGTCATAATGGCCACATAAAAGGGTTCCAAGGGGTTAATGCTGAGAAAATTGTGGCCACTTTTACAGCTCTAAATGTGACTTGAAAGATATTCTAAAGAAAGGGAAAACTATCTAAATATCACCCTGGAAGGATGATTCTACAAGTAGGACAAATGATCCTTTGAGGGAAAATCTAACCTGAACCTTTTACTCATTAGATAGTAATTTTGTAGTAATTCAGGTTCATGATGTCAGTTTTGTCAAATATCATATGGCTTTACCCTTTGCCCTCTCCCTCCAGGCCAAATAGTTATTACTCTGAAAAAAGCTGAAGCATCCAAAGGCAACGGGAAGCTCTAGGATTACTTGTCCTCCTGCTCAGTCCCCAGTGTGAAAAACATATAACCTATCTAATCAATATAGGAGGTAAAGTAAAGCCACAGAGAGATTAGGGAAGATTTCCTAGCCTGGCAAGGTACTAAGGAGGCTCTTCTATGGCTGTGCAGGGACAAAGCCCGTTTATCATGGTGATAGCACGGACAAAACACTTTGTCAAAGTGTTCTCACCCTCTCCCCCAAGAGATATAGAAAATGACCTATAGCTGATCAGTCATAAATCTATATTTTTAAATACTGAAGTGGGAAAACAAATTCTCTTCTGAACCGGGGTTTTTATTTTTGAGCTTTATTTATTTAACTTATAATAATCAAATAATTAATATATTTTCTCTGTTTTATATGAATTGGGCAATATCCTTCACCGCTGGCCACACGGTTGGGCATTGTGACTTTTATTGTCTGAAGTTATTAAAATGCAGCACCACCGAGGTGTGCTTGAATAATTTCCTGTAGCAATTCTAAGGTAAATGGCTGCAGAGCACATTGAACCACGCTGTCTCTGCACTTCTGCTGCTTCCACCAGGGTTTGTACCAGTCCCAGAGAGCGTTAGTGGGATCGTGCTTGGTGCCTTTGGGTTTGGACATCAGGGTAGGTCATCAGTTTCTTCCTCTTGTAGCAGGAAACTGCTACAGAAGTAGTTTTACTTAAGCTCAACTGTGGCCAGTGCCTGCAGAAGAGCAGTCCAGGGTTTGGCGTTATTAGTAAAGGGCAGTTCAGATTAGGTATGCGATGCCTTAAAACACACCTGTCAGGAAAAGGCTGTGTGGCAGATACCCTTGTGGTCAAATTACTGACAAATCATTGATGGGACTCCAAGTGTGTTTGGAGCTCAGAGGGAGTCCAGACTGGTGCAGGTGTCTGCCTTGCCAGGGCTTGTGGACCTGCTAGAGCCAAGGAGACCAGCCAGTGCCTACAGCTGGGCGGAGGTGGGAGGGAGAGACCACTGGGGGGAAAGAGGCAATAACAGGTGTTTCTGGGCTCTCTCCCACCAAACCAGCTTCCCAGGGGATCAGCTGCAACCAGAATAAGCAAGTCTTTTGCTGGTGAATTTTCTCTTCTGCCCAAGCAGCCCAATTTGCTTTGCATGGCCAAGGGCAGGTTTGAGCTTCCAGGGCTGGGTCAGCAAACCTCCTTTGTCTTTTCACATGACTTTTGTGGCTGTGGACTTGCTAAACTGACATTTCTGCAGGTCCTCAGTGCAGGTTCTCTGTTGGATGCCATGCACAGGTTAGCTTTGCACAACCCTGGGCTGCCAGGATGGCCAGGAGGAGATGGGCTCATGCACTGCAAGGTTGTATCAGTTCATTACTGGGATATTCAGAGATACCTGCCCCATAAAGGGGCAGCTGCCTCTCTGCCTCTTCCCGAGGTGAGCTTTCAGCTTCCCCAAAGCCCTGTGATCCCAGCCTGGCCAGCTGGCTGTGGTTCCACTGCACGGCAGTGAGTTTGGGGCTGGCAGAGTGGTGTTTAGTGCAGCCCCATGAGGGATGGGGGAGCAAGGGGAGTTACATCTCCTTTAAAAATGTGTATCAGCTATAAACTTTGCCTCATAAAGATATATTAAAAAAATACTATATATTCTACAAGCCTCACTTCAGCGTGTGGCTTTAAATTGTGGCCAATGAAACATATTTTTTCAAATACAGAAGTTGTATTTTTTATAGCAATGGTTTGTGAGAGGTAAGACTTAGTTTTATGGTTTAAACTTCAGCTTAAATATTAATTTGTCTTTCTTGAAAGACCTGGTAGAAATTATTGTCTCTTTCTTGTCCTAGAACCTGATCAAAGCCATCTTGACCTCTTAAAACTGGTGCATGTGTAGAAGTAGCTTTGGGTACTCCCCCTCCCACATCCTGGAGAAGGATTTGCATTTGTGCAACATGGTCTTGCAGAATGATGGGAAAAAATGAGAGCATTCTCCCAATAAGGGAGGTGGTCTGATTGGAAAGCATGGCATATGTTCATCCACTTGCCTGAATTAGGCAGATAACATACCCACAGACTTTAATCCCACTTGAACCAGTTTACATTTATATGCTGGAGGGGCAGCTCTCCATGTTTTGGAGCTGGGTTTGTGGTAGTTATGGAGAGAAGAGGGCTCACTAATGAACCCCACTTTCCTGAACCAGCACTTTATACCCCATCTATGCAGGATGACAGTCTGCAAAACTGGCAGCATATTTGGAGAATGGCACAGTCCGTGAGCTACCAAAGCAGTTAAATCCTTGTGAAGTTCTGAGCTGGCTCCCTGTTCTGTTGGTGCCCGTGCTGAAATGCTGTGTTTGTTCAGGGCATTAATCATGTGAAAGGTTTATTGCAGGCAAAGAAGAAGAATGGAGTATGATATGAAATGGGTTACCTCCACCAAAATGGAATGCTATTGTGAAAGATAAATGGAGCGACTTACCTTGTGATAAACTGTATGTTATCTTAATTAATCATAGGAAATGTCCTCTTCCTCTAGCGTTGCACAGCTTCTAAAATAATGAGTTATAAATACATTGTTTTCTGCCAAGTCCAGTGCTCAGCATGGTTAGCAGAGATTGCAAATTAATAAATGGCTGCCTGGTGGGGGAGAGTTCATGCTCTCTGCAAGTTGCATTGGCTAAACCTCAGTGCTCACCAATATTAAAGCAGAGAATTAATGGAAAGCTGGTTAGACAGGACTCTCATGTACTCACTGTGCATTTTAATCCTAAATGAGAAACATAATAATTGTGTTGCTTTTTCCTTTCCCTATGAATAATATTTGCAGCTGATGGATTTTGTTTTGTTTTATTTTATTTCTCATTTAAATTCCAACATTCTTTGTTTCCATCCCTTTTCTGTCCCCCAGGATAAATGATGCAGTGGGGGGTATTTTCTCTCTATCATAGAATCCTTGGACTAGATTTTCCAACAAATGTGCAGGCAATTTATTTTGGCCAAAAAGTAAGTGAATGCAGCCATACAAGTGGCCTTCATTCCAGAGATCTTGATGAGGACAGGGGGCTGTGCATGCATGTGGGTGGAAAGAAGTATAAGTGAAAAAACCAAAAAATTCAAAATAAAAAGCCTAACTAGCAGGGGAGGCTGGATGCCCTTAAAAAGATCTAAAAACTATGAAAGCTTCTCAACAGTTCTAGAAACCGGGCCAGATATGGTGTACAGTATCTGGTGAAAGAAGATAATTGTCATTCTAATTTAATAATTAGGTGATTCAGAATATCATTATATGGTCTTTTGGCCCACTTCTCCTCCAGCTCAGTGAAACAGTTGGTGTATGCTTAAATCTCCTCAATCTTTATGTGATTAAGTTGACCAAGTGCTTCATTTCTATCTTTCATATATGCAATTATGCACAATCTTTGGAAAAAAAATAGCCCTTAGAGGGTTTTTTCCCCCAACCTTCAGTCTCTTGCAGCAATTTCAAAATGCACCATTTTCCTTTCATGTGCATTTAAACCCAGCAGACAAAAAAAAAAAAAAAAAAAGGGAAAAAAAAAGGAAAAAAAGAGAAAAAAAGCGCTTGGCATTCACTAGTGTTTTAACGTGGCAAAATTGCTTCGGATAACCTTGATAACTTTGTGCAAAAGTTCATTGCCATGTTTGTACTGACTTGCTAAAATTTTTTCTTCTGGAAAATACCCCCAGTGGTATCCTCTGTAAAAGTTATGGCTTCTACAACTGTATTACTGTAGAAATCTCTGCCTGAAGTGGATGTCACACTGTGTGTTCCTCTCATGCGGGAGTTGTTTGCATTGCCTGTTGTTCATATGGTTCTTATTTCTGTATCTATTTTTTTTAAATTAGTTGTGCGTATGTTTTTTTTTTAAAAAAAAGAAAAACAAAAATAAGAAGGCAGCCCATGGAATAGAAGTCTTTTAAAAATAAATTCACACTTAGCAGCAGCTGGATGTATGTCAGTGATACAGGAATTTGCAAAGCCTTTGCTTTTTTCACTGTGGGATTTATGGCTCGATTTCACATAAAGGAGTTACGCTCGAAGTCTTTGCAAAAGAAAATGTATGTAAATGTCTATTTTACATAAAAAGCAAGAAAAGTAAGTGCTGTGCCTGGTTTTGTTCTCTTTGTTTAGGACCAACCATGAACAAGTTCTTCTGGAGCTGGAAGGGCCAGAGTTTCTTACTCCACTTGACTTACATTTTACTGCCCCTGGAGTCCTGGTTATTGGTCATGGAGGAGCAACTGTGCAGCACATGTATTTGAGTGTGGGCATATAAAAACATTGGAGCTGGCAGTTTTAGGAGCCTGAGAAAAGATGTGGGCTGCTGCTTACATGGTCTTGATGATTGGACATGTTACACTGACATAAGCTCTTCATGTCAGGCTTTATGCCTCTGTCAGGAATGTGTCAAACAAGTCTACAGTGTGTGAAGAGAAAAAAAATAGAAATCAAAGAGAAACTAATTTTGTTGTAAATCCTTTCTTCCTGGCAGACATTCCCAGATGCTCCTGCATGTTTCTAGGGTATTGAGTTCACTCAGGGAATCGTGCTGGTTATAAACACCTCTATCGAAAATGGACCTGAAAGAGAATCCAACACATGCCATAGTGTTTCCTGCCATCCTGGTGTGTACGAAGGGTGGCATGAAGGGGTATTCCACACTCACTCTGAAGTCAGGCCGTACACCCTGAAGTTCTCCCTGATCCCAACAGTGCAGGGTTTCTTAATGGAGCTTCCACCCAGCACCCACCTACCCAGGTCCTCGTTTGTACTGACAGAGAAATCAGACGTACATCCAGGTCATAGCCTGGATCGTGCCCCGTGGATCGGTGTGCAGATCTTACCCTTTCAGCAGAACAAGGGTGGGCAGTGGCGTGGTGAGTGGGGACAGTCTGGGCTGTGCTTGTGCAGCCCCCTGGCTGCTCGGTGGCTTCCGAGGTGGGGTGGGGATGTCTCCTCTTCTGTGGGTGACACCGGGGCCCTTTGTGCACCTGGGGACCTCTGTGGTTCCTGGCCCAAAAAGGAAAGGCAGCTCCATGCTTTAGTTGCTCTTGCAGCGTGTGGATAGCAGCTCTCCCTGTAAAAAAAAAGGTCAAATAACTTTCATCCTTATGGCAGCTACTTGAGCCTCCCTGTAAACCCCCTGTATTGCTTCACAGATGGAAAGCTGCTGGAGGCGTCCAGCTCTCTTGGTGTCCTCTGGGAAGGAAGAGGCAAACACAACACCACGCCTTATAAATGTGCTCCTCTTAGCCAGCCTGGGCAAACAGAGAACACAGGGTGAGGAACTTGGCAGGACCTACCTTTGCCTGTGCTAACTCTCCTCTGCAAGGGCTGAGACAGCTCAGGTCTCGTTGCAGTGGTGAGGGGGGATGTTGGATCCTGCTGCTATCCATGGAAGCAGGCAGCAAACTACAAACAGGAGAGCCCAGGAAGCTGGAAACCCCCAGCGAGACATGGCTGGAGAGCCTCCAAACCCACCTGTGTTGCAGCCCTGCAGCCTTACCTGCTAAATCTGACTGAGTTCTCATCTACTAAAGGGGTTGCTTAGCTGGGACCTGAATTGTTTCTCCTGTGCGAAGCAGAGTGAAGCCTGGGCTCCAGCACTGGGTACTTTTCCTGGGCTGTGGTGAGAGCAGGGCTCCTCTTGCTGCTGATGTCCCTTCTTGCTCTGTGTAGTGAGTCCTGTGCATGGTCTGTGGGGAGATGTGCCCAGGGTGGGGGCTACAGCAGCGAGCACTGGTATCATCTGCTCCTCTGAGGTACCAAACAAGGAATCGTAACCACGCTGTTTTCACAAGTCACTGATGAGTGATTTTTGGGCTGCCCTTGCTGTAGTTCTGCTGGGACTGGAAGCCTTTCATACCCTCTCTATCCAGGTGCTGCTCACCACAGCCCTCTCCTTGGCTGCTGTGGCAAGTGAGCTTTCCCTGTGCAGGCTGCTCAGCTGCCATGTGGTCCCTGGGCTGCACAAGAAAGAGAAATAGCTTGGTCCTGCTGTGTTTGCTAATGGGTGTCAGTAGGGCACCAGATCACAATAGTGTCTAAGATAGCAGTGGATGGCAGTATGACCTCAAATCCTTCTTGCACATCCTCCTGCAGTGGCTAACGTATTTATAAATCCCTGTCTGGCCTGTTCCCACATCCATGTGAAAATTTATGTCCTAAGGATGTTTTTAAGTAAGCACAAGGCAGGCTGTGAAGTGGGTCAAGCTGGGCAGAAGAATGGTGATATTCAGAGTAACTTTACTCCTGGTAATGAAGCCAGTGCTAAAAACTTATGATCTACTAAGGTCAGAGATGGAATAACCAGCTAACTGTCATTCCTTCCATTCTGCTCTGATATGATGCTGGTCCTTCTCCTGTTGCTAATGTTATTTCCCTCACCACCCAAGGGAATGGCGTTTTCTCTATCATTTACTGCCCTGATAAAGTCTATTTATTTTCTACTTCACTAGTGGACTCGCTGCTATAGCAATAATCACCACAGTCTCCTGTTGGAAAAGTTAGTCAGCACCAAGGGCTAGGGAGAGCTTGGTCCAGGTCAGTGGCTTAGAAAATTGTGCCTGAGCCTTGCATTAGTCAAATGCTTTGAGGCCAGAGAGTGAACTGGGAATATGATAAAATTCTATTAAAAAAGAGAGAGAGAATGGCTGGCCTGAACAGGGCAGCAAGCAGCTGAGCCCCTCTACAGCCTGGAGTGCTGCAGGAGTTGTATGAGGATCCCCACAACCTTATGGGGTGAGTCTCACTTGTTACTGCTGAGGTCTTGGGGTTGTTGGCTGTCTGGGCAGAGGAGAAAGATGTGGGCTCCTCAGTGCACTGATTGTCATAAGGTGGTGTGAGAAATTGGTGGGCTTTCTAACGCCTGTAAACCTTAATCAAGTAGCACCACCTTCAAGCCTACACAGAGGACATCAGCCCCAAAGTTAGAGGGCTGGAGTGGTGTAATTTTGGAACCAGTCTCAGTCCCTGGCAACTCCAGTGAATTATTCCAGGCTCTCACCAGGGCAAGCACAGTGTGAATACCTCCTAAATCATGAGCATTATATTGCTTATGTTTGCATGGCTGGGAACTGAGCTCTGATCCCAGCACTGGCTTGGGAGAGCCAGAGAAACACTTTGGACAGGAGTGATTAACGGAGTGATTTTTAGCTGGTGCAGAAACAGGCCAGCTGGAAGGAATGGAGGAAGAGCTGCTCTCTTCAACAAAAGAGACAGAGGCCCTCTCCCACAGCTAACCAGCCTGGAGCAACAGACCTCCAGATTGTATGAGAAGTTGCAGTCAGTTCCTTTTCTTTTTGTCCCAGGCATTTGAGATTGCTCCTCCTGCGATGCTTGTGTTCTGGAGAGCAGCACACCCCTTCCTCCTCCACCTGGCATGGGGTCTGCCGGTCTGTCACTGTGTGCACATCACTCCCTGCTGGGTGAGGGCTGGTGGGCTTTTCCCTAGAAAACACAAATGGGATCACCGTGGTTTTATCTCAAACTGTCCAGTTCAATGAAGAATCTAAGACTTAATCAGACCCAGCCATCCCCAAGTCAAACTGTCCCTGTGCTCATTGCCCACATTCCTAAGGCACAATTTCTGCTAGAAGCAATGTCAGAAAGCTATGTCTCTGGTGTGTTTCAGACCAAAGCAAAGACTGAGTGAAGGGCTAGATCAGTTCACAGACAACATCTTTCATGATGACTTTACTAGCACAGGTTGTGTCCCTGGGGCACTTAAGGTATGGAAGCTTTTAAAAATAAACTGTGAGTAGTCTGCTGGTGTCATTACAACCTGTTGCATTTGTTACTTAATTTTGTAAGTCCCAGTTGCATTTAATTAAGAATAATTAGGCTACTGGAGGAAATCTAAATTTCCTTTTTTATGGCTATGCACTCACGTCATGAAAGTTCCTCACAGGAGACCTCAGCTTTGCCCACATCAGCTTCTTATAAAAAAAAAGCAATTTCTGTGTGTTTTCGTTTATCTCCATATAATTGCCTTCAGCTTGGAGCTCAGAATGATGTCAGGAAAGCTATGGCACCTGGGATTTGTCCCATTAATTCACTACCTGCCAGAAGAGCCTGAGGTGAGGCATTTGAGCCTATGGGGTCTTGCCTCACTGAAAAACACTCTGTCATGTCTTCTATGTAGGCTTGATGTGTGGGGTTTGTCCTATTGACCCAAAGGGCCCAGAGTACACTCTGCAACTGAGATTAGTTGTTGGGAGACAGATGGAGCCTGGAGGGCAGCCCTGGCAGGTTCATGTTGCAGTGTGCTGCCCTCCTCTCTGGGAAGGGGGAGGAAGAGGCAAAAGCCATCTCTCTTTCATCTTCAAGTCATTGAATGCTGGTCACTCGGTAATGGAAGCTGGACTAAAAGCCCTTCCTGCCCAGCTTTCCAAGCCTGGTCTAAGAAGATGTGACTATTACTACTGCCCACTGCATGGCCACCTGGAACAGTAAGTCAGCCTCAGCTCCTCGCTCACTCTGGAACCTCTTGCAGCAAAAATTCCCCTTAGACCACAGGTTGCTCCCATGCCCAGGTGTGTGGTCCTAGTTAGGGGGGGAAATGGCCCCTGTGGTGCTGAGGGAGGCCAGTGCTTTGCCACCAGAGTCAGGTGGTCCGTGGGAAGTGTCACTGCAGAGCCACAGGTCTGAAGTGCACCCCCAGCACCCTGCTTGCTCCTGTTGTGTCTCTGCACGTTTCTCTCCGAAGCCTGGGAAGCTCTGTGTCGTGTGGGCAGCTCTGGGGCAGAGACCAGGGGGTGGAAATCCTCATGCTACCGTGGTTCTTCTAAATGACTAAATCACTAATTCTATATGGTTTTGCCTTTAAAAGACCCTGCTCACCTAAGCAAACATCCAGAGAAGCATTTCTAAGGCAGGAGGAGAAGCACTGCAGCTTTCTGGTAAAAGCAGCCCTGGCAACTATCCCATCACTCCTAACAGTCACGTTGGCTTCTGTACTTTTAATGCAAGACCAGCTTCCCAGGCCATGCTGAGGACCTCTTAATGGGCAGGGAACAATGATAAAAGTGGCCCCTTTGCCAGCCCTTTTATAATCCATTATAATGTAATTGCAGACCAGTCATCTTCACATCTGTTTCTTGCTCAATTCAAGCACCATTTTTGAGGACTAATATTGAATAATGAGAAAGTTGCTATGGTATAAAGATTTCAATGTGCAAGATTAACCTTGATAATGAGGCACCTCCTTGTTTCTCTATTCTGTGCAAAACCAGTCAATGCTTTTACTCTCCACTGTTATGCTGCCAGTGCTGTTCCTATGTTCCCATTACTGCAGCATTTGCATTGCCAGGCAATCCTGGTGTCAGAATTTGCTGGGAAGTATGGGAACTTTCCATTTCCAGTAAATAGCCTCTTGGGGATTAAAGCTGAGCTGTGCCATTAGTGGGTCTGTTACTTATGGCTGGAAGTGATTACAAAATGAAAGTAAGGGTTTCCCTGAGTGGGGAAAAAAAATAAATCTTAATTTACTAGAAAGCATTGAAGCAAAGGCTCATGTTGAACCCTTGATATCTTGATTCAAAATGCTTGGGGCCACATTTCAGGGGCAGACAGTCATAATAGTGTGTGTGCCTGTCAGGCTGCCTGGACTTGCCATCTCCAAATGCTGAGTGGGTTAAATAGTGTGGTGGTAATTCCCACCAGTTGGACTTTCCTGAAGGGATGCAATCCCATGGAGGTTAGATAAGAGATTGAGGGGAAGGGTTAAAAAAATGCCAAACAAAATAAAACCCTATTAATTTACTAGAAATAGGTTTCAAAGCTCTTGTTTGCGTACTGGGGTTTCTTGGACTCTCAGCAGGATATTGTCTGGAGAGAAAGGGCAGCTGCTTCAGGTCTGGGTTTTGTCCTGTTTTGGTAATAGTTCAGGCAGACCTTTCATCAGCCCTAATTCTAGACTTCGAGACAAGCTCACTGTTGTGCTTCACACTGTGCTGTGAGAGGTGGTGATGGGAAACACTGACAGGTGAAACTCAGACAAGTTTCCACTCCTGTATTTCTCACAATGCCAGGTACCAGGGAGATCAAAGGACCCAGTGCATGTCTCTCATTGAGTGCAAAGCTGTCCCACCCTGCACCCTAGAGCACTTGCTGCATCCCTAGAGGACAGTAAATGCCTTTGCTAAAGATCTGGTTTGCTGAAGATGGGATCTACTGCTCGTCTATTTATTAACTGCTCTGAAAGTGGGTTTATCTCCCTAATTGCTAAAAGAAATACTGAATGGTGTTTTGACTCTGCTGGAGCTGAGAAAAACCATAGTGGAAATATGCTTGTCCATTGGTAATTTGAACTACATGTAGCTGCCTAAAATCATCCTAATGCTTTCAGATCCAGGCCTCTGCTCATCTCCTTAAATGCACTGATAATAAAATTAGAAAAGAGGATTTATGGGGCCAAAATGACTTGGCAATCAGTTCCCCTGGCTTTTAAGGCTTCTCATATCCCTTTTAGGATTCCAGACTGCAGGTAACAAGGGCTGAACTTGATGTTTCAAGGTCAAAAATGGCATGGGGGCTGTGTGAGTCCCAAGGTGAAGGATAAATGATCCTCTTCCCCATACCGAGCTGGCTGCAATGAAATCTGCTGGCACCTCTCCTGGCAGCTCTGTGCTTCCCAAGTATGAACAGTGGCTTGATGGATAGCAGCTGAAACAGGAAACCTATTTATCTGCTTAACAGATAGTCCAGTTTTTCCAGCTGGAGGTCAGGGAACCCTCTGCATTGCTGCTAATGTGAAATCAGCCTGGCCAAGAGTCCTGTTACTGAAGGCCAGTCCCAGACCCCAGGGCAGGACCACACTGCAGGCTTGCACATTCAGTGTCCCCTCAGTTATGCCTTTACTTCATATCAAAGTAGCACAGTTGGGTTAATTCTTGTCCCAGGCTTTGATTAATTGTCCCCAAAGCTTATCCCTCAGGGTCTGTGCTCTGGCTTTGTGAGATTCCTGTGTGCCCTTGTGTTCCCCTTGTACAAGTGTACTAGGGCTGTTTCCTTCCCAGCTAGCTGCTGGAAAGCCATTGGCTTCCTCTTGGTAGCCCTGGGCTAAGTGGGCTGCGAGGGTCCTGCCCACCAAGAATTAACAGCTGAATTAGCACCTGCTTGCTCTAAGCACTTCTGCAGGCAAAAGCAAAGCCTCTGGAGGTAACTTGAGGGCGTCAGAGTTAGGGAAGTGGCACAAGTCTCTCTTTTCCTAATCTTTTCAGAGGCAATTCCTTGTGTTGTATAGAGATATGATGGGTTACAGCCAACTGGCCATGACTGCCTGTGGCCATCAGATGGCAGATCAGCCAACATAAAATAGCCTTCTGTCACTGTCATGTCTCAAACCACAGGCTTGGATGGTGGTAGCCTTACAGTTTGCCCATAGTGGAAGGAATAAGGGAAATAAGACCAAAGAAAAGCTCGTTTCTGGGCTCAGACATCCTGGCAGGCAGCATGAGGAAGGGTGCTTGAGGGCTGCCTATGTGCCTGTACTCTGTGGTTAAACAGTTATGTCTCTAGGCACGAACTGGGCTTGACAACATCTGAGGAAACTTCAGGGGTCCCTGCTTTTCTTCTCTGGGCACTGCCAGTATCCCATCACAACTGCCAAGAAGGCCTGTGATCCCTTTTGCTCCCAATATCAAGGAAAAGCAAACCAATATGACTCTGGATTGAACTGAACCAAATCTTTTGAGTTTTGCATGTCCTACATAACTTCTTTGATCTGATTAGCACTGGCCTTTGGGGAGAAAGATGTAAAGAGTTTCTCAGAAACACCAAGCCATTCCCACAGTATATGAGACTGATAGAGGCAATCCAGTCTCCTTGTCTCTGCTAGGCTGTTCCACCTCTTTTGTTCTCCTCCTAAGTATCCGTGCGCTTATGTTAGCATTCAGTGTTCCTGATCTCTGCCTCTCAGTTTGCCATGTATATATCCAAATACATGTGACTAACTTCAGTTTGTATTGTCATTTTACAAACACCCACATGTGACTACGAAGTTTTGGAAAAGGGAATTATTGGAACAGTGTGACTTGAAAGAAGTTTGTGCCTGTAATTCAGAAAGGCTCCTGGAAGCATGTGGTTCATGCACTCATTTGTGCACCCTTTCCTCTGCAGGGAATGAGGTTCAGCACATGCACCTTCCCCACAGGGATGAAGACTTCTGTCCTGGGACACTGTGTATGGCTAGTGGCTGGGCAAGATGTCTGAAGGACAGTCAAATGGCAGAGCCTTCTGGTCACAGCTGCAGGAACAGAGTAATGGATAAGGGAAAGCAGACACTTTCTTTCAGAAATAGAAATGCAGGAGCAGGTAACTCCTGCCAGATGGAATATTCAAATACCCCTTGCTCATCGGGTCTCCTCTGGTTGTCAGAGAACCAGCCCCTGTAGGGATGTGCAGGTCAGCATTTTCCTGCAGCATGGGATGTTGGAACACATTAGGGAAGGTTGCACTTTGCTGCTGTGCGTATTCCCGTGTGCATATTGGACCCTGTCACAAGTGGAGCCATCCTTACAAGGTGGGGGCACTGGCTCCTGTCCTGCAGGAGGTGGAGCTGCCCCTCATCGACAACCAGACCTGCAGCATGATGCTGAGGGTTGTGATGCTGCCAGGGGTGCGGGGCTGCCTGCTGTGTGCTGGCTTTGCTGAAGGTGTGCAAGGTGACTGCTCGTCTGCCCTGGCTCCTGCTGAGCAGCAGGCTGGTCCTGTCCACCCGCAAACCTTCTTCTCTCCTGTGGAGGGAGAAAGGGAAGCAACAGCACTGAAAGTGCTGTCAGCACTTTTCTGAGCAAGGGCTTTACAAGGAGCTTCAGGATAATGAAGGCAGGAGCAGTCTTTTACAGGTGGGAGTATGGATGTGAGCAGGAGAGAGAAACGTGATTGTCCCCTTGCCTAGACCTGCCCTGGGGATTGCTAACAGCAGGATCTCCATCTCTGCAGGCTAGTGCCATCACCTCTGCTGAAACCAGGGGTGACCTTCACTGGTGGGATTCCAGGTATGGGCAATGCTACCAGGAGTTTGGAAAGAAGGCAGTTCCCACCTCCCACAGAATATGCTGGGTTGGAAGGGACCCACAAGAATCACCAAGTCCAAATCTTACCCCTATACAGGACCACCCACAAGAGTCACATCACGTGCCTGAGAGTATTGTCCAAATGCTTCTTGAACTCTCAGGCTTGGTGCTGTGACCACATCCCCTTAGACACATTCGAGCCTTGTAATATCCTCATTTACACAGTCTCACTGGGCAATGGGCTGCAACAGAGGAGTTGCAGCCCATTGCTCAGTGCCAAACCCTTCTGTGCTGGTCCTAGCAGCATGAGGGAGGGCAGACTTGCTCTGTCCTAGGGCAGGCTCATGGCCAGGATGTCACTAGTCTCCTTGGAATGTACTTGCATGAAAGATTTTTTCAACCAAGCAGTAGCTTGGGAAGCTCCCTGTTTTCTCTCATACCTCAAGGGAGTATTTTCAAAACATTGCTGTAGCTGATGTTTCCAAAATGGCTTCAGTTTTTGCATTCTTCATGGAAAAGAAAAGGAGGTTGTGTACGGGAAAGGGCAGGTTGCCAGACTACAAGTTTGATCAGGGAAATGTAACAACAGAGCTTAGATTTGTGGGGTTTAGATTAAACAAGAACTGCTGAATGAGCAGGGATGGTACCAGCTCTTCATGACTGGGAAGAAGCAAGCAAGGTTGTGTTGGCTTCTGTGGGAAAGCTGGCATATCATGGAATAGCATCAAAGGCTGGAGCTGCTGGTTCAGGAATAAAAGTCACCATTCCTCCCCATCAGATTTTGGACAGGGTGACTCTGGAGGCCCCTTTGTGTGTCTGAGGACTGGTGCCACCTGAAATCTGACCAGTGTGTGTCCTGAGGGATCAGTTGTGCCAAGGATGGGATACCCCATGAGAAGAACCATGGCCCAGAGCTCACTGGGCATCTTCTCACAGGTGGCTGTGTTTGTGATTTCATTGCCCAGCACTCAACACAGGGCAGGTGTGAGGACTGGCAGGGGTTTTTTCCACTCCTATCTGTTTAGCACCATAGGGATCCAAATTGCTGCCTCCCTCCTTGCCACCCACAGCAGTCCTGTTCAGTTTGCAGACACTGTATCAGCAGCAAGGTATATTATCTTTTAATTTGGGATGGCAAAACCAAAGGTTTAAACATATAAGTCCCCCTTCAGAGACTACGTTATAATAGCAAATCTGACCCCTGCATCCCCTGAAGGAGAAGTGGAAGGCTACTCAAGCTGCCCTCTTTCTGGCTGAATGCAGCCCTTCCAGCTCGGTGAGGTGTCCCTTGAGTGCTGCATACCAGCCCTGCTCTATTAAAAGTCTGCTTTGAATTCTTGCCAGCTTGAGATCTGAATTGCTGTTGTGCTCCTGAAAGGGCGTGCAGGATTGATCAGGGGTTATCTCCCCATCAAATACAACTTTGAACATGAAAGGGAAGAGGGGCACGGAATTAAGTGCTGCAGTTTTCGTGGCTTATTGAAAGTGCCTTTTATAGCTAGGCACAGGTCTAGTGACTCCCCACTGGCCACTTGTATTTCTCTGCACAGATAATTACAGGGCTAATACAAGTTATTAAGGAGATGGTGTTATTTCTGTCATAGCCATCAAAGTTGAGGTGTTGGTATTAACTAATACCCAACCCATTATGGCTTTGCTAGGGATCCTTAATGGTTATGCTTTCAAAGGGGGACTGTCTGCAGACAAGAAGGTGCCTCCTAATTTGGAGCAGCAATTGCAAGGAGCAAAAGCTACGTGGCTACACAGTGGGTGCGTTACCCTTTGCAAAGCAGGGCTATCTGGATTCACACTGAGCCAATGCCCATAGGAGATGAAGGGAAAGCTGACATAAAAGTGTTGTTTCATTAAAAATGAGCTTGGAGTAGCTATGTCAGCTCTTAGCAGGCTGGAAAAATGCCAGCCCACTCTGTTGGTCGGACAACTGGAAGTTTGGCGATTTTTAAGTAGGACTTTGGGAAGGAAATTGTGTGTTCTCATCTGAAGTGTCTCTCAGCTGCATGTCAAGCACCTTGTCTTTGAAACAACTGCAATATCATAGTCTGTGCCTTGATCAGTTGTGCCTGGCCTGCAATAACCCTTTTCTCTCTCTAGCTGTTGTGCCAAGCCCTCTCCCTACACCAGCAGTGTGCAGTTCCCAAGGCATCCTGTGCTTTGGACAAAGTGGTCTCATTCTGTTCTTCAAGGAAGGATAATGCCCCTCATAACAGGTAATTCGAGTTTGGCTGTAGTAGCCAAACACTGAATTTTCCTCACGGCACTCACCACAGTGTTTCCCAGGGCTTGGAAGCTCCAGCCACCACCAGACTGGGCACCACTTTCAGCAGTGTCTGGATGACACAGGCTGTGTGTTCCTACAGTGCAAATCCCCAGCTATGCTTGCTGGGCAGGATAGTGCTGTGGGGGAAGGCAGTAAGACACAAAGTCTATTTGTAATACAGATTCAGTACAAGCCACTCTCATGAAATGGTTGTGACTGGCTAGAAATCTGTTGTACCCTTTATTGTTTGGCCTGGCCATATCAATGTCAGCTCACACAAAGAAGTTTTCAGCTCCTGCAGGAGGCAGGGGAATGAGATGGGCTGTGCTGGCGGTGCGTCAGTCGCATGGAGCAAAGCTGTTGCTGCTCTAAGGAAATGTCAGTCCCTACCAGGTGCTGATCAAATTCATGACAGTCCTCTGCTATTGGTAACTCTCTACCCAGATGGCTTATGCCTAGAGGGAAGATGATAAAATTTAACAGGTGGAGCCAGTGACATCAGTTTTCTGCTTCTGGTGAGACTCCCAGCCCGCGATGGGACTGACAAGGGCAAAGCTCAGCCATGCAGAAACATGCCTTCTCTATTGCTTGCTTCTAGCCTGTGTATCTGGGACATAGCAGTGATAGAGGACAAAAACATCTTGATATGCTTCACTAAATTAGATGTAAATACCAACTTGGATGTGACCTTGACTACGTGTGTCTCTATGTGAATGGAAGAGAACTGATAGTAAGTCTGGGTGGAGACTTGGAGGTGCAAGGGTTACTGGGTATAATTTCTTGGCATTCCTTGTCATGAAGAACAGCAAATCCATCTGGCCTTTGAAAGCAATTTGTGTTTTCCACTGTGAATCTAAAGAGCTAGAGAAAACACCCAAATGGAGCAGGGCAGGTAGGACTGAGGGCCATGTTCATATTTGTGCTGGTACCTAGTGCAGTGTGATGGGTGTCTCAGAAACCTCTTCCAGCTGTGCATAATTCTGTGCCCCTCTGCCTTGTCTCCAATACAGCTGTTTTACTACTACAGACCCTGGGTAGCAGAAGAATCTGAGAGCTTAGCCCTGCTTAGCTGGTGTGTGTCCAGATGAGCTTCTGGTGCGTTAGTGTAGCCACTAATGTGTTAGAGACACAGCTCAAAGGCTGACTCTTGGTTCAAAATTATGTTAAATGGTACAACACACGCACAGGTTACTGGGTAACTGTGCAGATGAGACAAAGAAATGTGGCCTTCTGAAGCAATAATAAATGTTTCCTGCAAATACTGACTGCTTATGCACTTTAACTTAGTAATGGTGATGTGTTGGTAGTAATGTTGATCCTTAGTCATGCAATTCATCCACTGGGAATATTTGGTTGTTCCTGTGGTTGCTTTGGAGAAAGTCCAATCTCCTCGACTTCTTTGTAGCCTCTAAATATTTTACAGGTAATGAAAGTCAAATGGACTCTTCACTTGGTCTGAGATGAGACCTTCCTGATGGGATCTAGCCTACTGAGCCACTCTGAGATCTGCCTGAGTAAATGTATGTTCAGCCCACCTTTGCAGCTCCTTGTCTCCCTCAGGTAAATCCTGCAGGGATGTCTTCCCAGCCCTTCTGCTGGCAGAGCCGGATCAGACCGTGGTTACACTTGTTTCTGATGGGAGCAATGCTGGCTGTGCCTGTGGCCTCACCTTCATGGGAATCCATAAGAACTCTGATTGTGCTGATGCTGTAGGAACCCCTTTCCTCTCCTTCCTGACCCCTTTAAAATAACAAGTACCCTTAGTGTGCCTGGTTTCCTTAAAAATCAAGTTGTTGATTTGTGTTTATTGAAAGTGCCATCTAATCCCATGTGTTTAATTGTCTCCTTGCCTGTCTGAGTGCTGCAGGCTCAGGCTGTGGCAGTGTCGCAGTGTTAGTGGAAGAGGGGAAGATTGATACTGCTAATTAGCCTGGCTTGTATCCCAGGGACATGAAGTGCCACTGGCTCATTGAAGGTCCAGCAGAGGATGTCGTAAAGGTAATAAAAAGAGAAACTGCTCTGAAACCTCTGCACTAAGAACTGTTCAGGGGAGCAATTCAATATAATCCTGCCAGAAACATCTGTGACGCACGAGACTGTAAATTGTAAAGTTTCCAGGTCACTGATTCTTTGCAGGGCATATTTTGTCAATTAGACATCACCTCTGAACTCCTGTATGGAGGGGCTGTGACTGTTGTAAGTGCTTGAAATCTGTAGGTACCAGCCCCATCTCAGGATAGCTTGAAGTCCAGCACAGATTTGAGGACAAAGGGAAGGTAGAGAGCATGTTGCAAACAATGGAGTCAGCCTTTTTCTCAAGGCAGTGTCAACACCCCCTACAAGCTACTCCTTAGTCCATACCAAAGTGTCTGCTTCTCATTGTGCATGGGCTGTCTCATAATAGTTCTCACTCCTAGTACCAGCATCTCTCTAATTTTTTATTGCCTGTTGCAACTTGTGTGCAGCAAGCACCCCACCAAGCTTAGGATGAGTCCTGTTGCCATTTATATTGTTTAAAGCAGAAACAACTTTCCGCCCCTGTTGCCTTGGCTAAGGCATAGAAAACTGTGTCTTGGTTTTGTCTAGGATAGAGTTAATTTTCTTCCTAGAAGCTGGTGTTGTGTTTTGGGCTTAGTATGCCAATAGTGTTGATAACACACTGATGTTTTAGTTGTTGCTAAGCAGTGCTTACCCTAACTCAAGGGCATGCTCTGCCAGTGAGGATAGGCACAGGAAGCTGGGAGGCAGTGTGGCCAGGACGGTCCAAAGGGATATTCCATCCTGTGGAATGTTGAGCCCAGGATATAAACCTGGGGGAGTTGGCTGGGAGCTGCTGATCACTGCTGGGGAATGGGCTGGGCATGAGTCAGTGGGTGGTGAGCCATTGAACTGGGCAACACTTCTCTGTCTTGGAGTTTATTTCTGTCTCTTTTTGCTGTCTCCCTTTTCATTGCAAATATTATTGTTATTATTGTTACAAAATTCTATTTCAACTGTTAAACTGTTCTTAACTCCAAACTACAGGTTTTTTCTATGTTTTTCCCCGTTCTCTTCCTCATCCCACTATAGGTGGGGAGGGATGGGGGTGTGACCGAGTGGCTCTGTGGTGCTTAGTCACCAACTGTGATTAAACCATGATGCACTGTTAGACCTAGGGATGCTTGAGGATATGCAAACCTGCTGCTTGGTTTGCTGCTGCTTTGTTGGATGAAAAACAAAACAAACAAATGAAAAATCACCCAGTTCCCATGCCTGAAGGAAAAGCTCTTGAAAGGGCACTCCATATGGGGCACTGACCTTCCAGAAGTACAAGGCATTGAGTGCTGCAGTGAAGATGAGAGCTGAAATGCCTTAAGACAAAGCTTCATCCTCTGCAGACCTGTCGGTAGCCCCGCACAGGAAGGAGCAGTCAGGCCAAGATTGCCAACAAATGTTTTGATGCAAAATGTAACACACCAAGGGAAGTCACGCCCAAATTCTTCCAAAATCTAGCTTTCCTCCAGAGGCTCAGGAGTTTAAGTGTTTCAGTCCTGACGATTCCTTCTTGCTTGTCCACTTTGCAGCTGGAGTTTGAAGACTTTGCCATGGGACTTAGCCTGGGCTGCATTCATGATGCAGTTACTATTTGTGGTGATGAAGAAGAAAACCAGCTGTGTGAGCACTAATTGTTTCAGACTCAAAGTAGAAATCCTGTGCAAACAGGCATGTTTTATCAGCCAAATAAGCACTGTCTGGTAACATGGTACTTGGTACCTCTGGAAGGGCTTCTGCAGTAGCCTTGAGGCTTGCACATCTGTTTTGCCCATCGTGATGGCCAAGTGTGCCATTGGCACAGGAGATCCCACATCCAGGTCCAAGGTCCTCCTGCTATTGCAGGGCTGAATACAGGCCCATGGCTCATGTTCTGCTGCAGAGACAGTGGAAATGCATGAATGTGTGCTGCTGGATCCGGCCTCTGCTCTGCACTGCTCTCTCAAGGGAGAGAGCAAGAGCAACTTTGCTCCAAGTGTCACTGAAAAATACAAGTGTTCAAAGTAAGGCAGAGTGAAAGAACAGCTCCTGGTGTGTCTTGAATTCTACTGGAATTCTACTGAAATGGATGTGAATTCTTAATAAATTGAACTAATTCTGTAGGAGATTCATTAATGAAAAAATGCTAACCTGAGGCATCTCTTTCCCACACTTTCAGAAGCAAATATTTTTAAATTTCTTACTTTAAATGTGCTTGTTTTATCAATACAAAATCTTTAATTTTAGTGAAAGAAATGTTCTTAACTTCCTTTTTTATTTATTTTTATTTCTATATTTCCAGATGCTCTTCCTACTTGGATGAAAGCAAAGCATGTTGTAACAGCCTGTCTTTTTTTAAAAAAAAACAGCTTCCAGACACCGTGCTCACTTTTGCAGAGCTTGATATTTATTCTTAAAGTGAAAAGCAATCTGGTGCTCAGAAGTGAAGATATTTGAATTGTATTCTGGATACCTCTTTACAGACATCTATGCCAACCAAAAGACAGAGTGGAGTGATTGGGACCTGGCTCTCTTTTCTTTGCACCAAGTAATCTGGGTAAGAGTCTTGAATTGTCTGGGGTTTGTTGTTGTTCAGTGATCTTTGGCAAATGCTTCTATTTTTTCCCCATCTAGTTTGTGGTGGTAATTTATTTACATCTGTTTACCAAATGCTGGATGAGTATTAACACTACAGTTCTTGAAAAGAAATCTGGTTTCCATTGGAAAGGAGTACTTAAGTTGGGGGCAGCAGGCTGACAAATTTGGGCCTGGAACCTTTCAGGGCAGAGATTTCAGCATCCTGGAGCATTTCACTCGATGCTTTCCAACATAGCTTTGCCATCAAAAAATCAGATTCTTACAGGAAAGCTCCTCTGGCATAAAGTTCAAGCTTCCTATCCAGCTGCAATTTTGGGCCTTCCAGATGTTATGTAAATTGAATGCTCTCAATAGGAAGAAAAGTCTAGCAGTTACTCTCTAGGTCCTCAACCTGTACATGTAGACCATTCAAGAGAGACTTTGCTTGCACCCCTCAGTGGTGGCAGATACAATTCTAAAGTACGGTTGGTTGTTTTGGAGTTTTGTTTTGTGCAATGGAGGGCATTCAAACTGTTTGTTGAAGATTACATGTAATTCCATTATGAGAAAATTAGGATTAGTTTTGTGTCCATGTAGCATAACTATAGTAGATTAATTCTGACTGCTGCTGCTTGCCATTGTACTGATATCACAGATTATCATTTCTTTGCAGGCACCTTGTCTTAGATCAAAAGTTCTTGTCCTCATCAGAAAGCCACAAAGTCTCTATGGTCCAGGGTTTTTTTTCAAGAAACCTGGATTAGCTAAAGCCACAGGCGCTTACAAGATGACATTTCTCATCTTCTTGTTCATTCCCACAGCTAATATCTGTGGATTCTCAGCTCCCAGACCAGTGCTGAGTTCAGGAAAAAGCATGCTGGGACATTTTGAAAGTGATGGGGAGAACAGCTTCAGAGGGTTTAGAGCCCAGCTCACTTTTGTTCATTCAGGTTAGTAGAGAGATGCTTGCTGTGTCTAACAATTTCCACACCATCTGCAGCTATTCTTAGATACCTGAGCTGATTTTTAGGCTAATCCTGCTGCATTCTGTCAAGGTAACTTCAAAACAGAATACCTACTTGTAGCAGAGCTCCCTTTGCTGAATAAGGGAAATGAATCAAATGCACTCTTTTATACTCACTGAGAAATGAGATGACTAACTTCTGCTACCTGAAATAAGCAGCCTTGTTAATTCTGTCAGTCTGATATTTCCCTTGAAAATCTCATTATAGGCAAGATGACTAGGGACTAGTCTGCTATTGTTGCTTTCTACTTTCATGAGTGTGTGCCAGCTACTGCTTGAGGGGATGAATAACTTTTCCCTTCCAGAGTGGAGACTTTGTTTGAGGGGACAAACCCGAGCTATCGACCCAAGTCAGAGCTAACTCTTCTTTTCTTCCTCTTGCGGAGGAAGCAGGAAGAGAAGATTTGGCATTAACTGTACCAATGTTTCCTCTGAAGGATGTCCCCTTAGGTAAAGAAATTAAATTCTGGTCAGTTGATCTGGTCTGAGGAGGTTTCCTCTAACATATAAGAGGATTATGCAGCGAAGCAGATCCTTTCTGACCTCAAGTCCCCTTTTTTGCACTTGCATGGGTGAAAAGGGATAAGCAGGTGCCCCATCACTCATTATCCATGCTTGTGGTACGTCGTCTCCACTCCAGTTGCACGCCCTTCCTATTGGAATCAGAGACAAAACAGAGTATGGGAGAGACCTGCTTTCAGTGCCTGAGCCTCACTTGCTCCCTGAAGTGCTCACCACCTTAGCATTAAAGCTTTCAGGTATCTGTCTTTCCTACCCCACCAGACAGAGCAGACCAATTTTCTCTCTTCTGCATCTTTGGCCTTGCTGTATCCACATTTTGAGGTTATCTAGGAAAATAAGAAACTCACCTGTGAAAGCACAGCTAGTTTTCTGCCTCTAGCAGACACCTGTGGGTTTTCCCCAGTTACTCCCCAGTGGCTGTTCAAGCATGTTAGTGGGGCTGAGGAGGCTTGTCCTCACTGTTGGCCATGGCACACCTCCCTGAAGCTCCTTGGAGAAGCTCCCAGTGCGATGGGGCTGTCATCAACCCCACATGGCTGCTGACAGCCACCCACTGTGTGTAGCTGTGAGTGTGACCAGCATGTTCCCAGGCACCCTCTCCTCCTCTTCCCATGCTGTGAACTCCCCGTGCTTCTCCAGGCTGGGTGCACAGCTATAAATTATATTCACACCTTCTTGTCCTCTTCAAAACCTTTCTTCCGTCCTCCCTCCATGAACACTGATTTTAGAGATGGGAACAGTCTGGTCTTCCTTGTAGGAGATCCATTAAAGTTAATTGGACTATCCGCTATCAGAGCCAAAACTGATGCAACACACTTGTCGTGGTGAGAAGCTCTTGCTCAGCAGTCCTGGGAATAAGTGACTAATTAGAGAAGAGCCAGAAGGGATGTATGACTGCTGAATTAGGAAGCTGTATGACTGTAAGTAGTTCCAATATGTTTGCTTTTATTACACAGATCAGTAAACCCTTGCACTGGACTGTGACAGCGGAAGACCAGGATAGAACCCTAAGAAAGTCAACACAACAGGTAAAACCCAAGCAATACCAGTAAATATTGACTTTGCAGTATCTGACCTACAATATTTCTCAAAACAAATTTATATGCACAGATAAAACAGAGTTGACAGCAAGGCAAAATGACTGATATGTAGCCCAAGTTGAAGAATGAGAAAGGAAATCCATTAACTCTGGTCTCATTCATATAACTTGCAGTGTAAGGAAGTATGTTTTATACTTAGTTCTTACTATCAGCAGTAAACAGTCTTAAAATCTAAGAGAGATGACAGTGTCCTCAGCATCTCACTCGCTTGGTGCCGAGCAATATGTCTGTCTATAAAAAGCTTGCTGACTCTTTCTGCCTAATGGGACAAATGGAAAAGAAGCTTAAGTGACTCACACTGGTCTTCCGCAAGACCTTAGAGGCTTGTATTTGCACAGTGAAGCAGTCAACCTTCACTCTAGACTCAGGAGGTCCACATAATCTGTCCTAGCAGTCTTCTCAACCGAGTGGCGAGGTAGGGAATCTGTTTTATTTCTTTTCATGACCTATTTTCAGCTTGGCCATAATTTGTGGGATTTTTGCCCTCTTCCTTTGTAAGTATCCTTTCAGGATGCACTTAAAAAGGCAGCTTGTTCCTTCTCTGCCCTAGTCACAGATGAGAGAGGCGAAGCCCATGATGGTGTGTCCCCACTCGGGCATGTTGTGCTATGACTCCAACACTGCCCTGATGCATCTTGGCATCTCTCTGGAATACAGTGCTGCTCTGAGGCCAGTGTGCCTGCCCAGCAGCACAGAGACCTTATCCTTCTCTTCCCTTTATGCTGTGTCTGAATGGGGATTATCAAACAAAGTGGGTCTTCTGATTTTGCATGTTTGCTCATTATGAGCAGAACTTACATTTCCATCAGAAGTATTTTATTCTTAACCTCAAATTTATTTCCCAGCCAGATGGGATCCAAGCTAGAGTTGTAGCAGACACGAGTACCTGTACTTGAGAATGAAATCTGTGAGATAAATTACTGCTTCAGTTACCCAGGAGGGATCACTGCCAGGATGCTTTGTGCTGGCTTTGTTTCTGTGGGAGGCCAGGACTCCTGAAAGGTGAAGTAAAATTAAAAGTGAGCACTCTTGAAAGTGTTTGCGTATGGATGTCTGTGGATCACTTAGGGAAAGGGACCGAAGAGGACAGAAGGGAGAACAGCAGGGGACAATTTAGAGTTCCAATACCGTGCTGTCCCTGGAGTGGATGTGCTTATAAGAGTCAACACAGTTGATCTGTATAGGAGATATAAGCAAAGTGCAGTGTTGCTTGAAGTGGGACAATGGAGTTTAGTGAGCTTTCTGTGAATGGTAATTTTCATGAGACCTGTGGAGGAGAGGATGTTCCCTTGCACTTCCTGAGACCCACCTATGATCCCATCGAAACACTTCCCATTGTACCTTGCTAGGAACTCTTTTTCATGGCACTCTTTAGTCAAGATAAACTATGACTTCTACTGTTTTTATAAATCTCTTGTATTCAGAACACTGTTCAAGAAATGACTAATCTCCCTGAAACCACAGGGCAAGCAGGTAAGAACAGCTGAGTAAATAGAAGGCAAAGTAATTCTGACTGAGGCATTGTCAAGCTAAAATGTGAGTTCTGCTCAATACCACAATCTTATGGCAGACTAATAAATTATGTGTAACACTAAAGAGCACTATTTAGTCATATTTTGTCTGCAGCCTGTGCTCAGTCTTCACTCCAGGCTGATAAGGAAACCTTTAAATCAGTCTCTTCTTTGCAGGCTAGTGCTGAGTTGCACCAGTGGCTGCTTTCCCAGTTCCTGCAGGGGAGATTTCCTGGGCAAATCTGATTCTAACAGCTCCCTTCTCAACTGCAGCAGTGCAGAGGCCAAACTAGATCCCTGTGAGTCCTCTCTTTTGGTTTCTAGGATGGTGCTGGTGGCCCCTTGGTTCGCAACATTGAAAACGGACCATTTATGCTTTACAGCATTGTCAGCTGGGCTGTTGGCTGTGCCAGCCCAAGGAAACCAGGGTTCTATTCAAGGGTGAGGAATTTCCTGGACTGGATAGGACTGCTGATGAAAGGTGAGTTTTCTTTGCCTCAATGAGGTGAGTCTCAAGTATCATGCCTTTGTATAAAATATTCAAAGTGCATTGAGGTTTTTTTAGGGCAGCCTAAGATGAGGGAAAAAAAATCCAGGTGACTTCCTGAAGAAAATCTCCACTTCTTTTGCTTCCTCATGTCTTCCCGCTAAATAAAGGTTGCTGAAAAGTAGAATGGGAGTTCCAGAAGCATAAGACTTGTATTTAACACTTCTGACTCTCAAATTGATCATAATCTATGGACAGATATTTTTCTCAGTAAAAAGCAGCTGCTTGTGAAAATGCCTATGAGCCCCATGTTTGATGGGCAGAGTACTTTGGGAAATGCTGTAAACTAAACTCGTGCATCTATGGATATAGATATAATTAGCACCACATTCAGAAGTCTGCAGGATAAATTTTGCCAGAGAAAGAGTAGCATATGCTAGTGAATAAGGACTGATTGCATGAAAGTGATGGCATTTTACAAAAAGAAGAGGCCCCTCTTCTTAAACTGAAGGGGCTCTCATGCAGAGAAATGAGGGGAGTAGACCTGTTTGAAGTGCTCCATGTGAACCCAGCACTGTCATACTCCTTCCCTGCACCATTCCATTGCACTCTCTCATTCCCCTTCTTTCCCAGAAGTTTCTTATCTGCTGATGTTCCTCAAGTCAAGGTGAATTTGGCTTTATAGTTTCATTGGCAAATGGAGAAATCCACCACTTCATCTTGTTTAATCTGATGGTACTTGAGAGATTTCAAAGAGACACCAAATACCTTCAGGTCTTTTTCCCCACCGTGTTAAATAAATAGATTTGTCATTCTACAGAAATGTTTTGCTTTGGCTCGAAGTAGTTGCACTAGGAAACTGCTGATGCCAAACCTTTGTATTCCAGAGCTTTATCGCTCCTCCTTCCCTGCATGTGTACACATACAGCCAAGTATGTTAGTGAATAGCTGTGATTGTACCACAGCATTTCTTAAGAGGAAAAACCTAATCTTGGACAGAGTTTTTATGTTTCTGCCCATCCTACATTTTATCCTATTGCTGGCAGGAGAAAATGGAGGAGTTCTGCTCACAGGAGTAAATTTAATCTCCTTTCTCTGTGTTCTGAGTAAAGTGTGCTGCACTTACAAGCTCGAAACTAAAGTATATATTAAAGAAAAGGGCTTGTTGTAGATAATGCTCTACTTTCAGGTCAGATGAGCACTTGGACTCTCCTGCTTTGTGCTGCAGCTGTCAGTCTTTCTCCCTTGTAGCATCATTCATAGTCCCACATGGAGCTAACAGAAATGTTAGTACAGGTGCTGACTAAGGGAGAACTTTCTTCTAAACTAAAACCAGGTAACAAAACAAGGCATGGTTTGTATGGTAACCAGATCACCCCACAGATAAGCTTAGGAGATGGGTGGACATCTTCCAAACCCTTGGATCTGACACAACTGGCTGCTGACCACTGACTCTCTGAAGGCAATAATGGCTTTCATGGCCACACAACACGGTTGATGCAGGGAATTGCTCAGCTCTGTAGCGTAAATCTTTCTCAGAGGTGGAGCCTATAGTATTGCATGCAGCTCTCACATATACCTTCATACAAAAGGTTCAAAGCCCTGAGCACTCTTTGAGCCAAATGCTGACTCAAAGTATCAGTATACTGGTAGTTGGCTCCTTTATCTGACCTTCATATGATTGCATTCCCTATTGTGGGAAGTGTTTGGCCATGCTGACTGTTCAGAGTTCTGTGTTAAACTGCCTCTGAGCATGCTGTGCCTCTCCTCAGATGCTGAGCAGAGAGTGCTGCAGGGAAGTGGCAGTGCACCAGAGCCCTCAAAGCCAACAGGAGAGGCGTGCAGGCAGGGGGACTGCAGAGCTCCCGTGTGCCAGGGGCTGCAGCACTTGGTTTGCAGAAGGTGATGGAGCTGGTTCAGTTCAGGATCAGCTATGGGTGGTGACTGTTAACAAGTCTGAGTTTCCTAACATTTCTGTGCAAGTGGATACTCCTCTCTGGATTTTGTCACAGGAGGAGTGTGTGTGTGTGTACACAGGGAGAGAGGAGGCAGGGAGGCTGATGAGCAGAGCCAAGGGAAGGAAGACCCCCTTGTAGCTAGAAGCAATGGGCTTGCACAGTGGAGCAGGAATCCATTACCACTGATGCTGCAGAATTCCTGCTGGCTTCGATATGTTGTTTAATCTGCACTCTCTCTCCCTTACCATTCCTTGACTTGGAATAAGGTATTGCCTTTTTATCTTCCATACTTTAGACTGAACTTCTCAGGGCAGAGAGAACGACTTAATTTCTTATGCATGTACTTCACTTAAACAGAGCTGTGATCTTGGGTGAGACACTGTCAGCTTGCTGCTGCTTCTGAAGCACAATGAACAGCCCTGTCCTACTAATGTGCCTCCTCCTGCCTAGTAAGCATTTAAATGTTCCTCCACAGCCAACACTGTGGTGGAGGAAGAATGATGAAAAAGCTAGAGTACCCGCTGAGTTAGTGGGTGACACGAGCTTTGGCAACAAATTGAAGAATGCAGTTGCTCAGGAATTTAAAAAGCAATCTGTTCAGGAGGGGACGTGCTACCGGTACTGCTCACAGAATTTTGCAGTAGCCAGGCTGTTGGCATGCAGTGTGTGCTTTCCTCTTCCTCCCATTGGCATCCTTGCTGGTGCTCCACAACATCACACCACTGAGATAAAAATAGGTCCCCCGGAGTGGTAAGGAACAGGAGGTGGGGATGGTTTCTCTCCACAGGAAAGTGCAGCACAGCCAGCAGCTGTGGGGGTATCATTAGCACAGCAGCTCCAGGGCTGGGTAGGAGAGCTGGAAATGTACAGAAGGATGGTGCCCACCCTGCAGCAGACTTGTCTCAGCTGAGCTCAAGGCCATGGCAAGCACGTGGTGATGCAATGACCTGAACTGGGTGTCGACCTGAATGCAAGAACACCTTTTAAAACGGACCTAAAGACAAACCCTTACAGCTCAGCCTGTTGGGCTTTACCCACACTACAGTGGCATTCCCTGCTGTCCCCTGATGTCAGCACGGAGCCCTCGTCCTCCAACACTGTTGGATATGTGCAGGAGCCCTTGTGCAAAGCTGTATGTTTAACTCATTGCTTTTAACCTAGACTGTGGTGGAAGAGGTTTGGATTTCTTTAAAGCCAGCTCTCCTGGGGGAAAGGTACCCTCCCTGTGCTCTGTTCCACTGAGGGTTAAGGCAAGTCTCTCTTCCCTGCGTGTGCCCTCTCACAAGCACTGCTGTGCAAAGCTGTTCACACCGCAGCACCTTCCTCAGGAGGCAAATGTTCCTCATCTCCCTCTTGGACTGGAAGAATTTCTCCTCAGCAGGAGGGTTCAGCTCCTCCCCTCTGCGCTCTCAGTATCTCTTGCAGGTATGCAGGGACACAGTGTGGTGTCAGCATCCTATCTGAGCAGAAAGCTCATAAAGCATTGGTGTGAGAGGAAGCACACTTAAACAGAATTTAAGCTGCTCTACAGAGGGTATGACTTTAAAAATTGCTGCCTTGGGAGGCAAACAACTCTATTATGCTTGGTACTAAAGGGACATGCAGTTCTCATTAGTGATCTTGTTTTCCTCCTCCTGCTCTGTTATAAGCACTCAGATGCTTCCAAATATTTCCCTGTTGATTTGGCCTCTTATTTAACGAGTGCTGAATCTCAATGCACTCTGTGTGTGTGTGTGTGTGTGTGTGTGTGTGCAGCTCTAGGCTAAGCCTGCTCTCCTCCTGTGTTTCTGGAGAAGCAGGGAATTCATAGAGAAAAGCATAATATTTCATAACTCTTGTCAAGAACTGGTCACAAGGTCAATTTAAAAAAAAAAAAAATTGCATTTCTTCCTCAGTAGTGAGTGAGCATTTGAGGTTGGTAGGTTGGTAGGTCTGTTAGCCCAGCTATGTGATCAACCTGGTATCTGTTCATCTCTTTTGCAGGCATCGATTCAAAGCACATCTCAGAGCAAATTTGCAAGCCAGTGTGCTTTTCTCTAAGGCCTGGCAGCTCACCCCTTCATGCTGCCTAGCCTGGGTCACTGCCTGGGTCTTCGATGTTAAGGCAAGAAGGCTGCCTTGTGATCATGTGCACTCTGAGAGATCCTGCAGGCTTGTACCAGCTGGAATGCTGGACCCTAAGAAATGACCTAACTGATGGGAATGGGTTTAAAATATTTATACCTATACATAGAGAGATGCCCTATGTAGGTTAAGCTTTTTATCATTTTGGCCTTTCTGGTGACTGCAATAGCTGTGCCCTTGCTAGTGATATGAGGATCTTCAGACTTCCAGAAAGTCCAATAATACTGGGGCAGGGGAGGAACACATTTAAAAAAAAATTAGGAAAGAAAACTAAATATTGGAAAACCATTTCCCACTAACTTTATTGACCTGCTAGACTCTCTTCAATCATGGCCAGGAGTGCCAGGTTTTGTGGAAAGCTCTTACTGTCTTGTCTTAATGCTTTTATCACTGAAGTGCACATTTATCCACACAATGTGCATCAGAAGTGGAGTTAGAAGAGCCCTGGGGATTTATATCTTCTCCTTCCTCATCACGTTACATGGGAAGCATAGAGTGCTCTTGGATACTCTGACTGTCTCTGAAGGGCATGGCAAAGATTGTAGTAAAGTATCTGTCAATAACATCATCACTGAACTGCCAAGAGGAGTTTCTTGGGATTTATGAAGAGAATCAGAGAGGAAGAAAAGTGCTAGGTAATAACAAACGATCCAGCTGAGGACACTCAGTCCTAGAAATTTCACACTTTCACTTGGGCTGGTTTCAGAAAGCCCCAGCTGCGTGGCTCTGACGTGTGGGCAGCCGTAAACTAAGCTTCAGAGCCCAGGCTGTAAGGTTGGCTGAAGACCTTAATCCTTGTGTCAGTGTGTCAGTGTGCTGCATTGATCCAGCAGGAGAACAGCCCTCTTAGTACCTTAGAGAACAGTAAAAGGCACTACTAGAAATAAGCTGTGATGTTTGAGCAAACCCTCGTGGACACTTGTCTGTATAAGTGACTTGTGACTTCCTGTATTGTCACTGTCATTTTCAAAGTGAAGCCCCCTTCCTCCATACCCTCTGGGACAATGACAGAGATGCAGGGATGGTACATAAGATTTGCCTCTTGGAGGTGGAATGAACGACACTGAGACATTAGGCTCTGGGAAATGGGTGCGACTCTCCATACCAGAAAATGTTTTAACTTGTATGTAGAAGGCTATAGACTCCCTAACCTTGACCCTGCTGAGGTGCAACCCCATCACTGAGATAGCAGTCTAGATGAACACAATCCACAGAATTAAAAGAAAGCTAAATTAAAAAGGAAGTGAGAGTTGTAATGTTGTTTACTGGAAAGTTTACATTTCTGGAGGCCTCTCTGTCTGCATGTGTGCAGCACTTTGTGCAGTAAAGTAAAATCTTGTTGGAAGTGCAGCGTGGCAGGGAGCTGGAGCACATCACAGTAATTCCATTTCAAAATGCATGGAGGAAATGCTTTTGGGTTCCCGTTTTAGAGTCTGTACGCAGAGTAGGGGAAAAGGAGGAAGGGGAGAAAGTGCTCTATCAGGCAGCAACTTGGAAGCAAAGGGAATTAACTGGAAATTGTTGGCACAAAATGTAAATGTGGAGAGGGACAAATGATAGGAAAGGAGTGGGGGACAACTCAAGAAACTAGATCTTCCAGAGGTTTTGCTGAGTATGCTGAAGAATCTCTGATCTATAAAGATGTTTTTTCTCCCAGCATCTCCTAACATTTCACTGTGGGTTTTTTCTTCCCCTCCCTCATCCTCCTTTATTCTGCCTTCATATAGAATGACTTTTTTGTGCTTGCAGATCTTATATGGTAGAACTTCTTCATGGTAGGTATCTACAGTGATTTACTGGTAGACAAAATGTGGTGGAAAAATCCACCTTCTGCCTTTAGCAGTCCTGTGGATGAATTTTAGTATATGTGTTCCTCAAATATTTTCAAAATTAAATGATGTCTTTGGAGAAAGTTTTTGGATAATAGCTATTCTGTGTAGACCTTCATCCTCTTGACATCACACCGGTGGTGATGGCTAATGCTCTAGAGAACAGGTTGTATCTAAATTCTCTCTGGGTATAGATGAGGGCTATGTGCATGATCATCATAGCTCTCATATAAGGAAAATAAGTTGTTTTTTCCCAGACACTGTAATAACAACACTCTTTTGTTACCAAATACAGTAGTGATGCTTCCAGATGAAGAAGCAATTAGGTAAAGGAACATGCTAGGAACATTTTTTTCATTAAGGAAAAAAAAAACAACACCCACCAAATCTAGAGTTTAGCATCTCAGTTAAGTCTCAGTGAAAGGACAGAAGAGGAGAAAGATAGAAGATATGCTACGGAGCTCTTGAAGCACTCCACAGCTATCTTCTTCCAAGAATTAATTTATAAAAGCACACAAAAAAATTCTAAAAGTATGTCTGTTACAACTGAGAATAGCAGTTTAACTATCATAACTATTTACATGGAGGACAGAGGAAAATACTATCAGAAATGGGGCCATCAGTCAAACTTTTCCCTGAATAGGAGTCTCACAGATAGCTCCCTGGAGCATCCTCCAGTGCACAAACTCTCTGCTATGTAATAGCATTTGTTATGGCTGGCAGTTTTTCAAGGCTGGGTATATTAAACTAGATTCCTATGTCTATTTATATGCCAACATATTGAAACAGCCTGTTTTCTTACACCCCCCGCACCCCCCTTCTCTAGAGCTGGTGAATAACAGAAGTTTGTGGGTGCCTGTTTCTAAATCAAATTATTTTTACTGAGAAACTAAAACATAGAATAAGACTTTAATGTCAGTATGAGCTAGAACTTCAGGATGATGTTGTGACAGGGGAGAAAAAGGCTGGAAAATTCAGAGAGCCAGTAAGTAACCAGAGAACAATTTAGTGTGCTTAACAATGGAAAGCACTTATCAGGGGAGAAGGAGTAAAGGCAAAAATTCCTTGTCTCATCCAATTTTCAGTTTAAGCCAAAGAACACACCTGTATGTAGTCTAGCAATTTTTCAGGACAGATAAAGGAAACAAAATGCCTAGACTAGTAGGCAGACTTGAGGCAGGTGATACTATGCAATGAACTGAGCAAGCCCTTCTTGGCCAGCAGTAAGTCACTTAGTGCAGGGCAGGGACTGGAGGTGCTGCCTCATCAAGAGGCAACTGCCATGTTACTGGAGCTGAACATCTTTTAAATGTGAACAGTTCCTCGCTTTTCTACTTTTCCACAGAGTGACTTGTATGACTTTTGCCTACATTTCTCAAGTGGTGTTTTTACAGGCGTGGTGGTGTGCTTGGATTTGCTTCTAGCTGTGCTCTGCAGTACCATGCAGTGTCTTCTGGGTCTCCCAAATCCCAGGCCATGGTGAAGATAGTGCTCTGCTCCATTGGCCCTGTTGCTTTCAGCACTGAATGCTTCATGCTCAAGGTCCAAGGTATGGTCAAGCTGTACAACCACTTCTCTCTGAACGTGAACTGACCTGCTTGACTGAAGCTTCAGGAATATACTTGTTTTGAAGATGCCTTTGTGGGCTTTCCAGAGACTTTACATACAGATGTTCTCCAAAACGATGAAGAAACAGCTCTCTGAAGGTCCAGCCTGTATAAAACTGTCTGATATGCAAAATGCTGAAGCTTGAAATAAGGCTGAAGTGAGTTTGAGTTTTGTAGGATTATAATGAACAAGGTCTGGCCTGGTAGAATAAGAACGTTACATTTTTTCTAATTGGTTTGACCTCTAATTGAACAAGTTGGTTTTTTTTCCAGATGAACTTTTAAAAGGAGTATTTAAAGGTTTTGCTCTTCACATTGTCTCTCAACTGTGATTCATGCTTTTCCATGAGGGTCACACAGGAATTGTTCTAGTCGCTGGTGAAAGTCCTTTTACAACTTAATGTTAAAGCTGAATTTAATGCTCTTATTCTTTCCAAGAGAAAAATCTGTCAATGCTCCAAAAATTCCCAAGGAGATGAGCTCAGAGTTGTCACAAGGCATGGATGTCATTCTTACAGTTTGGGAAGGAATGATGCAGTTGCTAAGATATCCCATGAGATGCACAAATGCCAGGTGAGCATCCAGGTTCCTCTGGCTTTTGTGATTTCCATATGAAACTCTGCAAACATCTGTGATTTACATTTTAATGAACCCATGGGTGCTTCAGTGCATGTTAGAAAACTGGGCAGGTTCCTCAAAGAGAATTGGGAAAGCTGGTGGGTGCCAGTATCTTGTTCCATAAAGCACGTCAGAGGCCTGAACGTGGCATAGCTGAGGGGCTAAAAATTGTGATGCTAAACTATGTCACTAAAAATCTTTTGGCACTTTCATCCATTTTCTTTTTCTTTCTCCCTTATCGTGCTTAGTTAAGGCAAGAGATAACTTTCCATTCAGGTGGTGATACCACAGACTTCTAAAGTGTTTGAAAGGTTAACTTCAGAAGTAATGAATCGTATGACCAAAATAGATTTGGACCAGTATCCCACCTTAGATTTTTTTTTTTTTTTGCTTTTATCTTTTTAATGGGCATTACAATCCCTTTTGACTTTGCTCACATTTTGATCACTATCCCTAGGAAATCAGAGCCAATTGTTAAATATGCCAGCATTGTGACTTTGTTCTTTGCTTTGTGCTGCAGCTGCCACAAGGGCATTGTAGCCCCATTAAAATCCATTATCTGCCTTGAAGTCCTGGACTTTCTAGGCTGAAAGAAATCTGTCTAATTGTCATGGCCAACTGATGGTGTGTGAAGGATTTGGACTAACGTAAGAGTTACTCGGGGAAAGAGAGCTCATCTTAATTCTGGGGTGAGAGAAATGGAAGAGCTTAAGCAAGTTTCTTGTGCTGACAGACGAGGGATTTTTGCATGGCACATTTCCATGCTCGAGGAGGGATTTCTGATACTTGGAGTTACTTCAGCTAGCCCAGTATCTTTCCCTTCCTATAAGTACTTTTGCAATCAAACATGTTGACTATAAGGTCCTAATCATGGCATGGCTATGCCTTGGAACTGTGTGAGTCTGTGGAGGATGCTCCCTCCCAGACTTTAACTAGAAGCATGACCGGTTGCTGTGTGTGTCCGAAGCTATGTGCCAAAGACAAGCCAGCAGGGCAAAGAGACGGGGCCAAGGGGAGAGAAGCTTTTCCTACAGCCCTGCTAAGTGAGGGAAGGTACCTATCTGACTAAGGAGCCATTGGCTTGATTATGTAGGACAGGAAAAGTTATGTCAGGAAAGTGAAGCTGTGCAAGTACCTTCTGTACATGGAAGAAAAAGCATAGACTGGAAATTTGAACTGTTAAAGCACTTACGGATACCAGGTTCTTCAGTGGCAGCTCTCAGTTATGTGACACACTCCAAGTGGCTTATTCCTCAGAGGATATGGATGTCCTGCAGCCCTGTGAGCATTGCAGTGTCTTGCACAAAAGAGCGTGAGGTGGGGGTTGCCTGTCAGAGCAGGGATTTCTTCTGACCAGACCAGTCCAGGCAGTGGGCATTTCCCACTAGCAATTTGTAGTGGTTACAGTGAGTGTCTTTAACTATTTGTCTGTTTGAAGGCGGTCAGCATTCTGGTTACAAGTATAGTAAGTTATCTTCTGGCCATGTTTGTAGCCTAATGCATGAACTCAAAGCTGAATGGCATCAGGATTTTGTGTTAAGAAGCTTTTAGAACAGGAAATTTTTTCTGACACTGCGTTTTGGAAGACTAGATCTTGCAGACCCCGGGAGAGAAAGGCTCGTATTCCATTCTCATCTGTTTTGCAGGCAACTTCATTGGTGACATTTTCACCTATCCCATAAAATCTTGAGGTTCAATAGTGACAGTGACTTTCCCTTCCAGGGCTTTGACAGCCATAAAAGGCTTTCTCTCAACTTACTCTACTCAGGAAACATCATCTGGTAAGTCTATTATGATTTTTGGGTGAGGGTGGAGAAGTAAAATACAAAGTATGGCTGTTATATAAATAATTTTTAAAAAAAAAATCTATCTGTTCTGAAGAGAAGTGGTGGTTAATAGTAACAAATCTATTAGAGATCTTGAATGTTGATTGAATAAGTAGTGATCTAATTACTGTGCTCATTTCCCACTATAAACCTGTAAAAAAATCAATGCTATCTTAGCTGTTGCCTTCTATCTGCCCCTTTCCATTCTGCTCTACAAAACCAGAATCCCCTGCCCCATGGTTGCTCTGTTATGCCTTCTATAATCTCTCTTCTGCTTCTCCACCCAGCAGGCAATAATGCTGTTCGGTGCTGCTGTTACCACTGCTTACCTCTCCAGACTTCACCTCTGCCACATGCCCAGGGACCTACACAGTTAACTGGGCTCTAAGCTGAAAGACCAAAGGAAACCTCCCTCACTTTCTTGTTTCCCCAGCAGAGGCAGAGCTGGTGACAGGAGTGGACAGTTTTCTCTCGGAAGAGCACTGCCCTGGCACCATTAAGCAAATTAGTGCTTTGATCCCTCAGATCAGAGAAACTTGGAGCTGGAAAGATGTGTCCAGTCTGACTGTTCTGTTTTGTGGAAGAAACTGTTTTACCTTTCTAGCAACTTGGGCCACATCTAATCTTTGCCCATGTCCCTTTCTTCTGTCCTCCCTGTACTTCTCATTGCTGCGTGAACAGCACATCTGCTTGGCCAAGTGTGTTTGGCTTCAGAAGTCAATCCCAGAAATTAAATTTCTCATTAAAATGCATCAGCCTTACAGCAGCCTCAGCAGAGATCTGGTTGCTTTTCCATGTGCACATGAATAATTTCAAGATGAACTTCAAACCCTAGCTCTGAAAAGGAGGAGGTGCCTTTTCCATTCACCTGCAGCCTGACTAAAAACTCCTCTTGGCTCAGGCTCCCCTCCTCAGAACAGTTCATAGTGTCTCTGTATTTGTGTACCTCAGGTAAGACAGCACTTTTCTTTCAGGTCAGGAACCTGGAAGCATGAAGGCTGCTGACAAAGGTAAGACTGGTTTTAACTTTCCATAAAGCTGGTGAGAGAGAAGTAGTAAAAAGCCTATTAAAAAAAATTCCTCTCTCCTTTTTATGCACATTCTGTATTTGTGGCTCTGTCATGGGTAAGTGTGAACACTTGGGTATAAAATGGTCACCAGAAACATTAGCCATGTCAGTAATAAATGTACTTTCTTAATTCATTACAACCCTATTTTAATACATTGACTTTCAATTCCTGCTGCCAGGACTGCTATGTGTGCTTGGAGAAATGCATGAATACCTGAAGAAAAAAATACCCAAAGAACAAAATAAAACCTCACCAGAAAAGCCTGAAACCTTAGCTAATTTCAAAAACCTCAGATATGTTGGATCCAAGACACTTGAATCTGTCTCTGCACTTTGTATGAAGGCTTGAACTTTAGCCAGGTTGACCAGCCTGTTCCCAGCTGTTCAGTCAGAGGGATCCTCAAGGTGGAAGTTTAAAAGCCTCATGAAGCTTCTATGACTTTCATGTTTTCAGCAAGCTCAGTCTCCTTTCCCTGATCACCCCAAAAAGTAGGCTGTCAGCCCCCGCCTCCTTTCACCCCAGTAAGCAGGGTGTGCTGGTAGGCAGTTTGATTTATGGAATTCCTGAAAATAATGCAGACCATTCCACAAAATCATGCAATAAAATGTTAACATCCCTACAACATGGCATTCTGCATTTTAATCAGCTTTGTGGCAACTATAAATGGAAGGCAAAAGCATCATGGAATCATAGAATGGTTGGGATTGGAAGGACTCTGAAAATGATGTAGTTCCAAACCCCCTGCCAAGGGCAGGGACACCTTCTGCTAGACCAGGTTGCTCAAAGCCCCATCCAACCTGGCCTCGAACATAACAAATTTATTTGGTCAGAAAAATCATGTAGCATGTTCTCTGTGCTAAAGCTTGCTGATCCTGCATTTCAAAACTGATGAATCTGTCGGATTCTGCTCCTGTAGAGTTGCACAAGCAAGCAACACAAAGTGAGCTGGAAGGCAGCAGCCAGTGTTAAGTGAGACTCTGGGTCTTACCCTGCAAAGGCCACTTTGTTGGTTTTGGCTGGGACAGAGTTAAGTTTCTTGAAAGTAGCTGGTGTGGGGCTGTGTTTTGGATTTGTGCTGAAAAGGGTGTTGGGTAAATAGAGATGTTTTTATTACTGCTGAGCAGTGCTTACCCAGAGCCTAGGCCTTTTCTGCTTCTCCTACTGCCCTGCCAGTAAGGAAGCTGGGGGTGCACAAGGAGCTGTGAGGGGACACAGCCAGGACAGCTGGCCAAAGGGATATCCCATACCATATGGCATCATGCTCAAC
Source organism: Margarornis squamiger (assembly GCA_035222235.1). Classification (NCBI taxonomy): domain Eukaryota; kingdom Metazoa; phylum Chordata; class Aves; order Passeriformes; family Furnariidae; genus Margarornis; species Margarornis squamiger. The sequence goes on from JAWWTY010000037.1 coordinate 62,173,094, forward strand.
ATATAAATCTGGTGGAAGAAGCAGCAAGGGGAGGGAATGTTTGGAGTGATGGTGTTTGTCTTCCCCAGCAACTGTTACCCATGATGGAGCCCTGCTTTCCCAGGGATGGCTGAACATCTGCCTGCCAATGGGAAGCCGTGGATGAATTCCTTGTTTTGCTTTGCCTGTATGCATGGCATTTGCTTTATCTATTAATCCGACTTAATCTCAACCCACACTTTTACTCTTCCAGTTCTCTCCCTGATCCTGCTGATGGGGAAGTGAGCTAGAGGCTGCATGGGGCTTAGTTGCCAGCTGGGGTTAAACCATGACAGCCACAAAGCAGTGCTGTTGCTATCAAAATGTTTATTTCCTGAATGTGCTTTCCCTTAAGCTACTGTCTGAGATCATTTCAAGATACTCTTCCATGCTCTAATGTATTCAGAACTGCACAAGTTAATTCAGTGCTCACCCCAGGCACTCCACACTAGGTGGTAGTCCCTGTATTTCTGCAGTTCACACTGCCACTGAACCAAGTACAGAAGCATCCCTGAGGAATGACTGATTATTTAAACTGGCTTCTGGATTGGCTTGCTTTTGTTTAAAACAGATGCTTATTGGGAGGAACGATTGGTCTCAGCATGTAACTGACCTCTGATTAATTAATAACCACTGTCTGGAACCCGACACTATAAACGGGAAGCAGAAAAACAAACAGTTTAAGCCATCTGTGCTAACTTTTGCTTGAGAGCTTGGCTGCTTTTACTAGAGGCTTGTGCCTTTTCCTACAGAAAGGATAGAGAGAGTACATTAGAAAAAGGTTAGTTCCCATGGCATGATCCACCAAGAGAGGGGAAACAGGGGGATGTGTGGTATCTCAGCCCTCAAAATTCTCAGTAGGTTTCTCTGAACCAGTTCTACCAATGACAAGCTTTTAATGGATTAATTTTCTCTTTCCTCCTAGATTAGTCATCAATTTTACTAGTTTTTGAGGAAAGTAAATACTCTTCACTTCCAGTTTTGTTCTTTTCCTTTCTTGTGTTAACATCTCTTGTCATCAGTGGATGACTCGGTGGTAGGATATGGGTTGTTTATGTGCTGTTTAATTTGCTGTTACTGGAGATGGCTGGGAACACTCTAGCAAACTAATTTTGGAAAATGACTACTTACTGTAGTGGAAACAAGAAATACTGTTTTGACTAAAAAAAGTCAAGAAATTATTCCTACCTGCAGAATGTGGTTTCCTGAAAAATCTGTGGAAAGCTGCTTACCCAGGACATGTTGCCAGCCTGTACACACCTTGCTAGCTTCCAGACAGGGACATTTCTACTGCCATCCTTTCAGTCCTGGAAAATAGAGATGTGCTTGTTGTTTCCTACATGTCTACATACATCCAGAGCTGCCCTCCAGCAGCTTAAACCTTCCTGTGTAGCGTTCTGTGCTGCTAACAGTGGTGGCAATAGAGATGGAGGGTGGACTTTGATGTGTACCTGGTAATTAATGTACGCATGCAGTCCTGGGAGAGTTTGTCCTCTCTCCCCCAAAGGTTCTCTGTCAGCACAGCACAGAAAACACTGAGGCCTCAACTTGGAAGCCCAAAAGTGTCTCTGTGATAAAAGGTTTTATGTGTTGCAGCATGAGTGTTTTTTGGCAGCAGATGTTACAAGTGAACTGTGGATTCTTCCTGTTCCCTGAATTATGGGTGTTTTTAGACTGAAAAAAATGATCTGCTTTCTTTCTTCTTTGCCCAGTGCTCAGACAGTTCTGGTGAAGCAAATATTTGTTGCCAAATGTGAATGACATCAACTCTCTGTTTGTGAAAGCCATGTGTACACACTGTGGTTGTGGTGGGTTTCCTCTCAGAAGTGACCCGGCACTCCTGGAGCTGCAGAAACCCATTGAGCCAGATATCTCTTGTAGAGATATTCAGTTAGCTGTGCCAGGGTTAATGATTATGAGTCTCAGACATGGGGCACAGTGTTTAGTATGTGTGTGGAGAGCACGGTGGGACAGCATCTGTGTATCTTGCACAGTGAGGGATGCCATAAGAGAAATGAACGGAAAGCCTTCAGGCAGGCTTCCTTCCTCTTATCTGGTTAAAGTACAGTATGAGGGCTAGGAATGTGACTCTAAGGTATAAAGTGTAGGCTAGACATGATCTAGAGAATAGAAAAGATCACCTATTCTGTCTTCCCAACCTGTCACAGCCGTACTTACGACAATTAAAGTTAATGAGCCAAAAATAAGGAGGCATATCCCAAGGGAGGTGTTCTTATTTTTTTTTCCTCCATGAAGACTGGTATGCACAGCACTAACATAATATGCACCTCTGTGCTGGCAGCAAAGTAATGTTTGAGATAGCAGGAGCTGAAATTTAAAAGAAAGCTTTTATGTTGCTTGTACCCTTTGTCTAACCCCCCAGAATATTCTTGTTAGAGGAATATTTTGCTGCAGTATATAACTTAGATTGTTATACAAAAAAGCGCAAAGCTTGGACAGAACTGAGAGAAGTTGCTCCTTCCAGTTTGTTGTGTACAGCTTGGGGCAGTACTTGGGGGAAGGAAAGGAGAAAAACTGAACACAAATGTTAAGCATTAGGGAAATGAGAGCTAAACAGAGCCAGTGCAAAAGCACAGAGCATGTGAATAAGGAGGCTATATAGCACATAGATCTCAGCATGTCCTGTTAATAGTATCCACAAAGAAAATGTCACAGCTCTTCAAAGAGCAGTCTTTCTACATGCACTGAGGATGGGAGGCACTGAAGGAGTGAAGTCCTGGGTCAAACTGGCCTGAGGAAAGTGTCTTCCTTCAAGTCCCTGGATCCATGGAGTCTCTTTGGAGGCCATCCTCTCTCATCTTCTTAGAAACAGCCTTCAAAATATGTTCAGTTTGACTGTGCTGTGGCCTCAAACAGTGATATTAGGAGAAAGCCTGATCTGACTCATTAAAACAGTGCTCTTGGGCATCCAGTGAGTACAGCAAGGGAACATATATATTATTAAAGCTATGTCTCATCTCTTCTGCAGTCTTGTTGTGGGATATTTGGGAGGAGGGGGAGATGAGGCGGTGAGTTAAAAAGCAGGAAAAACAGGAGGCTGACAGAAGTAAGAGCAGGAAAGATGTACCTGGTGTTGATGGGAGTTTGCTGTCCAACACAGACAGTTCTATGGCAATAATCTGCTGGCACACAATGGGGAGGAAACAAACACTGCTGCAAGATGCTCAACAGCAGGGTGGAGAGAGACAGGAGCCAGCAGTAAGTACAGTTACTCTGACATGAAAGAGCACCCATGACCCAGTGAGGACAGTGACAGCTCAGACTAGGAGCAGTGCCAAGAGAGACTTCCCCTGCTCCCTGAACATTGCCTGCAGTGTGAGAAACATTTTCCAACGAGAAGTCAGGCTGTCTCTTCTGTTGGAAAGCTGGGAAACTTTGGGAAAGGCAAAGCTGAGGTGGAAGCTGAGCTATGGGAGATGAAATCACTCTCATGGTGTCTCAGTGCCCAGGGTCTCTGGCCCGTGTCACCCCTGCTACTTGGCACCATGGTCAGATACCTCCTGTCTCCTTGGGACATCTCAGTGACTGGGAGGAGAAACTGCTTCCCCATCTGCAAATTGAAGAGAGCTGTACCACCCCTTCATTCAGAACAGCCACTGACCCTCTGCCAGGAGCTGTGGGATACACGTGCCTGAGGGCAGCTGGAACAGAGCTGGTCTGTGTCCTGTCTGACCAGCCCCTGTGCCAAGTCTAGCACAGACAGCAGCAAGGAAGCACCCTACTACCTGGCTGGAGGTAACCTGAGACAGCTGGTGGGGTGATGACAGACTTGAGGATGCTGCCACATGGTTTGTGGGAGCAATTTTTTGCACAGTGTGTAACTGAGAGTGTGGGAATGCTGTGCTGCAGACAACCAGGACAGAGAGCCATGCCCCTCCCTGGCTTGCTGGACATGGAACCTTTTGGCACTGCTGACAGGTGATAACCCCTTGCATTCTCCTTCTCCCTCCTTCCCCTTTTCCTTCTTTCAGGGAGACTCTGGGTGGCCACAGATCTGTTTGTTTGACAGGCATGACAGGCTGGTCAGTACTGCAATCTGGGGCAGTGACAAATGCCACCAGGGCCCCTGAGAGTTTGCACCAGGGCTTCTGCCTCCAAACACCGGGTTTCACCAGTCACAAACCAAACCATTTGATTAACTGGAACAGCAGCTTTCAGGCTTTTGTGCATTTTTCCTCTATAAAGAAGTTGTCATGTGTATAGGTTTGTGAGTTGGGTCACTTCCCTCCAAACCCTTCCTCTTTACTGCAGTAAACCTTGTGGTGCTGTAGCACGGATAGCAATTCCTGAAAGGTGCCTAGCAAATATTATCCTTCAGTGTCTGGGTGCATGGTTAGTGTCGAGTCTTTGCACAGCTGGTATTCATCTGTCAAAACAGAATTGGTATCCCTGTTCCTCTTGGATAACCTGATTTACCAGAGGGAAGCAGCTGCTGCAGCAACATGGGTAGCTAAGATGGACTGTTTTGGCTTCAGTGTTACTTTGCTGGAAAGGAAGTGATCTGGAACTTGGTGTGATGGCTCATCTGTTGCAAATATGCCTTCAGGTTTCGGAGAGATTTATCTATGCCAAGCTTTTAGTCTTATCTCTCTTGTTAGGAAAGCCATACTGACATGATTTCATTTGCTAGAAGGTTGTTTTTTCTTTTAAATATACGTTCTTAGGGGAGGGAAAGGTAGTGTCTGACTTACCTAAAGTTTCCTGTGAGCTGGTAGCTGAAAACTAGACTTGGAGGTGAAATGTGTTTGTGAAGAAGGATTTTAATGCTCAGCCCTATGACATGTATCAATAAATTACAAGCCAGAAAACCTCTGCCTGAATCCATCTTCTCTGGTTCCAGCACTACTGTGCACTACATACCCATCCATTCTTTAAACAGAAGATAGCAAGCTCTTGTCCATCTCTGTGCTGTATATCACGGTCCACTTAAACATGGACTATAAACATAGGAGGTTTTGTGATGAAGCAACATGATGTCCTGTAACCAAATGAATGTGACAACCATCTGCTGCTAAAGGGCTGAAGAACCTTATACCAGGTCATTCAGGTACAATAGTTAAAAGTTCATGTGTGTAACTTTTGATTTATTAGGCTTGCAAAATGCCAGTGTCTCTATTGCTCAAAAGAAACCTTTCTTTCTCCTATCCCTATCCCCATCCCATGCTACTTTTGGAAACAAAACCTCATATTCTAGCACAATTCAGAAAACATCAGTCAATCTGTACAAAAATAATAGTTTCCCTGAACTAGCAGAGCTGTAAATTGCAGTATTTTGTCAGGCTGCTGTTGCTGATGACTGACTTGTGTTATAACTAACTTTAAAAAACTGCTCTGCCATCATGACAGCAAATGTGTTGTGGTTTTGGCTTAAAGATGTGATTTCCCCAATGTGTCTTCAGCTGTGCAAATAGAGCAGTTTAGGGCTTGTAATCTGGTGCTGTATCACAGAGCAGGGAGGCTTCCTATTGTGAAAATGTGTGTGGTATTAGGGGAATAACATACTGCCTGAAACCTTCAAAGATGTGGGGGCAAGATGGGTCACCATGCCTGCTCCTGGTGGCAGGGAGATACGCAGAAGGAAACCTGTTCCCAGGGTTCCTGATGTGCCAGTCACCACTTACATCTGGAAAGAGGATGTGCTTCCCAGTGAAGTGACAGCCTCATCCTGGGAATGGTCCTGTCCATGCCTTGGGAGATTGAGTTGCAGGGTGAAACCAGGCTCTGGGACATGTTTGTGGCGGCAACAGAACCCCCTAGCCTGCCACATGGGACTTTATACACCTTAAATTTCACTGGGAGAAGGGTCTTAGGAAAGCTTTTGGCAAAGCTGAAGGACAGAAATTAATAGTCCTCTGAATATTGTTTCATTTCTGACCTAGGAATGACCAGCCAGGTGCTAAGGGGTGTAACTACTGACCTGCTAAGGGAAGTGTCACCATGTAAAATAATTTGAACTTCCAGTGCAGAGGTAAAATTTAAGTGAGTATGTAGGGTACCTGCTCTTTATGTTGTCCCACAAGGTCTGCTGCATGGTCTCCTTTTGGATCATCTGTTTATTGCAGAGGCATTTGGTAAGAGAAGATACACAGTCCAGAGGGAGGTGCAGCACTTTGTACAGAGTTGTCCCTCTCCAGCTTTTCACAAGCAAGTCTAGCTCCTATATTATAAATCTACCTCTCAAGGAAAGGGAACAGCAGAACCAAGAATAATTTGCATCTTTTTAAGGAAGAGGCACTGCAATACTGAAGGAAGCATAGAAGTTGGGGGAAAGGAGAGTTGCATAGTTAAAGAATGACAAGTAATTCCCATAAGTGTGGACTCTAATGAGCTCTTTTCTCTAGTTCTAGACTTGTTTGAAGCAAGGGTGAATCATAAATTAATCTTCACAGAATTGTGGGGGCTTTTCTGCAGACTAGCTATTCACTGCAGAACAGCAGCTTTTCCACACTGCAAATGTTATTCCTGATTCATCCCTTCAGAAATATCTCATGCACAAATCCCACAACACTGATGTTTTTCTGCTTAAAGAGGGCACAGTAAGTGTTTACTGCACCAGTTTTAATCTTCTATGTCATTTGACTATAGTGTCAACACAGGAATTCAAAATCAGAAGGTTCTCCTGTCCACCAGCCCAAACTGCAGTTCAAGCTAACCTGGCTTTCTGGTTCCATGGGATCTGGGGGTTGTATATTAAAGTGTGGAGAGAGAAGGAGGGCTTCTGCCTGGCATTAGCTGGATGTGCTTAAATGCTGCGTGTGAGCTTTTTATGGCACAAGGAATGGGACCACGAAATCCCAAACAGAGTTCTCATTACAATTTCTCAAGTAGCCAGGAATGTAGCACATCCTGATGCTCCTGTAAATGGCCTTCTCTTTGCAGTCACTGCACGAAGTTGATTGTCCTATCCAAGAGGGATGTTCTACTTAATTGCAATGGAGATGTTCTCCTGATTCATTGCTCTCACTTTGTGGATCATTTTCTCTTTGCTTAAAAGTAGCTTAACAAGAAACTACAAGCTGCTGGTTTTATAAGCAGAGGTTTTTAAAATTTTAGCAAGTGCTGGATTAAGATGAGTGGCGTGAAATTTTGATTACTTTTTTTCCCAAAATAGCTTGTGCTTAATGTTGGGGCTCAGATATCTTCCTTTTCATGCTCTAAGTAGCCTGTCACATTTGTATATGGACTGAGAGGCCTCCAAGAAGAAACTGTAACATTTGACATAACTAAACCATTACAGACTCAAAAGCAGATCCATATATCCTTGAAATGAAATAGCTTGAACTGGCTGGAAGCTGTATTTTAGCATCTACGTTTCCTTGCAAGAGCCGGTTCTTTGTATGTATGTTTTCTTTGGATGCAGAATGAACGCACTCACATACTAATAAGGATCAGTTGCTATTCTCTTCTCAAGACACATACAGGATTTGATCTATGCTTGCTGTATTCTCTGCTCTCCCTCAGTTTAGTGGCACTGTTTATGTAATTGCTGCTTTTCTGATCAAAGTGCAAGCTGAAGGTTTGACACAAGGCAGCCAAGGCTTTTTAATTGCCTTTAGCTCAACTGTAGCTGTGGCACATCTCTTTGAATGCAGCTGACTTGTGAGAAAGTCTGGGAGAGAAACTATGCACTTTTTATTTATGCTTTTTCTCAGGGAAAATTGGTCTGTGAATTTTTATCACCTAATTGTTTCTCTGACACCTTTTAAAACTGTTCAGCTCCTCACCCAGAGACTATTTTATATGAGACTTGGGCCAGTAAACCATTTCTGTGATCTGGGAAGTGCTATGCTTCCTTCACAGAGCAATTCATTTTGAAATTAGCTGGGCCTGCCTGCTCAAGAGGAACTCACAGTTGCTTTGCTGCTAGGCCTGAATGGACCTATTAAATGCCATATTTCTGTAAAAAAAGCCAGCAAAAATCTATTGCTGACTAGCAGGTCCTGAAATTCATGCATATCGAGGGTAGCATAAATAGTTCCAGTGTGCGATTTTGGAAAGAATAGTGGTCTCTGGCTTAGTAAATACTAACTTCTATCCAGTCTGCTGAAAAAGGTGGTTATATAAGGTAGAAATCAGCTGGGTCTTCAGCAGAGCTGGGACGAACTGGCTTCTCTTCCATTCAAAATGCCTTTAAAAATTCACAGCATCTAGTGATATGGTTGTTAATTGACTCGCCCCATACTAAGCCATGTCCAGCCTTGTTGTGCTTCTCCCATGTGGTTTCAAAGTACACTCTGAAGCTTCAGGTCTTTTCTCTCCCTTGTCTAAGCCATCTTATAGAAATGCTATCACCCTATATCACCCCCATTAATGTACAAGGGAGGTCTGGTCCACGGCAGTTGAGATGCATCATTGCTGCTGCCTTTGACCAGCAAGGTGGAGTTGCGCCAAATTCCAGCCCTGTGAATTTGGGTGTGTGAAAATCAGTGTGTTATGGGTAGGTGTCTGCTCACTACAGCAAACTGTAATGGCAGGCTCGTAGCAAGTGATGTGCTGCTTTCCACTGTTTTGAGATTAAAGTTTCCAGCATGAACCCTGAATTGTATTTAACTTGCATGTAAGATTTAGTACTTAGAAGGGGACAGGAGATCTGGAACACTATAAGGTACAGTGAATAGAAGAGGCATAAGGAATGGGTGTCATAGGCAGAGGATGGGGACTCATATATAAATAGGTATGACAGCAGGAGCACACCATACTCTAAAATCATGACAGTCTCCATGTTGAGACTCACAAGAAAGAGAACAGGTTCCAGCAGGAGAGGGCACAGATGTTTTATTTGGGAGTGAGAGCTCTTCAGTCCTAGCAGTAAGTTGGAGAGTAAAACTAGGTCCTGGAGACAGTCAATGACAGGTTTCCCAGGTCCCAAACCACTGTTATATTTGACGCCTCTCTTCCCCCTGACCATGAACAGGAACCCTAGTTAATGGAAACTGCAGACAATGCTCAGAGTGGGTTTTGGATCTTTGTGATTCAGAGCTACCCAAAACTCTAATGTCAGCATTCAGCCCCAGTCCTTATGGAGAGCTACATTTATCTTGTCCTGTGTCGTGGGGACACATTCTGCCCGTGTAAATTTTCTTTGGATGCAGAATGAATGCACTCACACACTGACAAGGATTAGATGCTATGTGTTTCCCTGTTGTATATGAAGGTACCGCCAACAGACACTGTTTCCTGAGAAACTGGCAACGCTCACCAACTGGTGCTGGGGCCTTTTTTTAATTGTTTTTCTGTTGTTGGCATTGCATGGATTGGAAAAAGATCTTACTTTGTCGTGAGCACAGCATCGCTTGGAATATCTGGTAATGAAGCCAGCTGGGGAGTAGGCTATTCTCACTTTCTGATCAAGAATGAAAACACTTCAATGGGGGCAGTTTGAGTTGAATTCCTTGGTAATTGTCCCTCTCCAGAAGTTGCTCAGGAAATACAGTTCCTGTGAAAAGCCTCAGGAACCTCTTACTCTAACACTCCCTTCTCTAGCTCAGCTGGAATTCAGTATATTTTTCAACCCCAAAGTAAAAGCATGAAATTTAGCAAAAGTGTGTGCTGTATCCTGCTCCTCCCTTGTAACTCCCTGGGAGATCTGCTGATAGGTGACCTGGTTGTATATATCCACAAGGTCCAGTACCAGTTAGGAGTCTGGGGGCTGCTGGGAGCCTTGTCCAGCTATGGGAGCCTTTCAGAGTGCCGAAGCAGAAGGGAGAATGCACTCACCTGGCTTGCAAGGGGCAAAGCAGAGCCAATTTTTTAAAAGATACAACAGACCCAATTATAGCTCATATTTCTCAGAATAGAAAACCATGATTTAGTTGCTTGAGGGTTTTTCTTGTGCACCTCTGTTTTTATTAAGCTCATTTTTATTTTATTCCTGACCTGTGACAGCTGAAACAGTTTTCTTGAGAGAGAGAAGATGAGTGTGAGCACGCACATGGTGAGGAGCGGGGCAATAGCTACTGGACCAGCCTGTTGTGTGAAGGATGCTGCACAGTTTGAGTTCCACATGGGCCATTCTTGTCTTGTGGTCCCCACATGAGGCTTGGAGTCCAAGTACTCCCCACACAATTTTATTCCTCTCAGATGTTCCATTCTGTTTGACCAAAGGCAAGTGAGCTGCAGGTTCCCTTAAAGCTGAGATTTTTATTTCCCAAGAGTTACATGCAATAGTGAGAGGTTCTTTACAGGTGGTTGCCACATCGCCAAAGTACGTGGCAGCTACACACCTCACTGTGCCTGTACCCCTGGGGTACAGAGGGAAACCCTGGCAGTCCTTGCTGCCCTTTGCCTGCTCTTTGCTGCTCAGTTTCCAGCTGAAATCTGTGGCTTGATTCTAGGTGCTGCCGGGTGTTGGGAAAATCTGTGAGGCAAAGGAAGGAAAATCGTGGAGTCATAAAATGGTTTGGGTGGGAAGGGACCTTAAAGATCATCTTGTTCCTTCCCTTCTGCCATGGGCAGGGACACCTTCCACTAGACCAGGTTTCTCAAAGACCCATCCAACCTGGCCTTGAACACTTAAAGGGACTGGGCATCCCCAACTTCCCTGGGCAACCAGTTGCCACACCTCACCACCCTCACTGTAATTACATTTCTGTGGTTGGCAGGGTGGTGTGCTGAAAACTTAGACAGCTGCTTTTCCTCTTTAGGGCATCTTCACTTCCAAACGGTGCCAGGTGACAAACAAGTTTGTTCATTGTGATGATGTGTAGACCTCAGTCTTCTGGCTGGATTTGGGTAGTCACAGATGCTCAGCACATTGGGTCACAGTCCTTATTTTGAAGACGGATGCTTTTAAGTGTGCACTTAACTAAGAAATGCTTCAGCTCAGCTTTCTAATATTTATCTTTGGGCTTCCTGTAGAAATTTTCTCACTTTCCTCCTCTGCTGCCACCACGTGGACAAGTCTCAGTGTTCATTTAAGGTTTGTATTAATCTTTGAGAAGACTATCCTCCATCCTTGATTGTATTGCAGTTTTTCGCTGTACACAACATGTTTCTTCATTTGCCATGAAATCCAGCTGGAAGGAATCTGACACATTAAAATAATGAAACAAGGAGAGAGAATCTCCATCACGTTTTTCTCTCCCATTTTTCTACAGAAAGACTTCCAGAAGGTGTACATTTTTCACTCTCGAGAAAAGGTTATGTAGAGTAACTGAGTGTGCACAGCAAGTTACAAACATCAGACAGAAGTTTCACAGGCATCTCAATCAAAAGTCAGGCTCAAGCCTGAGCACAATTTTTCCAAAGGGCTGCTCATGAGGCAATTATATGCAGAAGACTCTGTGTCACTGAGGGCTGATTGACTGGCTTTTATGTGCCATACATTCAGCTCTGAAAATTGCACCTGGGACTCGACACCATTTATGCACTCCTGGAAATACTATATTGAGAGCAGAGCTCTATTAAAATTGCCAGCATGGAGTTCTTGAGAAGAAGAGGGACAAATGAAGATGCCTGGTGTGGCTCACACAGTTTAGTGGCAGAACAGCATGGAAACAGCAGTGCACCCTGGATCCTGTTCACCTGGGGGCTTGCTCAAGCCAGTGCCAAGTGGAGAACCATATTTGAAATTGAACACAGAGATGATCTGGGTTTAAATGGAACTATAACTTATTTTCCTATATTTCTTCATCAATAACTTTCATTATTAAATGAATAATTTATAATCTGCTGCTATAAAAAGCAACACAGATGAAACTCTATTAGAAGTCGTGGCATGCTGGGGCAAGTGCTGCAACCTTATCTTTTGTGAGGTTAACTTGTTTCACACATGAGCAAACCACTCATGAGGTATTCCTTTGCTTGGTGATTGGGCATCAGAAACGGAAACAGTACTCTTTCCCTGTGCAATGTTGAAAGCAATGAAAGGCTGGGGTGCGGGACTGAGCTGCCCTGTCCCCTTTCAGTCCAGGATGCAGTTCACGGGTCGTTGCTGAAAGTGAACATCTGAGAGTGCTTTCTCCTCATTTTCTATCAGAGAACACCCTTCTGAATGGCTGGAGCAGAGCCCTCTCCTCTGACCACTTTACAGCCTCGTTAAGGGGAAAAAAGTTTAAAGGAAACACAGACTTTAATGCATGAAATGCTGCTCTAGGTGTATGGCAAACTGTTGTTCAGAGTGGTAAGTCAGCTACCAGGACAGATTACAGCTGGGTTCAGTCCTTTATATTAGCCACACAGCAGGATGTTCAGTGTGGTTACAACATCTAAAAGAATAACTAAATCTCTTGTGGTTCTATCCATTACAATAGCTCTGTCAGAGAAAGTTTGGCCCCGGGGCTGTGAAGTTCTGGTGCCAATATGATGGAGAATTGTTATTCAGCCTCAGAGAATCAAGAACGACTTTCCATTCTCTCTCTCTTTTCTCCCTCTACTGGCCAACAGAGTAAGATCATAAAGCATTCAGAATTTTCCTTTGGTCTTCACAGACATCTAATCTAGAATTCAGCAAAACTTCCAGCTTTGGCTCATCCTGAAGGCAGAATTAAATGAGCCCACACAGGTGCATCAAAGACCTACATAGGGTTGCTGTATTGTTTTGGGGCTGCCTTTGATTTCAGTCCTGGGCTAACATCTGTCACGGGAATCTTCTAAAAATGCTGATGTCCATGACAGAAAACACCCTGAGAGAGAGCCTGGTGCATTTGGCTGCCTGGGTCCAGGCTGACCATTACCATCCCAGAACTGCAGAATGGCTGAGGGGTGAAGGCACCTCTGGAAGTCCCCAGTCCAACCCCTGCCCACAGCAAGGTCACCTCGAGTGGGTTGTAAAGGATTGTTTCGAGTGAGGTTTTGTATATCTCCAAGGATGGAGATTCCACAACTCTAGGCAGCCTATTCCAGTGTCTATCTGCTGCCATGGACAAAAAGTTTTGTCTTACATTTCATTGGAGCTTCCTATGTTTCAGTTTGTTCTCATTGCTTCTCATCCTTCCAGTGGGCAGCACTGAGAAGTGTCTAGCTCTGTCTTTACTCCTTCCTGTCAGGTGCTTCTACACATGGATAAGATCCCACTGAGTCTTCTCTTCTCCAACCAGTACCAGTGCACAGGGTTGCTCCTCCTCAGGTGCAGGACTTTGACTTTCCCTCTGTTGAGCTTCATGAGGTCCTGTCAGCCCATTTCTCTAGCCTGCTGAGGTCTCTCTGGCTAATGGCAAGACCTTCTGGCCTATCAACCACTCCTCCCAATACTGGACCATCTGGGGGTGCGCTTTGCCTTCTTGTCCAGGTGATTCATGAAGATGTTAAGAAGTATTGGTCCCACTATTAACCCATGGGGTCTACTGCTGTGGACTGGCCTCCAGCAGGAGGGTAAAAACAAAAGACACCTCTCTGAGAAGCCGTGTGTTGTCTCATGTGGTGCACAGATCTAGGACAAGAAAATGAGTTTGCTGCTGGTTTCTGTACATGCGCTGAGGTCCATTTATTGACCTGTACAATAGGAATGAAGGCTGCTGAGTGACAAACAGCCCCAGTGCTTCCTATTGGAGAAGAAAGTTTGGCCAAAGGATAATGCTTCTAACCTAGCTGGTGTGGGAGATCGTGATGAACCATTTCACTCTCTGTTTTCCTTAGTTCTTGAGATCTCACTATGCAAGACATTGACAACATTGCTTGGAAGCACAGCACAGCCTTTCCTAGATATTTCCAGCTCTGCAATCTGTATCATACCTGTTCCCTCGATAAAACAGCTTTTGGACTAGAAGAGCCAGTGTTCATGGGAACACAACCTGCACCATTCTATTCCACCGAGAAACTTTTGAGGATGGTAATGGAAAAACCTTGCAAATATCCAGTATTGGTGTTAAATGCTTTTGCACCCTGCAGTTTTAGATTTATCCTTCTACATTGCCTACTGGTTTATATTTTTTGAAAAGCAATCTCTGAGTATAAAATGAGATGATATAGCAACAAGCACTTTTTAAAGTCTGCTTCTGCTGAAAGAAAGCCTGTCCAGCTGCATTAAGAGAAATATGAGCCTCTTAAAGCTGCTCACCCCTCCGACAGAAGAAAGTTACATTCTGTTCTGCCTTAGACAATTTAGTAGCAGTCATTTCAGAAACAGCCTTCGGCATCTTTAAAGCAAACATGCTTTTGACAAGACTTCTAAAAAAAAAAAAGACGCCCATAAAAGGCATGAGTAATAAAAGATATTCTCTTAAAACAGCTGGTGAAATACTGGGAGATATACTGGACTAAAGTTAAATTTTGCTATCTTTTCGACTACTGACACCTCAAGGTATGGGGTTTTCTCTCTCTCCTGGTCTGTATGAGAGTTATTTGAAACAGACCTACTTTAGATTTAGTATACTTTTTTAGATTGACAGTGAGAAAGGCCATTTTTAACCATCTCTTTCACCCTCAGGAGAACTCTTCATCTTTCTTCCCAGCTTCTTCAGAGTTTTTTATCTATGGCAGACTAAATGTTTCACAGGTTTTCTTCTGAGAGTCTCAGAAGTATCCTGTGCATTGTGTCAAGATGCATTTCTGGTAAGACTTTTTGAAATCCTCCATCTTGCAGGTTCACCCTGCTACTGAAAGCAGTTTTGAAGATGTAACCTACAATACCTTTAGCAATGTTTTATGTGGTGATTCTAATACAGTGGTCTCTACCTCTCGTTCTCCCCAAACTGCAGTTTTCCAAAGGACAACAGCCCTACCTCCACAGATCACAGGAGATCCTGCATACGAGGGAGGGATATCCCATCCAGGCTACACAACTGTTTGGGATCATCATATTTTCCACCATCATAATACTTGTTGCTCTGAGGCATTTTTTAAATTTCTGCAGAGGTTTGTGGGAACACAGCTCAATCATCACCTTACCAAGATAAAAATTAAATATCTCAGTTGAGATCTGAAATTTTTGCAGCGAAGTGGTGCCAGTAGCGTGTTTACTCAGAGGAATATAATGTGGATAGTCATAAGCAGTGGTAACAAATTTGTTGGTCTTTTTTCACTGGCTAAGTATGTAACAGCAATGCAGAGAGCCCCTGAAACACCGGTATCCTGCAGTGCCTGTTGTGGCTTCAGAAAGTTGAATCCTTTGGAAATGTTCTGCAGAAAAAGGAATATAAAGGATTTTGAGATGCAGTGGTGTCTGTGGGATGACATGTGATGAAAAATGCCCAAAACTTTCAGGTTTGTTTCTCTCCACGAGCATCATCCATCAGGTGATGAGCTTAGAAGTTATGGACTGCCACGTTAAACACTCGAGCAGTAATCCCTGGAGGACTAAACAAAAGGCATGACTATTTCTTACTTGTATAGGAGAATTTGAAATACTGTGTTTTCCAGTTGTAGGGCTGGTGTGTTTCCACTGCTTACTTCCCAAGGGATCTAAGGGTGTAATGAATTTTACTGGAAGAGCAGATTTGGCATTTTGTTGGAATACCCAGGTGCAAAGTCTGGAATACTGAATTTTATTGGGAAGAGTAGTGGAAACCTCCCTGTTTCTGGAAAGCATTGTGTCTGAGTGTTGCAGCCATGGGAAATATCCTCCCATGTATGGAATTTAGGAAGTCATTCTAATCAGCTCAGCATTAACCATTGCCTTCTCCCCTTTCTGTTTATAGAGGTACAGCTCTTTCAGTCGAGCAAACTTGCTATATTGCATGAGTGATTTGTACTTCTTAGGGGTAAAAACTCTTTGCTCCCCCAGTCCCCATCCTGCTGTCCATCCACGCAGGAGGTGTGAGAGAGAGGTTGACATTGAAGACAGGCAAAAAAGTTGCTGAGCACCTCATCTGAAGACCTCAGACTTCTCCTCTTCCATTGTTCCCAGTTTTCCAGCATTGTTTATTGGTGGGGGTGTGGTGTGTGATATCAGTGAACAATAGTCCATAAATTTACTCAATGTTTCCTTTGGATTTATATGCTTTCAGGTGGTCCCTTTTGTTTAAGAACACCTCTTTTTCATAAAAAACAAAACAAACCAACCAAAACACCCAACTTCCCATAGTTTCCCAAGCCTTCTGGGAGTATGAGGTAGCTGCTCCCTCAAGGCTGCTGCATACACCTCTGTGAGAGCTGCAGTTAGCTCTGGTACATAAACACTGCTAACACATCCATGCAGCAAGAAGTATTGTGGGTTGTAAAATACCTCTGCATACTACCTTTTCAAGTGCTCTTAAATTGTTTTACAGCATTAGCTTTGACTTAGTTATTAGTAACAAAGCAGAGAATGAGGTGTTTGAGCATTCTGTCTGAAGGCTTGTTTACAATTCTTTTAATCCTAATGGCACCATAATTCTGAGACTTGCAAAAAAAAAAGGGGCCTGCCTAAGTAGTGGCAACTCAATCTTTCGTCTTTGAGTTTATATGAAGAGCTCAGCTTAGGGAGGCTTAGGGATAGTTGGACAGAGGTGCTACTACTTCTGTGATGGTCTGAGAACTGGCCAACAGAGCCAACCATTGTGGGCATCTGAGAGAGTATTTCTGTTCCTCTTCAAATTTATTTGGGGCATCTAGGGACAAAACTGTGAGAGCCCTGCCCCTGCCTGTCATTTTTCAAGACCTTACAGCTTCTTGCAAAAAACACACTTATTCTTCCAGCAGTATCAGCTTTGTAATGCATTTTCTTTAGCAGTGACACATTTAACCTTTCTCAGAACTGTTGCTGTTATAAATATATGGTGCTTTTTAGATATACAGAAAAATCACGCTATAAAACATGATTTATTAACCATGTGTGGAGGCCCAATATTCTACAATAGTATTTTATTCTCTAGTTATCCAGAACTCTTCTCATCTGGGCAAGAACAGCACACAGATGCATACGATACACTTGGGAGCAGGAGGGTCAACACTTGGCTCTCAGCAATTCAGAGGCCAAAAATCTGCTGGGCACAGGAACAGAAACTTATGCCCTCCCAAGAAGGCAAGAGCTGAGACCTTCTGAAGGTTGTTACTTTTGAAGTAGAAAAGAGTGCCAGCTGGATGGACTGTGGTAGGGGGATGTTAATGGGTACAGATGTGACCTGCAAACAGGGTGGGGCAGCTTGGTTGTGCACCAAACATGGTGTACACACCTGTAGGGCTGTGTGGTTTTGCTGGGAAACAGTGTGAACAGTGTTCTGGGTAAACACATGGACCTGGGCACTGGCATCCTGCCTGCATGGTCCACCAGACCATGCCCAAATGAGAATTTCTCAGAGAGAGGGAAAAGCATTCAATGCAGAGTGGGTTTAAATCTGATTTCCAATGGAAACAAAGCTTGTCCAAGCATGAAATATTTTTCTGCCTATGTTTGCTGTCATTTTACCAGATATGCCCTCATCACTTCCCAACTCATTTACCAATTTAAGCAGATTTGACTGGGGCAGAGTGGTGCAGAGGATATGAAGTCACAGCTGGGTTTGGTGGTTGGGTCACTGGATGACATAATTAGAGCCCTTGGGACAGATCCAAATGAGTGCCACAGCTGAGGGAAAGGCTTACATTTTGATACATTGGCTGTACAGCCCATCTTAAGTCACTCCCAGCAGATGTGGGTTTTAGCCCAGTAAGTAGGTAAGGAAAAGCAAGAATAGCAGGAAAGAGAAGGAAGCAAAGGATCCAGTGAGGGACCATTAGGAAGTATGACAAGTTTTGAAAGCACAGTGGCCCAAATGATTTTCCATTCAATTTAGAGTCTGATTATCAAGGCAGAATATGTCTCACCAATTTTGAGGTAAGGCTGCTATAGAGGACCACGTTTAAAGTGTTAGTAGAGCCAAGGAAACAGCATCAGCCACACTCTGCATCCACAGATCACTGCATTATCACAGCAATGACAGGCATGGGCAGGCTGTGGTCAGTCCATGCTGGCTGCTTCTAATCACCCTGTTATTCACATGCTGGGATTTGCTTTGTAATCTTCCCAGGGATGGAGGTTGGCTGACTGATCTGTCTGTCCCTGGATCATCCTTCCTGCCCATATTGGCAAGGAGTGTGATAATTTTTCCAGTCACCAGGAACTTCCCCAATCTCCAAGATATTTGACGGTGATGAAGTAGCCTCATCAAGATGCTGGACACCTCCCTCCTCATTCTGGGAAGCACATCTTTCTTTTATCCTCTTTTACTCATTTTCTGCCTCTATTTGTTTCCCTATGTAAAATACTCTTCTGGATTTTTTTCTCCTGCATCTCCACAATTTCCCTCTCTAATTTCCTTTATTTTTATTTTTTTAAATTATTGTTATTTTCAATTTTCCTTGTCCTTTCCTCAGGTGTAAGGACATCCAGTCATTTAAAAAAGAACTCCAACAGAGAAGTCAGAATTAAAGTTTTCATAAAGGATTTATCCTCACACTGGCCACTACCCTCAAACAGTTGTTCTTATTCTTAAATATGAAGCCTCTCCAAAGAACCATAACATAAGAAGATGCTTAAAGAAACAGGCACTCACCTAAGCACCACTAACCTGAGCTTATCTCCCCATATCATACTTCTTTTTTAATGAAAACCTGCTGGCTCCCTCATAACGTATTGTCTAAACAAGCACAGAACAGCTCCCTAGAGAGATTATCTCTCCAGTTTTATACACTCAAATTTATTACTGCATCATACATCTAAAAAAAATAGTTTTTCTTATGCTTTTCTCTTCTGCAAAGCACTCTTTCCACAGATTATTTTTGAACTTTCATTACAGAAATGAAAAAATCTATAAAACTTTGGTAGTAAAATGGAATGATCCTGATTTAGTAATGCTAAGGGGCGTATCCAAACTAAGTGGAATGTTATCTGCAAAGTCTACCCATGGTGTGAACACTTAAAGAGATCACATAAAGACAGAAGCAAGAACAAGTTGAGAGAAAGTAAGTGTTTAAAAGACTGGGGAAACGCCATCCCAGGGAGACATAGGCTGAGCCAGCTGGGTGCTCACACATTGCCCCTGGTTTGAATGGATGACTGCGTTTTTCTAAAGCTTGGCTGCTCTCAGGGTAAGTTTGGGGGATTCACACCCACCCACAGTATTTTTGTAGCATCATCCCCTGCCCCTACTAGTGCATGGCACGCAGAAGGTGTCTGTAACCCATGGCAGATGAATTTGTCTGATCACCAGCAGCATTTTACACCCTTATGCAGGCAGATGTGCACCAAAACCAATCACAAACATCTCTACTCTCCCACCTCTGGAATGCATTAATTATGCAAGCAGTCAGACAGTACCTCCTGCAAAACCCACCTGGTGTTCTTACCTTAGGACAAAGCATATTGCTGTGATAGGTGAGGAAAGGAGATGGGCACATCTTTCCTCACAGTCACAGTCGCTTAGGTGGAAAGTCAGCATTAAATCTTTCCTCACCTTTAAACCAGTTCATCTCTTCATTGTCTCCAGATGCAGACAGCTTTATGCCTAGCCAGAAAAAGAACTGGGGATATAAAGTATCTGCACTTTTAAACGTTATCCACCACTTCCCCTAATTTATTGCAGTAAATTGCTGATAGAGGAAAAGAACAGGATTTACCTATATACATATAAAGAATACTTCTGCTACCACTTTTTTCAAACCTCTGAAGATTTAGCTTTCTTCCCTCTCTCTCCCTCCATCCTTTATCTGAAATCTGCTTTATCTCTCCCTGCTTTAGTGTCTAGACTCTCTCTTCCATTTTTCATTACAACAGTATTGTTTTTGCTCACCTGCTGGTTATTTCTTTTAACTTCCCTACTGCAAAGAAGAAAGTGGCTTTCATTTGGAACTAACTCCAGCACTGAGACAGCCAGGAGCTCCCAATCATTAGGATCTACAAGCCAGGTTTTTAGGTTTTTCTCCCACTTCATCTAAAGACTTGCACCCTCAAAAAAACCACGGCTTTTATATGGGAATTTAACTCACTCAAATGTCATACTTCACCATGCCACACCACCGAGAGTCCCTAGGTAAATTAGAGACTGAATTAGTGCATGTCTATTACCTTGTACTGAGAGAGCCAGAAATACAAGAGGTAAAGAGTTGAGACAGATTATGTTTAGGAAGTGTCGCCTTGGGTACGAATAAGTCTTTAGTAGTGTTCCTATTGCTTTTTTTAGGGATAAATTAGACTTTTCTTGTTGATAAAACAATTTGCCTACTTTGTGGGACCGTCAGGCACCCACGACCCCTTCACTTATGGTGCCTCCGGAAGGATGAATGGATCCTGGCAGGGAATAAGAGAAGCCTCTTTGCAATGCAGTACTGGTTGTGTGTGCAGGAGGTACCTCCTGCAAAGGAGAATGCAGTGGTCCCTTCTCCTCCTTGGGAGAAGAAAGGATAATGATACTGAACTGCAGAACTCTTGTGAAGATATCACATATGGTCTTCTGTTGGGTGTTTTTCCTTACTGTCGTCTCTTGACCTGCTTTTCACCACCATCATGGTCTGTGAGCTGCCACAGCAGCCTTTGCTCAAGGAGACCTCAGTTCCAGTTCCTCAGACTCCCTCACTTCTGCAGCAGTGTGGGCATGCACCTTCCCCCAGGCTGACCCCTTTCCATGGCCTGTGTTTTGTTTTGCACATCTCTCCTGTGGCTCATCTTCATGTTGGGTGTTGCCATGAGAGGTGTCGGACTCCATGTCTTTGTACAAGACACATCCTGGGAGAGCACATGACTCCATGACATCACCACAGGGCATCAGGCAATAGAGCATGGCAGATTTGGGATTGCTCCATCCTTTCTGAGTAAATTCCTTCTCTATTCAGCAGCTCTCAGCATGTATGCGTTCATCCCTCCTCTTGCTCTGTTCTCCCATAGGCGTCATGTCCTCTCCTCCCTCCTGAGACTCGCTGGTTTTTGATGTGCTCCAGGTGATCTGTATCACTTTGGGGATGCAAGGGCAGTAGGGTGGGTCCTGCCCCCTGCAGTCACAGGGCAAAAGCACCTGTATACCTTTGCTGTACCAGAGCACAGAAGATAGTCAGCAAGCTGGTGGGACATGATGGTCAGTCAGGAGCTTAATTAAGGATGCACAGCAGGAAAGTGCCCAGAGAGATTGTGGATGCCCCATCCCTGGAAACGTTCAAGGCCAGGCTGGATGGGGCCCTGAGCAACCTGATCTAGTGAGTGGAATCCCTGCCTATAGCAGGGGTCTAGAACTAGTTCATCTTTAAGGTCCCTTCCAACCCAAACCATTGTATGATTCAATGAAGGACATTGTTCTTCCACTGCTTTCTTTCCGTGGAGGAAGTCTCAGCCACCACAAGGCTGGATGTAGCTCTTTTTCAGTGCAGTGCAAAGGCAGGGTAGGTATAAGTGTGTTTTGAGCATCACAAGATATTGCCATGCAGCAGTGCTTTGCATGGCAGTGCACATGTTAATGGGTACAGATCTGCTGTGAGCACTGGAACAGCACCTGGGGATGGGCTTACCGTGTTGGGTGTGAATGCAGAGTTAAGGTGTTTGTAACATAAAGCTGTGCTCCAGAGTTCTTTGGGACCCTTGTGCAGACATAGCAGTCATGATCTAAGTTGTGGATGGTTACAGTGTGCCTTGGCCAGGATCTCAGAAAAGCTGAATGTGTGTGTGCTTCTCTGCTAAGACCAGGATTAATACGGTGCAGACTCTAATTTAGATTCCAGGAATGAAGTTCAAGAATCTACGCTTGCACAGCCAGTAGGGCTATTTGAGGCAAAAGTGAAATTGATTTTGGTTTAAAAGGGCTGTAAAAGAAGATAGGAGTAAAGATGGAGAAAAATAATCTAAAATTGATTAGAAAGGAGCTATTACCCAGCAGGCAGTAAACCACGGAAGATAGGCCATTGAATAACCATGAAAAGAAAATGAGAATGCTCTGGTATATACAAGTAAGAATCGAACCTTGCACTCCTGCAGTGGTATTTTTTTGCTTCAGTCACTGTGTCACTCTGACTGAAGAGTGTTTTAAGATTAGAAACTGCTGTGCAAGACTAGAGATGTGTCCTAGACCTTGGAAACAACTTTGAACTAGGATTGGTAACTATCAGGGGGATTTATACCAAAGTTCACCCTAGAAAAGCAGCACTGGGGACACACTTTGGGAGTAGAGTGCAAGCAGGACTTGTGGGTCAAGTTAAGTCACAGATACCAAACTGAAGGAAAAAAGATGGATTTCATATCTGATGCTGGTATGGAAAAGGATAATCTGGCTGCATACTTGCAATATCTGGAACATGAAACTGTGGTAGTGGTTTTAATTACATAGATAGAACTTACTGAATGTATTAGTCTGAAGACTGTAGAGAGATTCCCAATGAATGGCTGTATCACAGACATTGAGTTAGTGTACAAATTTCAACTGCATTTTTACAACCGCACAGTGAACTTTGCACACTTAGTGATGTGCTCAGGGCATTTCTACTAGTTCTCTCTTCAGCCCAGATTTGATGCTGTATGTAAGGCATATCTAACATACTAATGAGAAAATAAACTTATACATTCCACTTTGTCCTTGGGAATTTATAGAGGTTCTATTACCCAATATACCTGTGAACTTCTTAGACTTATGGATTAGTTCCAAGTGAGTGAGATAATTAATGTCTCACCAAGCTATATATGGCACAATTAAATATTTTAAGAGTAAGAGACTAAGTGTTAGTTCAGCCATTCAACTTGGTATGAGTTCAGATTTAGCATATTATCTGTAATCTTGAATATCATTCACAGGATCCTTGATGTGAAGTGTTTTTAGAATAGTCCTTATAACAACTAGGACATTAAGTTTAATCTTGCACCCAGCTGTAATAATATCTGTTTCAAATAATTATATTAATGTCAACTGTTGCACAGATAATTGAAAATGACTGTTTCTTTGAGATAAAAGTTTATGCAAGTGAATGCTTGAGATACTGCCTCCCTATCCAAGGGATGGATATAGCTCAGTGTTACCTTGCACCCTGTCTGGTTAAACAGTGACCCAAGGGGCAGGAACCAGAAATGGCCCAAAAGTCAAGGTTTTTTATGTGACTCTTAAACAGACCTTCCTGTAACACTGCAGCGTAGAGCCTTAGAGGTTATAAGTGGTCCACGTGAGAGTCTATGACTTCTGTCCTAAGGAAAGTGCATTCTCCATCAGAACAAGCCAAGGACCAAACTTCTCTCAGACACTGGTGACCTTCATAGCATTCCTGATGCTGCTTTATAGAAATGAGCCATAGGCACCTGTCACGTCTTACTGCATTGTAATAATTAAGCAATGAGTTATCTGAATGTGTGATCATAAACCTATATTCATAGCTGTTACTTACCTCCAAAATCATCAATCTGACTTGCATCTGATCCAGCTTCTGCACCTTCCCTGTCCTGCGTGTTCCTATATTGGTTTTCTTCTGTCCATGGAGTCATGGTAAGTCTCCAAGCGGGCCAGCTTTTCCCTATATAAAGTGCTGCTGGGGGATCTGACTGAAGGAACTGATGGCAATAAAAGCAGCTGGAGGAGCAGTGCTTCTGTTTTTTGGGATTCCTTTTTCCTTGTAAAACCTTAGGTTCCCCTTCAGTCCTCTCTGTCTAAAAGCCTGTGATTTTACACAAGAATCCCAGCCTTCAGGAAAGGTAGAATTGTGTTTTTACCCAACATATATGTACATAGAGGGACAAAGGAGGGAGTTTTGAAAGGCCTTAATTTCCTATGAGTGTAGGGGCTAACGAGAGCGAAAGGGCTGTAAAGAATGAGACATTGCATCGTTCAGAGGAGCAATGAGAGCAGGTCTAAGCAAGTTAGGCACAGATAAATACTTGCTCTGGTCTTACACTCTTTGTTATATGTTTAGTTTATTATAGCTGCTGGAAACAAAGAGCCAATATTAGGTTTGAAAACATGACTTCTATAAGATAAAGGAACCCAGAAATACAATGCACATAAATATGAGAAAAGGGAATAGCTTACTCTCAGAAATGTGGAATAAATTTGCAGAGGCACAGTAAAAGATGAGAGATTATAAAAAGGCATTAGGGCTGTCACTGTAAAGGAGTCAGAGAATGACATAGCAAGCTCACATTACCAATTCAAACTGGAGGTTGCTTTAAAGAATGGCCTGGTCGTTAGAGGTAACAGAATAGCAGTGCAAAGTGCATTGAAATCTGATATTCTTTGGAGAATTCAGCAGACTTATATGGGTATAGAAAAATGTAAATGGTAAATATAAGCTATGTACATGTAGCAGCTTCATAAAAACCCAGAGATAAAGAAAATTGTTGGAAACGAGCCATTTCTTCAAAATACCAACTTAGAAAAGAATAGAACTCATGCTGATAGATCAGGAGACATTACAACTATGGTTTGAAGTGTAGATATATTTATACTTTGCTTTTCTGCCAGAAACAACATTGCAGTGTTGGTTCATTGTTTGCATTTCCCTGTGGTTGTGCTATAGGGAATCCAGCATTAGAGCATCTCGTAACGCCCTTCATATCTGCATTTGCCAGGCACAGAACCACAGAAGGGGGCTGAGTAATGAGCTGTGCTTCAAAGAACAGAATTTTCAGCCATTTTCAAGGGCTGACGGAGAAATTCCACAGTGTAACATCCCCTTCCAGATATCCTGTATTGAAAGGTCTACTGAAAAATGGAATTAGGATTCTTCCGATTTTTTTTTTTTTTTTTTTTTAAATAGCTGCCAGCTCTGGAAGGGATTCTTCCACTGAGCTTGAGAGACTGCCTTTAAAACAGTCAGTCTCTCTTTATTTTAAGAGGTGGTTGAGAACCAGGCTTAGTAGTACAGAACTAATCTGAGTGCTTATAAATACAGTTGAAAATATGCAAGCGTCATACTATTTCACGGGGAATAAAGATACTAAAGTGCAAGGAGATGCAGTCTGCATACACAAGCAAGACTTTGTGGTCTCTCTCTGCCAAGGAGATTGCTGCTTTCTCCTTCAGAGTACAAATGCCTGAAGGACAGGCTTTGGGAAGACAAGGAGAATATGGAGATGAAGCCTGGGGAAGTAGCATCTGAAAAAATTTTACTGAAGTCAAGCAGAGATCAGTAGGAGCTCCTGAAAGACATTTTGCATGCTGTTAGAACAGGTAGTGCTATTTTGTTTTTTATAAGAACCATATTGGGGGGGAAAGAAAAAAAGTAAGAAGGAATTGTAATATAAGCTATTACCAAGAAGATCAGTGAGAACTGGCCTGAGAGGATTAAACTGGAGACAAACTGGGGCAGAGACCCATTTCTGTACCTATAGCTGCCTACTGTATTATACAAATGATTCACTTTCCCTACCATTTAGCCTATTTAAGAGTTGCCTCCCAGGCTACACAAAGACTACTGAAATGACATTTTGAACTCTTGTATGCTCTTGGTCTGGTTTTTGTTTTTTTGGTTGGTTTGGGGGTTTTGGGGCCGGGGGGGGTTGTTTTGGTTTGGTTTAGTTTGGGGAGTGGTGGAGGGCTTTAAGTGTGGTTCAAAAGTTTAAAGGGCAGCTAAAAGTAATTTTGCAAGAGTTTGCCACCTGTACTTTTCCATTTGTGTTACAGTCACTAAGGCATCTAATGTGGTGGGCTCTGCAGCTGCCAGGGGGAGGACAACAGCTCCCAGGTGTCTGTCCCAGTGGATGTGTGACTGACTATAAACCCCATTTCTCCAGCTGGAGTTTCACCACACTTGCAAGTTCACATGCAGTCATGAGCAATGTCCCTGACCTTTGAGAGTCACTGGTTTAGGATGCTGGGTACCCTCTGGTGCTCCCACTGCCTGTTGTAGGGAAAGCCCATGCCATGCTGACCACCTCTCCTGCCCAGAACAGGCAGGTGGTTGCCTTGCAGATCCTTCAGTCACCCCCAACCACACCTCACGGCCACAGCCATCACCTGTTTCACCACTTCTGGCTCCACTTTTCTTCTATGGTCATTCCCACATCCAGGACTCCCACATTTCTGCTCATGAAGTTCAAGGACAGATGGAGCTCTCCCACATGGACAAGTCACTGCTGGGGGGGTGAGCAGGTAAGTTCTGAAAGGAGTGGGTAGGAGTTTAGTTGGGTTATGTACAGCACAGTTTGCTATCTTGGTAAAATAAAAGGACCAATGTTTCAGATACTGTGGCAAAATGTCAGGGTACAAAAGCCTTAGTAAAGAGTCTGCTCACCGCAATACTTGGAATACCTTTAAATTTAGCCTGATTTTGCTGTCTCATCTTTGGCTGTGACTGAAGGGTGGCTTTGTTTATAGCACCTGTTTTTGTGTACCAGTAAATCATCTCATGCAGAGGGGGTGTTCAAGAAAGAAAGGGTGAGTCTTTCTCGATGGGTGGGCAGCAGGAATTTGATGGGAGTTCTCACTATCAGAAAATTTAATGCCAAATGTGTATTGAACCTGCTAAAATTCAGCATCTTATTTCTCTTTGGAGAACATCTACAAGGAAAAGAAATTATGTCTACTTGTACCAGACTGTACTTCAGGGAAATACATTCAAAGGGTGCCTTTTTTTGAGAGTGCTGAGATGAACTCTGGCCACTGTGTTGTACTGGAGAAATATGGAGGTAAATGAGGTGTTTAACTTCCCTTCCTTCTTGTTGCTTCCCTTTCCTTAGCTTTGGAGTGGTTGTGCTGCAATGCTGAAGGCACTCATCACACCTCCACATAGGGCTTCAGGATCTCAGTCCTGTCTGCTTGTCAGTTGTTTGTAAGCTACTTTAGGGCAGCTGCACCTTATAGAAGTGAATAGTCCAAAAGAAAGAATCTTTTTTCCCTTTTCCCTACTGCCCTCTTGAACTTAATACTCTTCTAGAGTACTTTTAGAAGACTTAGAACACACACCTGTGTGTCAAAATTCCTCCTACAAACAGCTTACTGAGGGCTTGCAACAAGCAACATACTTGACTAGGTGTACCTCTGCATTTGAGACTTGGCCTCATACCTTTTCATCCTTATCTCATAATGAAAGAAGACAAAAATAACTTTGCAGGTTGCAGTTACACACAAATACAAATCACAAGTCTCTGAGTTTACTGCTTTCATGTCGACAGGCTGCCTTCCAGCACCATTTTCTCCCACCTCTCTCTGTGATTTCAGAGCCATGCGCGTAGGTACTGCACCTAGGAGGAACTGCTGCCTAGCTGGCTGCAGATACCTGTATAATCAGGGATCTACTGTCACTGAGCAGCAGAATAGGAATGTCATATAGAAAAGTCAAAGGTTTCCTTTTTTATTACTTGGGAACGTAACAAGACTCCTCAGCACCACAAATGGAAGTTAGGAAAAACGAGCTTGATTATTTTAAAATTATGGGAAAATAACCAAACTTTCTCCCAGTTCTCAAAGCGTTGCTCTGGGAACAGAGAGACTTTTAACTCAGTATTTCGGAATGTTTTGATACTTTGTTGTCTTTGAAAATTACCTGCAAATAAACAAGTTTCTTGTTGCTTCTTCCACATATCTCCTGGTTTTCTGAAAATCTCTCAAGTAAGATACCTGTAATTACAAAGCCAGATCTTGTTTGTTTTGAAAGGCTTTGCCCAATGGAAAAACAAGTAATTAAGATCTCCAGCCAGCCATCTTTAGCCACAAAGCTGTTAATTTCAGAGAGAGCTGGAATAACTGACTCAACTTTAGTAATCTTTGAAAAACTTAAACAGTTGTTCCACAATACTGGGAGAAAAAAAAAAATTAAATTGGACTCACCAAATTGGGAATTGATGGTTCTGTCTTCATATTTGAGTTTTCAGAGTTATTCAAGGTATTCCTTTTTAATATATAGTGGGCTGGGCTTTTTCACCTCTAAATTAATAAAGTAGATTTTTTTAAAGGACAGAGTCCCTAACTGAAGGACTCTTGAGATGTCTGAGACTGCCAAAGATCACAACCATCACTGAAACTAGAAAATAGTGACCCTATTAACATGAAGATTAAAAAGGAAATGAGGGTGAGGACTTGTATTACAGACTGTGAAATGCAGTCTGATGAGACTGCTCCGGACATTTTTGTACAGTCACAAAGAGGCAAAGCAAAGCTGGTTAACCTTTTTCATCGATTCCAGTTTCCTTTTTGTTTAAATTGAAATGTCTAATGTTTCCTATTTTTTTTCATTACTACCTAGTGTACATAGTGTAATACAGTTGCTGTTGCTATTAACCTTCAGGCAGACAGAAAATCAGTGAAGGTTGATGTGTGATACACTTTTATCTGGAACTAATAGCCCTTGCCCTCAGTTACACAGAAAGTATTGTAAGACTTGATTTGTGATAAAGATAGCGGGAATGAGAGGTAGTGCATCTCAGAAAAGCCATTTTTTGTTGTCTGATGGTGAACTCTGCTTCTTTTGGCCACAGGTGTCTCCGAGTGCAGAGGAAGGAGTTACAGAGAAGAGAGATTATTAACCCTCTACAAAAGCTTAATGTTTCATAAATGGCACGTGGAGAAGGTGCAATGATAGCCGCTCTTGAATCACCAGTGAAGAAAATCTCTGCCTGGCACAATAAGCTGCTACCTGTGGAGGGTATGGAGCAGCTAAAGATATCATGAAACCTTCTTTGTTTGGCTGCACTCTGGTGGGAGCTGTGGTTACGTGGCTCCACTGGGACTGCTGTTGGAAACTGTATTGAAAAGATGTGGAAACATCCTCTGCTCAAACAGGTGATGAAACTTCTTTATTGTGGCATGAGTTTGGTGGGTCTTAACATTCATTTGTAGATAGCAGCATCTCTGGGGGTTTCATGGGGTGAGTAGGATGATCTGGATTTTCACACTTTCTGCTTTCATGAATGCCTTCAGTGTTGTTCATGTCATATGGATAACTTCTGTGGACGTGACACAATATGCTGGGCTCCTGAAGATACAGCTGCCAAAAAAATGGTGCAACTGATTTAGTATGAAACCAGGTTTACATGTGCACTGGGGCAACAGGTGAGCAGTAAGAGGCAGGACCATCAGGTCTATATTTTGTTTAGAAATGGAGGTTTTCTGAGTAATGTTTAAACTAGTCAAGGACATTCAGCTAATAGCCTGGTAGTACTTTGAAAAATTCAGCTGATGTTTCTACTCAGAAGCAAGTCAGGTACAGGACACTCACTGATGTGTGCTCTCAGGAGGCAGAAAACAACATTCAGGCAGGGTGCAAGATTGCAGTAGAGGCCACAGGTGATAAGTGGGTTTGGGCTCATAAATCATATTGTACTCTGATAATACTGATGCTTTACGGTGGAATACTGATTAGGATGAAGTAGTAAGTGACAATTTGGCACTTTCATAACTTGCTTTTGAAAAAAGGTATTGTTGAAACAGATTTTTCCCATGTCCCTTCGAGTTTGTTATCAGAGCTGTGCTGAATTTGGCCTTTTACATCACTGTCTACAACAAAAGGCAAGGGAGATTTCACTCTGCCCACCAATCAGAAATTACTCCTCTTCTCTCCTCCATCTCTTGCTGTTTAGACCTATCCTCTGATAATGGGACTTTTTGCACAACTGGTTTGGGTTTTGCTACCAGTGGTATTAATTTTACTTTCCTGTCCTACAAGGGAGAGTGTCTTCTTCAAAAGAAATGAAAAGGGAGATGAGGCAGCACTCATGGGAAAGAATGTGCAATCTGTGCAAAGTCCTCCTCTCTGAAAAACGAAGGCTGGAAAGTCTAGATTTGCTCAAGTTCCATGGCTGCCTAATTCCTTTGAAATCAGCAACTGCCCAGTCCAGACTTTGTGTTTAGGAGTAACCCCACTCTCTTTGCCTCTGGAAAAATTGCTATCCACGGGCAGGAAAGGAAGATAGTTGGGCTCTCACTAAGGTGGAGACAAGAATCCTGTCTTGTGCTGCTGAAGGCAATTAGAAATAAGGAAACGGCCCCGTATTTACCAAGTTTCTGAATCATAGCATTAATTTTCTTGAAATCTCTTAAGGGGCATGCCATTGTCCTTCTTTGCCAGTGTGATTAGTGCTTTTCTATCTCCCAAGATCAGGAGATTTTTGCAGGACTGAGTGAACTGAGAAGTCAGTAGCCCCCTGAAAAATGATAACATTTTTCCTCAGTTGCATGTGTGGAGGGCTTGGTGAACACTCTCCCAATGTTCCTCCCAAAAGCCCAGCAAAGATACTTGTCATTGCCAGAAACTGATCGCCACACACCTCAGCCCCTTACTCACCGCTGTGTCTCAGCCGAGGGGAACAGCCATTCCTGCATTCCCCTGGTGAAAAAGTAGCTGTCTGGATGCCAGGGCGCCAGCAGCACTTGAGGATGCACTGCAACAGGTAAAATTTGCCAGTGGTGGATGGATGGATGGGTGGATGGATGGAGGGATGGATGCGATGGAGGGATGGATGGGGTGGATGGATGGAGGGATGGAGGGATGGATGGGATGGAGGGATGGATGGATGGGATGGATGGATGGATGGAGGGATGGAGGGATGGATGGGATGGATGGATG